>OW026519.1:59016910-59616910 GCA_932274085.1 Protocalliphora azurea
ATATATATATATGTATATATATTATATAACCACTGTGGGACACAGGCCGCAATCTCTTAAAATCTAAATATATATATATATATATATATATATATATATATATAAACATTATCTATTTCAAAAATTTTAGATTTTTATAATAGTAATCTGACAATTCCTAAAAAATTATTATTATTTATTAATTGTTGAATTAAAAATAAATAAAAATAAAATACCAAAAAAAAAAGGAAAAAAAAAACAAAAATAGATCCTTTTTTTAATTTTGCCATATAGTCCACACTTATTGTAAGTACGCTAAAACACGCTTGCAAACTTTTAAGAACAAGGAAAATTTTATTTTATAGAAAAAAGACAAAACAAAACAAAAAAAACACAATATATGCAAATGTTAAATTTCAAAAATTTCACATAGGCGTGGCAGAGGAATATACAATTTTAAGTTCGGAAGAAACCGCTAGCCAAATGTTTATTTCTAGCCGATTTCAAAGATTTTTATATCTTCTTATTAAAGTTATATCTTCTAAAGTGATAAGATTTACATTTGAAAATTCCAAAAATAAATGATTTTAAATTCGAAAATTGCAAAAATTATGATTTATTGTCTTTTTTGGCCGAAAATGTCTACACTATTATTTTCTCTAAAATGATAAGAGCGAAGTACAGATCCTGCCGAATTTGACCTACTCTGTACCAAAATTTTGACTTTAGCCTATATGTTCTGAAATCAAAAAGCATGGATCTACAAAAAGAATACAGTTTTGGAAATTCTAATGTATTTCAGAGTTTGCCATCGGCTTTTTTTAGGACCTGAAACAAGTGAGGACTTTATGGACAAAATTTAAAAAAAATCCATCCATAATGTAGATTCCCAAATTCAGCAATCCTTATATTCGCAAGAGCAGGACAGTGATAAAGAAAATGTTCTACTGTTTCTTCCTCCTTCTCGTTAAAGCAACTTCTACAATAGTCGTTAAAAGGGAGTCCTAGTATCTTAGCGTGTGCACCTGCAATCCAGTACACTGTAATAATGGCTGCAAGTGTTCGTAGCTGACGCCTTGGCAATCCCAAAATGAAATTCGACCGTTTTTGATCGTACTAGGGCCATATCTGTCTCGAGATAGAACATCGTTTGTCCATCTTTGTTAAGCTATTCTACACAAGACCTGCAATATCATAGATCTGCAAGGTGACAGCGATATGCCAACTAGTTGATTCGTTTCTTCACTTTGAAGAAGGGCACCAGTTCCGGCAAATTCATCCGCAATATTTCCCGGGGTATTTGAATGACCTCTTACCCAGATCAATTTTAGGTTTGAATGTCTCTCCATCTCATTTAAAAATGTCCGGCATTCATATACCAACTTGGATGTCGAATAGACACCAGAAAGAGACTTAATCTCGGGTTGACTATCGGTACAAATTTGAATATAGACTCCGAATACCCTATAGTACATTAACCAATTTACCGCCCTTCCAATGGCTGAGATCTCTGCTTGAAGAGCAGTGCAGTCCAGCAATTTAATGTTCCTCCCATATGCGGGAATAGACACAGCCTCAACCTCTTCAGAAGGTTTTGATCCATCAGTATAAATTTCAACCGATCCGGCTTTTATAGTAGGATCGGCTGAGATTGAAACTAAGAAGCCTCTGTCTAGAAAGGGTTTGGGAATGCAATAATCAATATTGTCAGGGATGTCAACCGAAATTCCCAAAATGATCGGATGACCATAGCTCCTACCGTTCCATGCACCTATATTACTGAGCCTAGTCGCCGACATGATGGCGATTTATTTGGCCATTAAATCGATTGGCATTCAGTTCATATAAAAAATATATAATTCAAATTGTAAGTTTACCTGTATTTTTTAATCTGCTCAATAGTTTTAGAGATACAAAAATGCTTCGAAAAAATAAAATTTCTTGCAAAATTTAAAATTTTGTAGTTCTTATCAAAATTTAACTATTTTAAAAGTTTTGTACACTAAATATTGTTGAGCCAAATCAGCGATTTGAATTTAATGTTACTCTTTTTACAATTAAAAACAAAACTCAGATTATTTACTTAATTTTTTTTTTCATTTTTTTACATTTATTATTTATATTTATATATATATGTATATTATTTGTTTTTAGATGTTACATAAAAGTTATAAGCTAAATTATATTATATAATATTACAAAGAAACATTTTTTCCAATAAAAAAGGTAGATAAACATTTTCGAAAGATATTTTTCTATAATTATAAAAAAAAGAAATCGTATAAAGGATGATTTAAATAATGTTAAAACAATTAAACAACAAAGTAATGCAGAGTAGATATTTTTTTTCAAGGAGTCAAATCTTATAATTTTTATATTATTCATTTTCTTTTTTTTTTTTTCAAGGATTTTAATAAGTTTTACACAAAAAAAAAAAAAAATCAACATAAAAAATACTCCCAAAATGTAAACTCGAAAATCTTAAATTTAAACAAATAAAAATTAATGTAAAAACACAAGATTAAATTTAATTTCCAAACTAATAACTAAACAATTGAAATAAATGTCTTATGAAAGATCTCTCAATTAGAGAGAGAGAGAGGGTGGTGGAAAGAGAAATATTAAAATTATTTGCGTCTTGTACGCGTTCCTCTTTTAACCGGTTCAGAAGTTTCAACGGCTGGTGACTCAATATCGGGTGTATTTTGCTGGCTGGAAGTAGTGACAGCTTCAGGCTCTTCATGTTCATCAAAGTGTACATTTCTACGACCTCTCCCTCTGCCCCGGGTAATCTTCGACTCGCCGGGAGTTTCGATATCAGCTACTTCCTCAGCGGTTTTAGCTTTGCGGTTTCTTTTTACTGGCACTGCTGGTGAATCTGTTGCCGTATTGGCCGTTGCCGCTTTACGTCCCCTTTTGTTGGCTGGTTTATCTGTAGTTTCAATGTGTTCTTCTAAATCTTCAGCACCACCTTCTATCGTAGTGGCAGAAACTAGTCTATGTTCTCGTTTTTGTGGAGAATTTTTATTCTTAGATACTTTCTCATCTTCCACTTCAGAGCTGTGAACATCTGTATCAGAGGCTGCTACTACTACTGGAGTTGATACTTTTGTTGGAGCTTTCTTCGCTCTAGCTTTTTTGGGTGGATCGATAGCTGCAGCTGCTAAAGCGTCTTCTTCAATTCTAGCTTTAGCAGCTGCGGCCGCATTGCGTCTGCCAGCTATACGTGTGGGTGGTGTTGGGGCATCTCCTGAAGGCGAAGAATCCTGTTTTTCATTTTCCAATTCCAAAGGAGATTTTTTAGCGGGAGGTTCATCGTTTTTGTGATGCTCTTCTTCAGTTAATTTAGCTTTGCGACCACCTCTACGTCCTTTGGCGGCAGGATGTGCTGGAGGCAGTGTGGTATGTAAGTCAATTTCTTTCTCTTCTACCACAACAGATGTTGTTGTGGGTTCAACGCTATGATCTTCTTTAGCATGGGCAGTAGCATGTTTTCCTCGCCCACGTCCTTTAGTAGCTTGAGGATTTTCATCCATTTCAGTGTCAATAGTGGATGCTTTGCGTCCACGTCTAGCTGGGGTACGTTGTGGTGTTGCTGTATTAACAATTCCTGCGGCGGCCGCTAATAAACCACGTTTTTTTGGAGTTTCCGCTTTGGCACGTTCTTCCTCAAGGAATTGTTGAACTTTAGCGGTCGGTTTTCGTGTTCGCCCTCTGGCTGTTGTAACCGATGCCGTAGACGAAGGTGATGGTGAGGCATTTATTATGGGCGCTGATGTAATGGTAGCAGTGGGTGGAGTTTTTGTTGCTTCTAAGGATTTTCGTGGTGAATCTGTTTTCTTTTTTGTTTTGGTTGCTACTTCACTATCGGAAGTCTCATCATAATTATGATACGCCGTAGCAGCTCTGCGCTGTGGTACGTTACGTGCTCTTCTGCCGGGTGTATCATCAATCTCTTGTGATTCAGTAGTTATGTGTTCAATAGTGGAGGCCTTGCGACCTCTTCTTGCAGCAGGAGCGGCACGTTTTGGCGTTTCGGTATGAGCACTTCGGATATCTAATTTTGTTTCGGATTCCTTTGATGACTTTTCATCACTGTGATGATCTTTCTCAATCGTCGCATGATCATGAGTATCTGAATGCGATTCTTTACGCTTACGACCTTTATGTTTTGTATCAAGTGAATGTGATGTAGTAGGTTGCTCAGGTTCTTCAGGATGATCATTTTTCTTTCTTCGACCTCTGCCTTTTTTAATTTCTTCTGATGGCTGTTCACTTTGATTTTCAATGTCTACAGAAATAGTATTTGCCTCATTATGCTGATCATGATCGGAATCATACTTCCTTCGACCGGCAATACGTTCTTTATTTGTTGCGTCAGTACTTTCAATATGTATTGGTTCAACTTCAGTGTCATGTTTTTCCGGAATATGCTGATCTTCAACTTCTTCATGTTTCTTTTTACTAATGTTACGTCGTCGAACGATTATTTCACTACTTTCGACGTAATTTGTTTCTTCTTCTGCATCATGTTTTTCTGAAGGTGATTTAGCGTGATCTTGTTTATTTTCATCAACATTGTGTGGAGTTCTAGTAGTATCAATATTTCCGCGGTATTTTGTTTTTTCAGATGTCATATCATTAGGATTATCTTCCTCATTTTCATGCCCTTGTTTCCTCCTACCGATGATACGACGTTTACCAGTTGTTTCGATGTGTGCGGCTTGTTCTTCTTCTGTTTCATGTTCTTCTGCAACTTGCTTTCTCCTTCCTATACGTCTCTTGCTTGAAGTAGAACTACCATCATGGTTATGGTCAATACGCTTGGCCAACGTTCTTATATTTGTTGTCGCCAGAGTTTCATGTTCTTCTGAGTGATGTTCCTCGTCAGATGCTTTTCTACGTCCCTTCCTAACTATAGTCTCTGTTTCTTCTTGAAAAGACGTGGGTTTTTCCATCACCTCTTCAAGATTAACTTCAGTTATCTTAACTTCAGACAACAACGGTTCTTCTTCTGCAGACTTCTTATGTTCCCCCACATTTTCAGCAGTAAGATGTTGCTCTTCGTTATCATCATGCCTGGCTCTTCTTTTTCGGGATTTTGTTGGTATTTCTTCATAATGTTCGTCATGATATTCTTGTGTGACTGCTGCTCGACGTCTTGAAGATTTTTGAAGTTTACCAGGTACTTCTTTTTCAGTTTGAACTTCATCAACTTGTCCAGGAAGATGTTCATTTTGAGCTGTTGTAATTTGTTTACTTTCTTCATTAACTTCCTTAATTTCGGACATTTGATACCTAGCACGTCTCTTGGTAGATTTTTCTTCGGCCACAGAGCCCTGACTAGTTTCGGAAACTGTACGCGTACGTTTAACACGTTTTTTGAGAGATTTGTCTTCATCCTCATTTAATTTGCAATCAGCAGCAAATTGTGCCTCTTTAGATGTTGTCAAATTCTCATTTGTGGTTTTATCTTCTTCTGAATTATCGTCTAAGATCACTATATCAGCTGTTTCGATTCTTTCATCTGCTTTTGGAGTTTCCATCATGTTTTCCAAAGATTCTATTTGATTTGATTTTTCGATAACAAGAGGTAGTTCTTGTAGGTTGGAAATTGCTTGATGAGCAGATGCATTGCGATCTTCAGGAACTTCAACGACAGTTGGCTTTTCCTCAATAAATTCCATTTGTTCTTCTTGCTGCATATGAATCATTGGATGCTCAACTGGTGTCTTACGATTTCGACTTGTACTGCGAACTTTGGAAATTTCAGCAGTGATGGTTTCTTTAGTAGCTGGGATTTCATCAATTTTTTCTAGTTCTTTTACATTTACAACAGGTAATTCCTGTTCGGTAGAAGCTGTAGACTGGTCAACAGGTGTTTTACGATTACGACTTGTACTGCGAACCTTGGGAACTTCTGTAGTGGATATTTCGGAAACTACAGTTTTGTGTCTACCTCCACGTCTTGTGACATGTGTAATATCTTCCGTATTTGCTACTGATTCTTTTGGAACTTCATTCATATTTACTTTACGTCGTCCTCCACGTTTGGTATTGTGTTTTACAGAAGCTTCAATTTCTTGGTGATCTTCTTTATTTGTTGCAACTGAAATTTCTTCGACAGTAATTGCTATTAGTTCGGCACTTGCTTTATCATCTTCTATTGTTGATGTATTGGTTTCAGGCACTTTTTCAGCTTCAGTCAAAACTTCTGCAATTAAGACTTGAACTTTACGACGACCTTTACGGCTGGTAGTTGGTTCTTCAGAAACAGTTTCTTGTAAATCACGTTTGCGTCTTGCACGTTTAACGCCAGTTTCCTTGCATTCTTCATCTTCAACATGATCTACCATCACTTCTGTTATCTCTTGTTGATCTTCTTTGCTCAATTTATATGCTGAGTTCTCATCTTGGTTGACATCTTGAACAGATTCGTTTACTTTTAGTACAGGAAGCTCATTAGTAGAATTCTTCACATCATTTTTTTTATGAACGCTTTCATCTTCTTCGCTGGAGATTTCTTTATCCTTCTGCATAATTTCTATTATCAGTTCTTTTACTTCTGTTTTAGTTGTAACTTCTTGTTTTGGTTCAGCCAGCTGGTTAGATACTTGTTCTTCGTTTTCTTCTAGCACAATCTCTTCAAAAGGAGTATTTTGTATTTTGCGGCGGCGAACTTTGTGTGTGTGTGATGTAACATCCTCATGAACAGAACATTGGCTTGACTCCGATATTGTTGGTTTGGGACGACCTCGTTTAATTGTTTGCTCTTTAATTTCTTCTATGGTAGCAGTTCCAACTTCAAACTTTTGGTCATCTGCATTTTGCAATTCAATTTGTTCTGTCTTTTCATCTACTGGTTTTGTTTCCAAATCAAGTTTATTTTCAGTTGATACAATTTTTTCTTTATTGGTTGGGGAAGCAGTTGCAATTATATCTTCTGTAGCTATACATTCTTCTACAACAACTTCTTCCACAGGAGTCTTTTGTACTTTACGACGTGTTTTTCTAGCACGAGAGGTATAGTCGTCATCATGTACTGAACCTTGACTTGACTCTGATACTGTAGGCTTACGACGTCCTCGTTTGACTGGTTGTTCTTTAGGTTCTTCAGCAGTAACGGTTTCAGCTTCTTGCACGTCATCATTTACCGTTTCTCTATTCTCAGGTTCAGTCATTTCAATGTCTGACATTTTAGATTTAACTTCGATTTTTTCTTCTTTGGATAAATCGGAAGTTTCACTTGTTTTGGCTTCTATTGCTGGTATTTCTTGAGATTGTGTTTCAGCATGTACTGAAGCTTGACCAGGTTCATAAACAGTGGGACTGCGTTTAACACCATGGCTATCATGTTCCTCACTAGCTGCTTTTGAAATCTCTGGAATTTCGTTTTCGTTTAAATCTTCATCAACAGAAGTAGCAATTGTTTCATCTGGTGGAGGTTGGACAATATTTTCTTTGGAAATATCTATTGCAGAAGTATTTGGTATTTGAGTTTCAGTTTCTTCATCTCTATCTACAGATGATATTTCAGCTAAACATTCTTTGAACTCCATTTCATCTTCTTTTGGTTTACTGTTTTTTTGTTTTTCATTTGCAAGTTTTTGAACTTCTTTTTGTTTCTCTTTTTCTAGCTGTCTTTCTTCTATAAATTGATCTTGTTTTTCGGCAGCAAGTTTTTTAACTTCTTCATTATATTCTTCTTTAGATGTAACCTCCAATTCAGTTGGAAACCCAGCAATATCTTCATTTGGTTTCATAATTACATCTTCAGCAGGTGTATTATCTTCTTCAATGATAGATTCAGCTACATCTTCTTTTGGAGCCTTTAAATTCTGTATTTCCTCAGGTTTTCCATCGATTGGAAAAATTTGATCTTCGGTTTCTTCTTTTGGTTCTGATGCCTCTTCGTCAGTTTCCTCTTTTTGTTCTACAACTGTTTCTTCAACAGGTGTCTTTTGTATTTGACGAGTTCTTCGAGTTATGATAGAATTAACATCATCTTTAACTGAACCCTGACTTGACTCAGAAGTAGTACGTTTTCGTTTCAGTTTTTCGTCTTTCGGTTTTTCCTGTTGATCAGTTATTTCTTCTTTAAGCTGTTCGAGTTTTTCCTTAACTGGTTTTTTAATAACTTTACGACGATCTCTGCGAGAGCTAGAGCTATGTTCCTCTCTTTGGGTAGAATCTTGACTACTTTCTGATACAGTACGTTTTCTACGACTAGTTTTAATTGTGCTTACTTTGGATTCTTCTACAGAAACTTCAGAAATTACTAAAGTTTCCTCCATTTTCTCTGTATATTTATGTTTCAGAGATTCTTCTTCTGTTTGTGTAGTAATTTCGTTGACAAGCTCTTCTGTCTTTGTATGTCTATTTGCATATACGACAGTGGCAGAGACATCTAAATCAGCATTAGAAGCTTCAATAGAGTGTGAACATTTACGTTTGTGCAGACTAGTTGCAGGTTTTTCATTATCAATTACAGGTTCTTTGTGGTGTTGATGATTTGTATCATTAATTTTTATTTCAAAATCATACGATTTTACTATCTCTAAGGGCGTAGCTGATTCTTTCGACGATATTTTTTTAGATTGTTTGGATTCTTCCGCTGTTAAAGAAACTTTTTTAACATGTTTTGAAATATCTTTTTCATAGGAAATCTTGTCAATTTCCACTTTGTCATCAATAGAAGTTTTAGTTTCATTTTCGATATTTTGAGTTTCTTCTACCTCCAAAACAATAGAAGCAGATTCTTCAGGTTCATTTGTGGATACTTTCTGCGTTTGTTTGGACTTTTTCGCAATCGTATTTTCCTCAACTTCAACAAGTTTTGGGATATCTTTTACAACGGAAATATTGTCGATTTCCTCTTTCATTTCAATAGAAATTCTAGATTCACTTTCTATATTTTTTGTTTCTTCTACCTCCAATTCAATAGAAGCTGATTCTTCAGATTTGTTAGCGAATACTTCTGTTAGTTTGTTTTCTTTCACAGCTGTAGTTTTTTCAACTTCGGCAAGTTTTGGGATATCGTTTTCATCGGAAATCGTGTCATTTTCCACATCCTCTTCAATAGAAGTTGTAGTTCCAGTTTCGTCTTCTTTTGTTTCTGCTACTTCCTTAGTTATAGAGATGACTTCATCTTCAACAGTAACAGATGGTTCTTTAGAAATAGTATTTTCAGATAATTTACTGTTTTCTTCAATTTCTGTTTGTAAAATTTCTTGTGAAGAACAGGAAGGTACTTCTTTTGATTCAGAAGATTCAGTTGGTATTGATTCAGAAGACAACTCATTTTCGATTTGATTATTTTCACTGGTAGTTATATCATCTTTTGTCATGAGGGAATCAGTTTCGGTATCTGGATTAGATGACTCAGGTTCATTTAACTCGGTATATGATTCTTCGTTAGGTTGAGCTATTATTTTTAGTTCAACTGTCTGAGCAGTTTCTGCTAGTTTCTTAACTTCAATCGAAATTTTATCTGTTGCAGAATCTTGAATAGAGCTTTCGGTTTCTTCTTCCATTGCTTTAGACGATCCCAAAGCACTTGACTGTTTCAATTCCACTTCATGTTCTTTGGTGTCTAAATTAGATATTGTAGCATATTTTATTTGTTCTTCAGGAGTTTCAGAAAATTTATCATAGACTTTCTGTTCAACTGCTTCATCTGAGGTTGTTCCAGCTTCTAGTTGCGCCATCGATGTGTCACATGGTTTATTTTCCAAAGAAAATTGTTGTTCGGTTGATGAGGTGCTACTTGGTTTAATTTTATATGAAGATTCATGTTTAAGTGTAGAAGTTTTACTTGGATTAGTTTCGATTTGTTCTGCAGAAGATTTTTCTTTTGCTTCTAAAATTGCAAAGGATTGTTCTACAGCTAGTTCAGATTTTTCGCTTTGCTTTTCCTCTGTTTCATCCGATTTAGTGTGTGTTAAAACATTTTCACTACCAGAAATTTCATTAAGAGATTCAGTTTCCTGGATATCTTGTTGATTATAAATTCTGTCATCCACAACTTTTACAATATTACTTTGCTCTTCATTAGGAATTTCAATTTCGGAACTAATGTTTGCATCTTTAACAATAGCATCATTACTTTCTTGTGTAATTTTTTCTTCAGTAGATATTCCAACATCACTTTCACTTTCTACAACCTCTGAGAGTAAATTATCTTTTGTTTGATTTTTTGTAACTTCCTTTGTAGTCACTTCAACCATGGCTGATTCGTTTTCGACATCATTTTCTTCATTTGTTGCCTCATCAGCAAAAGACTCATCAATGTTAGAACTATCCATAAATATATCTTGACACTCATGATTTAATTGTGAGCTGGCTTCTTTTACTGGAGTTTTGTTATGACAAATTTCAATGTTTTCTTTTATTGATTCAGGAATTTCATTTGTACATGTTTCCTCAAAGATTTCAGTGACTGAAGTGTCTCCAAAAATATCTTCAGGTTCGTTTGACAAAATTTTTGTTTCTTTTATAGAAATTTCTTTAGCATCTTTATCATTCTTAGATACCGAGCCAATTTCTTCCACATTTTCAGAAGCAATTAGCTCTTGCTCCTTAATAACCAAAGTTTCAGCAGCATCTACTTCGGCCTCCAAATTATCGTTTGTTTCAAGTAGTTCTACTACATTCGATTCTACAGTTTGAGTTGTTAAAGAAATTTCGGCTTCTCCTGAAGATTCTTCTTTAATATCTTTTAATGATTCTTTAATTGGACAGTCCTCAATTTGCAAACTTTCTTCACCCAGAATATCAGTTTCAATTATCGATTTTTCAGCAGTCGAGGACATTTCGGGTTCCTCAGAGATTTCCGAAATTTCTTTATCATTTTTGTTATCGCTTCTTGATGATTCTTTAATTGGAGAAGCCTTATGCTCCAAACTTTCCTCAACAAGAGTGTGTTCATCTGAAGATTTTGATGAATTATCTTTTCTAATAGATTCTTCATGTTCATCTTTAGAGATTTTTTTCTCAACTTTGCTAGCATTAATTTCAATTAAAGATTTGTCATCTTCTTCAACAAGTATTACAGAAGTTTCAGTTTCTTTAACTTTAGTTTCTAATGGATCTTCTTCCAAAGACGCATTCAAGTCTTTATCTAACATAGATTTTTCTTGGACATTTATATCTAATTTGTACAATTCGTCAGCATTTTGTTTATCTTCAATATCATCATTTGTTTCGATTTCTTGTGATTGATTTAAATCCTCACTATCACTGACCATTAAGGGTTCAGACAAATCATTATTATCATCTAGTGCCACTTCTTGATCTTCGGCATTATTAAGAGTATTATCGGCTTCAGACTCATCATCGCTCACCATTAAAGGTTCTTCAAACATTGAAGGCTCCTCAACTACTAAAGGTTCATCTATCATTGAAGGTTCGTCTTGAATGGATTCTACCGTTTGATCTAATAAATTAATGCCACTTATTTCCGCATCTATGGACGTAACAGTAGAAGTTTCCTTTTCTTTCATCTTGATGCTTGTATTCAATAGAGGATCTTTAGTATTGGTATTAGTTAAAGAGGCAATGGTAATATTAGTTACGGTATTTTCACTTAAATAAACTTTCGTACAAGTTTCGGGTATAACTGATTCATTAGCACTTATGTCTTGTCTATCATTTTCACTTAAAGACTGTTCTGAAACTGATATTTCACCATCCTCCACCTTTAAGCTTACATTAGTAAAATCTTGTTTAACTACCCCGTCCTCATCTCCCTCCACATGCTCATTATTATCATCATCCTCACATTCTAGTATTATAGGGGGTTCAGCTTTATCGAGAGTTTCAATCCATTCTTCAATATCAGTTTTGGGCAAATCAGATATAACATCTGCAGCTGTAAATGAAGATTGTGCTTGAGGTGTTTGCAAAGCAAACGATTTTCTTGGATATACTTTGCGTATAGGAGTTTGAATTTGTGTTTCTTGTCCTATTAGCTTATCGAAAGCTTCTTCGGCAGATTTATTTAAAGTATCCTGTAAAGTTTCAGTTTTAGTTGAAATGAATTTTTCCGCTGTCTCATCGTGCTGAACTCCCTCTTCACCATAGTAAGAGGCTGTTATGCGTTCTACGAAACGTGAAGCCACTGGTGTTTTGAATAGATCTTCTAAATTTGCCGTCTCACCTTCATGAGTGGCATTTAGATCATATTCAGTTGAAATTTCTATAGAATCACTACTTTTCTCTATAATGGCACTTGAAGGCATTGTAGATATCATTATATTTTTAGCTGTTGGTGTTCTAAGATATTTTTCTAATTCCTCATCTTTCTGTTGAGCTGGAGTATCCATAAGTTCTTTAATACCGCCCATAAGTGGAGTCGAACTCATTTTTGGAGTTTGCATTAATTCTCGTATGCCCTTGAGACGGGGAGTACTACAACTTTTAGGTGTTTTCATTAGCTCTTTAACGCCTTTCATGCTGACTACATTTTTAGAAGTGGTCGAGGGAATTTCCTCAACATTTTCTTGAGAGACATATTCTACAACTACTTCAGAATTTTCTTGTACACCTGGAGAGTCTAAAAGTTCTTTTACACCACTCAGTAAAGGCGTCGAACTCATTTTAGGTGTTTGCATTAATTCACGCATTCCCTTAAAGCGTGGTGTGCTACAACTTCTTGGCGTTTTAAGTAATTCTTTAATGCCTTTTAGGTTTTCATTTTTTAAGGAACTTGAGGACATTTCTTCGTCTTTCTTTTCAGGATTTTTTGAAGATTCTGGAGTTTTTATTAATTCAGCTACCAACGTCACTTTTTCAGTTTCTTCTTTATTTTCTGGTTTTGTTTTCGGTGTTTTTACTAAATTACCTAAGACCACCAATTTTGGTGTATTCATTTCACATTTTGGTGTTTTCAATAATTCACACATACCTGTCGTCAATGGAGTTTGGGGCTCAGCTTTGGATTTTGACAATTTAAATGTTTCTTTAGTAGTTGTGCTACTGGCTTTTGGAGTTTTTACTAATTCAGCTACCAAGGCCAATTTTTCAGTCTCCTCTTCTTCATTTTCTATTATTTCTTTAGGAGAGCGTACTAAATCACGTATGCCACCAAGTCGGGGAGTTTCAACTTCAGTTTTGGGAGTTTTTAGCAATTCACGCATTCCCATCATTAAAGGAGTTTTAGGAGAATCTGCTACAATTGTTACCAATTTCTTGGCTTTGGGCGTTGAAACTTCAGGCTCTAAACAGGATGGGCTTTTGGTTTTTGGTGTTTTTACCAAATCAGCTACTACAGCCAATTTTTCAGTTTCTTCTTCTTCATTTTCTGTTGTTTCTTTGGGTGAACGTACTAAATCACGTATACCACCAAATAGGGGAGTTTCAACTTCAGCTTTTGGTGATTTTAACAATTTTCGCATTCCTTCCATTAAGGGAGTTTTAGGTGAATCAGCTGCAAGTTTAACATATTTCTTAGTAATAGGAGAAAACATTTCTTTTTGTTCAGTATCTTCAGAGACTGTTTTTGTAGGTGTTTTAACTTGATCAGGAATAAAAGAATCATTATTATCTGCAAATTTTTTGTTATTATTTTCTTTTGAATCTAGAATTTCTGTAAGATAAGAAAAGCTTGTTAAAAAAAATCAAAGCATAGAAAATTTGTAAAATTACCTTTGTCTTCTTTACATTCATTTGATTTTTCAATATTGTCGTGTTTTTTAGCAGTCCCAGACACTAGAGAGATATCATCTATATGATATAAGAGAAATTGGATATTTATATTTAACAAGTAATTAATTGTAATCTCTAACTTTTTAAATTTTAATTTAGTGGTGAAACTTTTAATTAAAAAATTTGCAGTGAAATTTGTTTATGAAAAAATTTTGTGATATAAAATTATTTATAACATTTTTGTGGTGAAAAATGTTTGTGGTAATAATAATAATATCTTTAGTGAAAATTGTATGCTGAACGCTCTTTGCTGAAAATCTTTTGGGTAAATTTTTTCTTTAAGTAGTTTAGTGAATAAACTTTGTAGTGAAAATTTTTTGTGGTGATAAAAATTCCATAGTGGTACTTTTGATTTTTTAGAATTCGCGGATTTCAAAATTTTTATCTCGAATACCTATTATCCAATTTAAGTTTTTTAAACGACATTAGAAAAGAAAAAAAATTGCCCTTTTTAAAAAATTTATACAAGTTTTATTATTCATAGCAAAACTGCATTAGACATTAAGGATACAAGCTCCAGTTTCAAATTTTGATTCGTATTTTTTATCTTTACAGACAGATTAGAATTGTAGAACATATTCGTATGTTTTTTTTATATGTTTCATATGCTTTGCAAAACTCATAAAAAACTGTTATTAGAATTTATAAAAAATCATATGTTCTACAATTTTAATCCGATTTTAACAATCACATAGCACATTCCTAATAAAAATAAATAAAATATTATATAAGGAAAATAAGAAAAAAAATATATTTTTAATAAAATTTGGGCCAAAAATGACAATAAAATTAAAAAATACAATTAAAAAATAAAAAAGTTGTATATGCCCTATATCATTAATTTCATTGTTCTGCTATAGATAGAAACGTCTATATACTTTATAAAAATGGTAATTTATTTTCGTTCTAATGCCGTTTAAAACATTTAAATTGGATAACAGGTATTCGATATACAAATTTTGAAAACCCCGAAGTCCGAAAAATCGGTTTTTTGGAAATAATATATTGAAAAATTTAAATATGGTGCAATAATCTATTTTCATTATCCAATAGGGAAAATGGCATTCAATTGGGATGTGACTTCTTCAGGTCTTTGCAGAAAGTGTGAGGATGATGACGAAATAGAGACAACAAAGTAAGCGGAGTGGTTTCATCGACGGATTGGGGATTATGTCAGCGATCAATCTAGGAAGCTTGATAGGATTCGTCTTAGGAATAAGGCTAAGGAACTGTCGTTGGCTTGGAACGGACGTGGTGGTGCAGCACACTTTTCTTCACTATCTTATTTATATCTATTTCTTCTTTTGGCCTCACTTTTCTTCGTCATCTATTTCTGAACTTTTTCTTTACTTCCTTCCTCTATCCTGTTACTCTTCTGAGGGGACTCGCAATGGATCCATAAGTCCATAAGTAATGAAAGCCTTATGTAAACCTACTCTTTTTAGTTTTTAAAGTATTTCATTTTATGTATAAACAACAAAATTGCAATGGTTCAAAAAACTGTGTAAACTTAAGTCTATTTTTCTTGGTCTCATCTTTCTAATCTTTTCTTTTCGTGGTCACTCTGACCTTACTTTTTTCTTTTCTACTTCTCTATAGATTGAAATAGTAGAGTTAAATTAAAAAACAAAATCTTTTATATCAAATATATTATTTATGGTTATGACTTAACTTTGGCTACTAATAATTATAGAAGTTATGGAATGAAGTAAAAATAAACATTTGTCGCACCAAAAATATTTATTTAACTATTTTAACTTCAGTATGTTTCAAATCTTGTTAAATGAAATTGCTTTAAACTTAAAACAGTTTTTTAACCCTTTGCAATTTTATTATTTAATCACAAAATTGAATACGCTAAAAACCAAATATAATAGGTAAACAAAGGGCTTTCATTACATAGGAAAATAATTGGACCAGTGACATCGAAAATTTAATGTTGGATTCAAAAATCACCAAATAAAAAATTTAAGCGGTTGTCGAACCATTAACAATGACATACCACATTCTACAATTGGACTTCTAATGAAATTTGTACAACCCTTCTATACCTTCCTACCTACCTTACAAATATAAATATTTTTTTATAAATTCTTTTTATAAATACTTTCAAAACAGATAGGAATAATTAAAACGGGAGTTGTTAACTTCAACAATTTATAAATGTGGAAATAACAAAAATTTTTTTTTGCCTGTGATTAAAAATAAGGACACTTCATTCCGTAGAATCTTGCGATCTGAATACTTTACATTTTAGCGATTGAAATAGAAAGAGATGTACCCTTATCTATTACTACAAGTTATTATATTGTTTTAAATTAAAAATATTGTGTTAAAAACAGAATGTTATTGGATTAACCATGTAATTATTAAAATCTTTCTCCTTTCATTAGCTGGCAATAATTTTGCAACACTATAATTAAAAGATATACTTTCTTTAATAACTCCATTATGGTTACAAAGTCAATGAATTAAAAATTAGCGATTATTGTTCTTCTCAATACAATGTCTTACCGTCTTCGATAAGAACTCATTGATATTGGTCATTATTTTGTAAAAGCTGCTATTGATATGTAGTTTTTCTTCAGAATATGTTAAAAAGATGTAATATTGGGTATGTTTGCATTACACATCATCTATGTAATCCTCAATACAAAATAAAGAACATATTCAGACCAATTATAAATACCATCAAATATTATAATATAATGATTAGTGTATTTTGGATTTACTTTAGAAATTATGAAATTTACATCAATCTGCTATACCAATATCAGTATTTAAACAAAATAATTACGAAAAAACCACATTAAGTGAGGGAACAATTCTGGTTTTATACCAGAAAAATTAAACTGCCGATGTTAAAAGAAATTTGAGAGATGTGAAATCTTGTAGAATCGATGAGCTAATGGTATTGACAACAGCTAAAAGAAAAGAATAGGATTTTTCGAGGTCCTTAAAATAGGCATTTGTTTGGTCAATAATTTCATCGTTGGAGCTGAATCTCTTTCCACCGAGCCATTTCTTTAGGTTTGGAAATAGGAAGTAGTCACTAGGGGCTAAATCCGGAGAATATGGCGGATGAGGTACCAATTCGTATCTCAATTCATAGAGTTCTTGATGAAAAAGAACTTTTTTCTTGCCCATATGGGGTCGTTTTCTATTTAAATCCTCATTAAGTCGGTCTAATAAGTTGGCATAATATTCGCCGTTTATTCTTTTTCCCTTTTGAAGGTAATCGATGTGGATTATCCAGCGTGCATCCCAAAAAAATGTTGCCATCACCTTATTGGCCGACAAATTTACCTTGACATTCTTCGGAGCAGGTTCACCCGGAGAAACCCATTGTTTAAACTGCTGCTTGGTCTCCGGAGTACAGTGATGGATCCATGTTTCATCCACAGTTACAAAACGTCGCAAAAACTCATTCGGATTGCGGTTAAACAACTCCAAACAATCCTTTGAAGTTATCACACGTTTACGTTTATGGTCAATTGAGAGCAAACGCAGCACCCATCTTGCAGACAACTTTCTTAAACACAGCTGATCATTTAAAATCGAAGCCACACTGCCATGTGAAATGCCTATGGCATTAACAATCTCACGCAATTTTACTCTTCGGTCGGCCAACACCATATCGTGGAATTTTTCGACATTTTAGGGTGTGCTGACCTCAATTGGCCGCCCAGAACATTCATCGTCAATAGTACTTGAGCGACCACAACAAAAGTCAGTAAACCACTTTTTTTACCATTGAAATCGATGGTGCAGAGTCCCCATAGTATTTATCGAGGTTTGATTGACGGTTTTTTTTTCGCAAAAAATAATGTTTAATGACCACTCGAAATTCACTTTTTTCCATGTTTAGAAAAATACATGACGGCACTTGCTCAAAATTTTACAGTAGTCTATTAACATGTGGTACTTGATGGGAATAGTGTTGCATTTCATATAACTACGAGGGAAGTTCGAAAATTTACGGACTTATTGATCCAACCTCGTATCACTGAAAGTGCTAAAATGTTAATACCGGTTACAGCCTGGACTATATTGGATTAAAGCTTTGAAAATGATTTTGACCATCATACATTTTTTTCCTTAAACGATTTAAAAATGTTTATTTACTTGTTCAAAAAAAAAAAAAAAAATTAGCAATCTAGGAGCCATTCTTAACCCTCTTTTATAAATTTTTATTTTTGAAGAATTAATTCTTTCTCAAACTTTTTCTGTCCACATATTTTTTGGCAGTGTAAATTTGATCATTTACGATCATGCATTAGTTTTATCCTATGCAAATTCTCCCTCTACACCCTCTCTTAGTTAAAAGAGAAATTTTTAATATTTTAAACTTTAAAAACTCCTAAGGGGAAAATTAAGGACCTAATTGCTCCCACATTTTTGTAGCATTATTTTTTCTACACAAAACTCTAGCTCTAGCTTTTACCCATTTTTTCAATGATATATTTTTAGTGTTGACTTGAGTAATTGTAGCGAAACATTTTTGTGATAAAAATTGTTTGTGACCATTTTTTTTTTTTTTTGCGCTAAAAGTGTTTGGAGAAAATTTTGTGAAATTTTTGATAAAACATTTATTTTATTCTCTTAATATCTCACAAGTTTTTCTAAAAAAAAAGTTAAATTTCTCTATATATCATTTAAAATGTTACTAACCTTTTGGAAGCACCTTATCAACTTCATCATCTTCTTTGATAGAACTTTCCTTTAATTCTTCCACAATTTGATTTACTGATTTTACGGAAATGTCAATAGAAACATCTAAAATAAATAAAATAAAGAATATTATTTTAATTTAAAACTATAATTATGTATATGGATTAATAATACCTTGTGCAATCATAGACTCGTCCTTTACCACCAAATCTAAATTATCAGCTGTAGAAGCAGAAACATCTTCTGAAGCAACTTCATTCTCATTCTTTCTATATTTTGCTTCAACTGTGGATTCTTTCTTAATATTTTTTGCAACATTATCTTGTTTATTATCCGAAACTAAATCATCTTCTTTAGTTAAAACAACTTCACTACTCTCCAATGTAAAAACCAAAGTTTCAGCTGAGGTTGTAACTTCTGAAGCCAAATTATCTACCTCTGATGTGGTATCTTTTTTAATATCTTCTTCAGATTTTGTAGGTTCTGTAGGTATTTCTTCCGGCTCTTCTGTAGATGACTCTTTCTTTAACTTATCTTCAGGTATAACCATACTTTGTTCCAATTGCTTAAATTGAGTTTTGGAAGTATTAGTAGAAGCAGCATCTGAAGTTGAGGTTCCACGTTTCTTTTCCCCAAGCTGTACTACTTCCGCTGTTGGCTCTTCTTCTTCCTCTATTATCACAGCACCTACAACTTCAACCATTTCTTCTGGTATAACCATTTGTTGTTCCAATTTCTTTCTGGGTGTTTTATCTCTTGGCGTTTTGGATGTACTCGGCTTAGGAGTTTCATCGTCCAGAGAAATTGAAAGTCTACGTTTGGTTATTGGTTTTGGTATTAATGGCGTATCATTAACAACTGACAAAGAGGCACGTCTGGTGGTTCTTTTCGTTGGAGTATATGTTGAGGTCGTATCGGCTGACATAGAAGCGCGTCTAGAACTACGCCTGGGCGTAAATGATAATTCTGTTGATGAATGAGGTGTTTCAGCTGATTGAGAAGCACAACGTGTACTACATCTTTGGATAAAACTGGAAGCATTTTCGATTTTCTTTTTAATAGCACTAAGTTCTGTAGATTTTTCATTTTCTTCAGATTTAAGTGTTTGTTCTTCGTTACAAACATTTTCATCTTTCTTTTTGTCGGTGTTTGCGTTAAATTGACTGTCTGCGGTTTCAACAGTGGCTTGATCTTCATTTTGTGTTTGTTCTTCGTTACAAACATTTTCGTCTTTCTCTTTGTCGATGTTTGCTTTAAATTGACTGCCTGCGGTTTTAACAATGGCTTGATCTTTATTTTGAATATCGTTTTCAGATTTAGTTTCAGTTTGAGACTGAACTTCCTTCTGAATAACAATTTCGGTACCTTGTTCTTTGGACTTTTCTTCTGTAATTAACTCACCATTTTTCTCATTTGAGTTGTCTTCAGTTTCGGAAATTATATTTTCTGTAGATTTAGTATCTTCATCTTGAATGACTACTACTTGTTGCTCTTCAGATTTTTCCTCATTTTGAACAACGATTTCTGTTTCTTTTGATGTCGCCTTTTCCTGAGTTATTAACTCAACATTTTCTTCTTTCTTCTTAGTGTCTTCCTTCTCAGAAACAGTATTTTCTGGGGATTTACTATCTTTTTGTTGGCTTTGAATTGAGAGATTTTCAGCATTCTCCTCATTTTGAACAAAAATCTTTGTTCCTTCAGCGGTAGACTTTTCTTCAGTGTTCAAATCAGATTTTTTTTTACTCACAATATGGTCTTCAGTGCTGGAGACAACATCATCATTCTCTTCATTTTGAACGTTTTTAGTCTCTTTAGATTCTAGTCCTACAGCCTTCTTTTCATTTTGTTCGACGAATTCGCTTTCAATAATTTTAGAATTTTCTTGAGCAGCTGATTGAGTATTTTCTTCCTTGGAAACAATATTTCCAGCATGCCCTTCAATTTGCACGTTTCCAGTTTTTTTAATGTTCTCTTTATTTTTTTCCACGATTTCACTTTGTTTAGATTTAGACTTTTCTTGAGCAGCTAACTCAATATTTTCTTCTTTAGAAGTATTACCTTCTGTTTGGGAAACAATATTTTCGGATAAAAGATTGTCAGGTCCTGTACATTCAGCATTTTCTTCAACAGGATTTTCTTTTTCGTCAGAAATATTTTCTTTACGAGTCGGTGCCTCTTTCTGATTTTCCTTTTGAGGAAGTTTTTCAATTTTTTGAGCCTGAGTTTGTAAATCCTCCTCAATCTTTTCGTCATTCGAATTATTTCCCTCTGATTGCTCCTTATGAGCTTTTGATTCTTTTGGAACTTCTTGTAGTTTATTGTTTTCGCTAGTAATAGAAACCGATTCTTCCCTTGTTTCTTGTGTAAGTTTTTCACTTTCGAACTCTTCAGTTAGTGGGTTGTCACTCTCTTGGTTTGCTTCTTCGAGTTCAATTAAATGTTTTTGCTTAATTTCATCAGATTTATTAAGAACATCTTCGATTTCCTCCAGCAATTTGTTAGTGTTTTCTAAGTCATCATCAATTTTATGTTTAACAATTTCTGATGATTGATCTTCGGAGTGGGACTCTTCTATTGCTTTAGAATTATCAACTTTTTCTTGGATATTTTCTTCCAAAATTTCCACACTAATTTGTTTTGTTTCTATTAATTCAATTTCATTTTTAGAATCAGATTTTTCAGATGTTTTTATTTCCTCAACAGTAGAACATTCAGGTTCTTGTGTGACATTGGAAATTTCTATATTTTCTGCCTCTAAATATTCGGCTGTTTCTAATACTTCTGATTCTTTTGTTATTTCTTTGTCATCTTTCTCTTTTTGCTTCTCTGAACTTTCAGTAGTTTCTAACAATTTTAAGACTTCAGATTCTTTTGTTATTTCTTCGGTATTTTCTTCCTTAATTTCTTCACTTTTAACTTTGTCTTCTATTAAAGATCCTTCCATAGTGATATCTTCGTATAAAGGTTGTTTGCTCATATTTGTTTCTTTTTCTATTAATGAACCTTCCAACGTTATATCTTCAACTATGGGCTTGTATTCACTTTTTTGGCTCTTTTGTTCATCACTTTTAAGTTCAATTTTATCCTTAAGTTCTTGAACATCTGGAAACTTTGTTTCAGTTTGAACTATTTCCTCTTGTGAGGTAGACGCTTGAATTACTAATCCTTTGTTTTCTGCACTACGCTGATTATTTATTTCATTTGCTCCTCTTAATTCTGTTTCATTTTCATTTTCGGTTTTATTTGAAATTTCTTTTTCTTTTGCAGTCTCTTCATCTGGAACACTTTCGCTGTTTGAAGTTTCTATGATTTCCACAATAGATTCTTCCCCAAAGCCAGTTTCTAAAACTTCATTTTTCTCATTGTTATCTTGTTGCGTTAATATTTTAATTGAATCTTCTGTTATTTCTTTTGGATTTTTTTCATTTTCGTTTGTATTTTCTTCTACAATTTCCCCCACAAACTCAGCGAAATTCTCTTGAGATTCAGTTTGTGAAGATTCTTTTGGACTATCAGTAATTTCGATAGTTTTGGTCAATTTATTTTCATCTTGCGATTCCTGAGAATCATTAATGATCTCAGCAAAACTTTCCTCGGTTACAATAGATTCTTTCTTATGGTTGTCAGCAAGTGTAACTTTATTTTCTTTATTTTCTATATTAGCCGTTGCTTTATTGGTTGTTTTAATATTGGTTTCAACTTCACTTTGGCTATTATCTTTAGTCAAATCAGTAACTTCTTCTACATCCACCGGTATTTCTATGGTCGGTTGTTGATTCTCTGTTGGCTTTTCAGTATCATTTATTTCTTTCGATTCTTTTTCTGGTGAAAAAGTGGCATCTTTTGAATTTTCTTCTCGCTTTTCCTTATCAGCATTTTCTTCCTCATCCGAGTCGATAATAAAAGTGCGACTAAGATCATTTACTTCTCCATTATCTGCCGGTTTTTTATCTGCAAATAATACAGCTTTCCGTTCCGGTTTTCTTGCAAACTGGGTTGTTTTATCCTTAAGAATACTGGAGGGTGGTTGAGGCGGTGTTTTAACCGCTTTTACCATATTATGTGATCTGGCTGATATGGGTGTGACGCACAGGGATTTGCGAGCCCTCGACACGAGACGATTACTCATCATTTGTTGGGGAGATTTTTCCTTAATTGATGTAATTTTAGAAGTGGAAGCTGGCAATACAATTGTTCTACGAGCTTTGGATATGTGAGAAGATAATGGTACATTTCCTACAGATTTGCGCACCTTATGTAGTGGAGAAGTTTTGCAGGCAGTACGTGTTCTCAAGACAGAACTATTACTAGAACCTGAAACGGGCGTTGAAGTGGGCAAAGCTCTGGCTGCGGCAATGGGATTCAGAGAACGTCTTGAGGCTAATCTAGAAGATGTTGAAGGAGAAGTTGGTACCAAAGTACTAGTAGTAGGTGAATTAAAGCGACTTCTCTCAGAAATATTTTTACGTGTAGGAGTGCTCATGCTATGTCTTCTAGGCAGTTGTGAATTACTTTTATCTTCCGTAGAAGTTTGCGGAGTAACAGGGGTTCGTAACAAAGCTAAATTACTACGTAAAGGTATACGATTTATAGATTCTCTACGTGGTGTGGTAGTAGCAGTGTTCGCATTTCTTTGCGGTGTGATGTTTTGTTTTTTGGCACTTGTTAAAAGCGCCCGTTTCATAAGAGATTGGGGCGTTCTCTTTGGAGTACAGACTCCCGCCCGTGTTTGGGTTTTAATGGGAGTCGTTAGTCCAGTTGCACTGCCCGGAGTAATACCAATTTTAGAACCATCACTTGTTACTTCAACGATACTTGAAGTATCTGTGGAACTGCTAACACTTATAACAGAACTGGGTGTTTCTAAAGGACTATTGCTTGCCTCCGATAATGCAGGTGTAGATGGCAGTGCAGATAAACCTAATTGTTCTTCTGAAGACAATTTACTACCACCAGCAAATTTATCGCCAGAAATTTGTGTAATATTTTTCTTGGCAGAAGCTTTCAAAGCTGATTTTAAATACGGACTGGCCGGTCTTAGTTTATTGGGCGTAGTTAAATCGATTAAATGCATAGAGGAATTTTTAAGTTCTTTTGAAGAGGCAGTAGTCATACTAACAGTACTTCTTGTACCCCCCTTTTTCGATGTTGAAGGCGTATGAAAAGTCATTAGTTCTCTCTCATGTTCTTCCTCTTGATCATTCTCATTCAAATCACTTTTTGGAGTGCTATAAACACTTTTCGGCGTTGCGGGCGTTTTAATGACCAGCATTTTAGGCTTAACAATGGTCGCAAATGATTTTTCAATTTTAACTCCCGTTTCACGTGGTGAAAATGAAGTTATCACTATATCCGACTGATAACACAACGTTAGTAGTTGTTTATTTTTCTTTTGGGTACTTTTGTTTTCTTTATCTTTTGTACAATTGATTAAGTTCATTTTAGGCGTCTCCAATAAAGCTGTTGTGGACTTATCTGTTTTATCCTTTGGTTCTGGAGTTACACTACGATTGCGTTTTTCTTTTGTTTCGAGGACGTCATCCTTATTTTGATTTGTCTTCTCATTAGATTCTATAATTTTATTTTCTGTAGATTGAGTGTCAAGTTCATTTTGATTTTTATTTGTTTGTTTGATGTCTTCGTTCATGTTTTCATCATTTGAATCTGATGATTTGTTTCCCTCTTCATCCGATTGTATACAATATGCAAAACTTTTCATGGAAAATGGAAATTTTTGTAATGTTAATAAATGTTTTTTTTTTTTATTAATAGTTATAATAAAAATGTTGACTATTTTCTATTTGAATGCAAACATACATAATTAAATAATTTATTTCTTTATAAATTAAATATTTACGGACCTTTGACGTAGTCACTACTAATTTGCTAATATATTATTTTTTATTTGTAATACAATATACTTAAGTAACTTAAGTAAATAATAATAAAGTTAATAACGAAAGAAAGATTTGATATCAAGAAATATATGAATCTATAAACACTTTTTAATTTCATCAAAATCACTTTTATAAAGCCCTATTTTAAATCATATCTCTCAGGTGTTATGTACAAACATTAAAGCACGACACTGTATTTCAAGGCTGGGAATTCATTTGCTTTCAGCTTGATTTCTACCTAATAGGAATTAATACAATCATATGTAATTATGTACTTACTTGTGTACTGTAAATCTTTTAGGTAATTCTCGATGAAGCTGAAACGATAATAAATATAGGTGAAAATTTAAAATACATGCATTTATTTACAACAATAAAATGGAATAGTAAAACATTTTATCTTAACTGAAAAATAAAAAAAATGTATGTTCCACTAAAAAGACTTTCTCAAATAAAATTAGATATGTGCATTTACTTAAAGAACTTCAAAATACTTATATACTAAAATAAAAAGAACTTAATAATACTGCAAAATTAAAAAAAATACTTTTTAAAAAAATATTTGGAAAAAAATAATAGGGACATTTATCATTTGATAAAAAATATATATACTTTGTATTATAATATATATACATTACCATAAATTCTGTGTATTTTTCAATATTTAGTAGGAGCTCCTTTAATTTTTATTACATGACATCGAGAATTCATAGAACTCAAAAGATTCGTACAAATTTCCGGTGAAATGGAATACCAAGTATTCTCGATTTTATTCCACATTTCTTGTTATGTTTAGATTTGAAACATTCTATTTTATTTTAAAGACTCCCCAAAGGTGCTCAATCGGATTTAAATCCGGAGATTGAGACGGCCGCTCTATTACAGAGACTTGATTGACACTTCTGGCAGAGTGCTTAGGATTATTATCCTGCATAAACTCCCACCACTCCCACCTTAACGGCAAATGAAAGCATTTAATTTTGGAGGATGTATAAATTGTCAACAGCTATCATTTCCTTTATAATCATACAATTTGACCGATTCGTGACGATGAAAAACATCCCCTATCATCAACCACCCGCCTCCGTATTTGAAGGTCTTTTTGGTGTACTCTTTATTGATCTGATGATTTTCAGTCAGATCCAAACAAATTAATCTTTGTTGCATTACATCATAACCAATTTTGTCGATTGATTTGCTGTCTGGCAAACTCCAACCTTTTTTGTATATATCGTTTGATAAAAAGTGTAAGTGTAACTCAAAAGGGTTATTTTTTTTTAGTAACTAATTAAAAACGAGCTTGAGGTTTTTTCGTATATATATATATATAATTATATATATAATTATTATATATATATTTTAATTATATATATATATATATAATATATATATATATATATATATATATATATATATATATATATATATATATATATATATATATTTATATATATATATAAAGCATATGCCAGACGCACTTTAACACGGTGTGACATTTGTAGAAAAAAGTTGTCGAAGTAACCCAGAAAATTTACTGCTAATATAATCAATATGACCTTCAAAACTCAAAATTCCATCAAGAAAAATTACCAAAAATTTCAACCGATCAACAAAAACCACTGTAGAACCATCAATCGTAATATTTAGATCAAGCAAAACACGATCAGAAGCACCAAACATTAGGCTTTAGATTTTAAAGATAAACGTTTAAGTGTATTATTAATATCTGATTGAAGAGAACCTATTTCACATCGTCTACTACTAAACAGAAGCATTACGTCATCAGCGAAAAGAAATGATCTGCAACAAGAATTGCCAACATGATTCGACAGATCATTAATATAAAGGACAAATTAAATAGGAACCAAGACAAAGGCCTGGAGAACACCAGCTGAAATGCGAAGCGAATTAGAATATAAACTATTGATATCCACAAATTGAAAACATTCAGATGTAAGAAAAAATCAACTTATATGCGGTTTTAGAAAAATTAAACGACTCCCTTAGTTTACTTAGAATAATTCACGGAATTGAAGGCCTTCGTTAAATTAAGCGATATTAAAGCGGCAATCCTATAGTCATTCAAATGGCATCTAATATCATCAGTCATGTCAATTAACAAGGATGTTAAATGACAAATGTAGTCATCACATAAAATGGAATTTTTTTTCAATTGACAAAAGGAATACATTTTCGGTAACCTTAATATGTTCCTAATTTATACTCAAAGCCATTTTTCAATCCTAGGCCAAATGTGGATTTTTATAGCGAAAATTGTAAACGTACCATTAATTCCGCTTTGTATTTCCTTGTTTTGTTATTGCGAGATTCTTTTAGTAAAACGTTAATTTTTGTAAATGTTATTATATTAACTTAATAAGTCCATACAGGCAATTTTGATGAAATAACTATAAATTAAAAAGCATATAAAATATTTTTTTAACGGGATACAATTTTTTTGTTTGAAAATCCTTTTTCTGAGTTCATAAAGCCCATTTGCTCTTAGGTAATTTCATGAACCCTTCTGGAATATAGGGAAAACCAATGTTGATCTTATTATGATGAAATATATGCGTCTCAAATTTAATTCACATCTGAGGTTATTTTTGGGATTCGTTCAAAATAAACATTTTATATTAATTTTATATTAATATACGCAAACATCTATCGATCTTATACACTACATATTTAAAAACATTAAATACTAAGACATAAAATTTTTTCGTTGACTTCCTTCCTTCTCGAATAATTTTAAAAATTTACTCACAGCCTCCACGAAATCAATATTAGAATTCAGGTTTAAATCACCGGTATGGGTTTCGGAAGAAGCGATCATAATCCACTACTTTTAGAATTATTAAATTCTACTTTTTCCTGAATTTTTAATAAATTTAAGTTTTAAAGAGATTAACGAAACTTGCTTAAAAATTTTTGAATAATATAATAATATTTCTGATATCTCAATTTTCTGTCGCAAATACAAAAATTTTTTACGGTATGTCTTTTAAATAAGAATAAACATATTGTGTCGATATATAAAAAAATTTGTTACGGTATGTCTTTTAAATAAGAATAACAATATTGTATCGATATCCTCAAAACTCTTTCAGGAAATGTCAATCCATTCAGGTTGATTTATCAGTAGTTTAAGCAATTGATAAAATTTCCTTTTTACAGTACATTTACAATATGGCCTAAATTCTGCTAATGCTAAACCTATTTGGGTCTCAGTTGTTCAACTAATGAGAGTAATTATAAGTTTTTATTCCGGGATCCCGGAAACTCGAAAAATTTTCCCCGCTATTACGGGGGAAAAGAAGCGCAACCACTAAATTACATGCTATATTTTAGGTAATTTCGTTTATTAAAAAAAACAGCATATACTTGAGATAAATCACTGTTTTAGTTTTATTGGGCTTTTTTACTCTTACTAATCACTTACAACCTTAAACAACCTTAATTTATGTAATTTTAATATTGGTCACGCTTTTTTGTATCACTATGTATTTAAAATGTGTTAAATCAGTTTTAGTCTAAGAAAACTATTCAAAAATCTTACCTTAAAATCTGGGCAAGAATTTGGCGGTTGTTCTGGTATTCCAATATGTTTTTGTGGCGTTGAAGCGGCTTCTCTGGGTAAATCTTCAAATTCATTACTAGAACTTTTCGGAAATAACCACAAATATTCTTTATCCAATATAGACAATTTCGAATTGTTTAATAAGATGCGTTTGATTTCAACAGCAGAGCCATTAACTAAAATGGGTCTATCGAGTGATAAATTACGTATGGTTACCTAAAACGAAAACAAGACATGCACAAACATAAGACAATACAAGAAAAAACCCAAGAAACAACATAAAAAAAGTAAACTGAATTAAGGGCAGCTGCACAATTTATGTTAGGAATAAGTGAGCAACCATTAACAAAATGAATTAACTTTACTTACCCTACCAAATGCATCAGATTCGATTTCACAATGAACACCTTTGGCCCGTTCGTCGACCAAAACAAAATCACAACTCACATAATAGCCCACGGTAAATTTACGGCCTTTGGCCAATACAATCTCACCATGATTACCGGCTTCATCTAGACATATAAACTTTGCGCCTTCCAGTGACATTTTTCAATGGTTGTTAAGTGACTTTAGCAGATTTCACAACATCCAATAAGCACTTAATATCAAGCGGCATAAATAATTCCTGTTTTAGTTTTTGCAATAATTCTTTAATAGATTTTACTCCTCCTTTTCTTCACCACATCCCCGCTGCAACAGCTTGACTAAACACAGGATTTTTTTTTAGTTTTTTCTGTTTAATTCTGTGTATTTTCCTGTTTTTTACATTTCCTAATATTTGTTTGTGTGTGTTTTATGCCGCATTAGCAAAAAAGGAAGCCGTCAATGAAAAAAAAAAGATTTATTCACTGGGTATAGAAAGTTTGTTTCTTTGCAAAAAAAAATAAAAAAAAAAAATAAAAAATAAAAAAATAAAAAAAAAAAAAAAATGAATCAATTGATTTGTGGTATCTGCTATTTTGTCAACTGACGACGTTTTAGTTCTTTATTTTACTCTTGATATTTATGTAAAATTTTAATTAAAACCAGTTAATTAAATGAAGATTACTTTTTTTCTGTATGGGAATTTTTTTTTTCTACCGAGTTCCTTTATTTTTACGGACACAAAATTCAAGCGAACGAAAAGGGACGCGCTCTCGCCACAATAAACTCTCGTTTGTAATTGATGTTGTTGCTGTTTTACAATGTTGCTTTGTGTTTTGTTCGTTTGAAATATTTAAATAAACAGTGTTGTATTTCAGAAAAAGAAACACTAATTTAATATCTTTATCTTACATCAAAATCATCGAAATTATATTGGCTACTAATATTTTAATACTCTAATCAATTTATTAAGTTAATTTTTTTAAGAAGTTGTAATAAATTATCATAAAACTATTAACTTTTATTACAAATACAACACTGTTGCCACTTTCTTGCTGTTCATCAAAACATTCACATTTCATTGATATTTTATGAAAAACTTCTTCAGTTCTGTACCAGCCAATCTACACGTAACATAATATGTAAGGTTTTTCTGTCAGAGAGTGTCAAATTTGCTTTCTAAGAGAATTGTCTCACGTGTAGATTCAAATATTAGTACTATAAGTATTAAGAGACTCTTGTGATGAGATTTCTCTGCCCAACTATCTTATAACATAAAATTTGTTTGTAGATGTGTATTTTAGAAATTACTAAAAACATCGTTTTTTGTAAAATTGTCTTCTTTTATTATTTTACATTTAAAAAACATTTTTATAAAAATTGTGCTAAAAAAGTGCGAATTTCTTAAATATAAAGAACATGTTTACTCTGTGACTGATTGAATATAATGATATCTTATAGGATTTATTAAAATACGTGTACCCCTTATTTAAGATTTAACATAATATAAACAAAATGGTTACTCTCCTCTGCCGGCGTTATCTCACATATTATATCAGTTTAAATCTCAGTTTTAGACCTGGGGTTAATGGTCAGATGTCTTTTCCTTTACCTAGTGTCAACATTGTTATCAAAACAATTGTCTAAATCAGTGCGAATATATACAAGGTAAGCTTAATTAAACATCTTGTTGTTACAGGTTGTTACACTTGTCAAACTGTATATATAAAAAGCAATAATAAATACGCCATATTGTTGTTTTTGCGCAACTGTTGTCACCTTCCACAAATTTGCGTTAAGTTTAACGTTTGTCTTTGTAAAAAATTTTCTAATGTAGGCACTATGTTACAGCCCATCTAGACATAACATAATATGTAAGATTTTAGTGTCAGAGACTGTCAAATTCGCTCTATGAGAGAATTATTTCACATGTAGATTGAAATATTAGTATTATAAGATGTATTATGAGACTGTTGTGATGAGATTTCTCTACACAACCATCTTATAAGATGGACTGTCAAAAAAAAAAATACACATATACGAAAGTTTGTTTGTGTATGTGTGCATGTTTATTTTAAAAATTACTGAAAAACAATGTTTTTTGTAAAATTGTTTCCTTTTAGTGTTTGTTTTATATGTTAAAAAACATTTTTATAAAAATTGTGCTAGAAAAGTGTGAATTGTTTACTCTGTGACTTATTGAAAATAATGACATCTAACAGGATTTATTAAAATACGTGTATCCCTTACAGCCCGTCTAGACGTAACATAATATGTAAGATTTTTGTGTCAGAGAATGTCAAATTCGCTCTCTGAGAGAATTATTTCATGTGTAGATTCAAATATTAGTATTATAAGATGTATTATGAGACTGTTGTGATGAGATTTCTCTACACAACCATCTTATAAGATGAACTGTCAAAAAAATACACATACACGAAAGTTTGCTTGTGTGTGTGCATGTGTATTTTGGAAATTATTGAAAAACAATATTATTTTGCAAAATTGTTTAGTTTTAGTGTTTTTTTACATGTTAAAAATCATTTTTATAAAAATTGTGTTAAAAAAGTGCGAATTGCTTAAATAAAAAGGACATGTTTACTCTGTAACTGATTGAAAATAATAATATCTTATAGGATTTATTAGAATACGTGTACCCCTTATTTAAGATTTAACATAATATAAACAAAATGTTTACTCTCCTCTGCCGGCGTTATCTCACATATTATATCAGCGTTAATCTCAGTTGTAGACCTGGGGTTATTTAAAATTTAACATTATATAAACAAAATTGTTACTCTCCACTACCGGCGTTATCTCACATATTATATCAGCGTTAATCTCAGTTGTAGACCTGGGGTTACATTATCGGTCACTTTTGTTATAACTTGTACCTAAAATAACCAAAAATAGTTAATGTATCCGACAACATCCTAACTTTAGTTATTGAATAGATATAATAACGGCACTAAAAATTACAAAATTGTTCATAATTTTAATAATTTTGTATAATTAAAAACGACCCAGTTATGAAAACCGTCTTTTTTAAATAATTTTTAATTCGATTTTTAGATATTTTTTGGAAAAAATGTTAATAAAGTTAAAAAATTCAAATATCACAAAGCTTGCAGTATTGCTCCAAAAACTACAAATGCTAAGAATCAAAATTTTTACCAAAAATGCACTGAATTTTCTTCATATAATACTTTAACAAATAACACAATAATGAAATTGTGATACTTATATGTTCTTTAAATCAATTTTATTTAGTATATATTAGTGACTAGTAAATCGATTTCAATTATGATCGAAAATCGATTCTCTTTGTCAAACAACGATTATTTTGTAATCGATTCTTACCAGCCACCTTTATACTGAAATCGACTTTTAGGCTTCTATTAATTGGAAAGTTATCACATATATATATAAATTAGTTTTGAACAAAATTCTACTAACACATACAAAGATTTTGGTTATTTTGACAGTTGAGTTACATTTTTTTACAGCAATTTGTACTTCCAGTTGTTTCTATAGCTTGTATGGTTATACTATACTCCATGCATTTGTACAGCGCAGCATCATTGGTCAGTTGTAGCACATCACATAGTGTCCAAACACAAGCAAGAGGCGGCTGTGGTTGTTTCCAGTTGCCAGAAAGAAATGAAAGTTAAATGAGGACGGATTTTTACATACATTTTGTTTATTCAACAACAAAACTCATGACAAAATTAAAAAATATTTTCTCCCTCTCTTAAACTCTATACATAAAAAATATAAAGCAAAGCATTTTTCTCTTTAAATCTTATAGGGAATTCAGACCGACGCGAAATTACGTACTTTCGAGATTTAGGCCGAAATCAAGTTGAAATTGCGTAATTTCCCATACATTTTGATTATATACATACATTTCCCATAATTTTGTGTAATTTCGGCGAAATTTCCATTTCCGTGCAACTGTACATGGTTGGAAAAAATACTTTTTTTTAACTATGTACTGCATGTTTCAATCGTGAGAAGAAAAAAGAAACAATTGCCAGCTGATCTTAAATTTAAACACAAATCTTAAAATTAATTATTAAAATGATTTTAAAAAATGAAACGTATCCTTTTTACCTTCGCATGTCTAACCATTTTTAATTGTTGAAATAACAATTTCTTATTAGCAAGTTTTTCATTAATAATTTCCAATTTAGTAAGTAATTGTTTCTTATTTGTTTCCATTTCAAAATACTTTATTTACCCCTATAACAATTTAAAATGTAAACAATAAGTATCAGCTGTATAAACACTAGATATCATTTGTAATTTCGGCATGAAATTTCGCGCCGGTCTAAGCAAGGCTTTATATAAATTTAATGTAAACACATGCGTCTTATTTTGCAACAACGGCAACACCGAAAGAGAGGGGAGTAAAAAAATGTGAGCTTTTGAGCAACCGTTGTAATTGTCCGCTAGCTTGTATTTAAATAATTTAAAGTCTTTAACTTACAAAAAGTCATCAAAATTCTATTGGCTATTAATATTTTAATACTCTAATCAACTTAAGTTAATTTTATCAGAAGCTGTATTAAATTATCATAAAACTATTATTATTTTTATCACAAATACAACACTGTTGACATTTTCTTGCTGTTCTTCAAAACTTTCACATTTCACTGATATTTTATGAAAAACTTCCAACTTTTAGTGCTGCCAAGTTGTTGTTCTATGCAAATTACGTACATTTATGAACACTGTTCTTAAATACATTTTTTAACAGCTGTGCTGAAAAAAACACAAGACCGGAATTTTTCGCATAAACAATAAGAACAGTTTTCTTGCAATCACTAATATTATAAAATTTTAAAGAAAATGGATTCAGATTCAGCACGTAAATCCTGGGAACTAGAAAATAATGTAAAAACCTTGCCTTCTTGTGATGAAATATTTCGATATGATGCTGAGCAACAAAGACAAATTTTGGATGCTAAACCCTGGGAGAAGGATCCCCATTACTTTAAGGATATCAAAATTTCAGCCCTGTCATTGCTGAAAATGGTAATGCATGCTAGATCGGGAGGTACTTTGGAAATAATGGGTTTGCTGTTAGGCAAAGTGGAAGACAATACTATGGTGAGTGATGAAATCAATATTTTGAAAGAAACACTCGTTGTAAACCCTTTCTCCTAGATTGTTATGGATGCCTTTGCCTTACCCGTTGAGGGAACTGAGACGCGTGTTAATGCTCAATCACAGGCCTACGAATACATGTCTGCCTACATAGACTCAGCCAAAGAGGTAGGACGTTTAGAAAATGCCATAGGCTGGTATCACAGTCATCCTGGCTACGGTTGCTGGTTATCCGGCATTGATGTCTCCACCCAAATGCTCAACCAAAACTATCAGGAACCCTTTGTTGCTATAGTGGTAGATCCCGTACGCACTGTTTCCGCTGGTAAAGTTTGTTTAGGAGCTTTTCGCACCTATCCCAAAGGTTATAAGGCTCCCAATGAGGAGCCCTCCGAATATCAAACTATTCCCTTGAATAAAATAGAAGATTTTGGTGTTCATTGTAAACAATATTATCCATTGGAGGTTAGCTACTTTAAATCAGCTTTAGACCGCAAACTTTTGGACTCTTTATGGAACAAATATTGGGTCAACACTTTGGGCAGTTCTGGTCTGCTAACTAATACTGAATACACTACAGGTCAGATCTTTGATTTATCTGAAAAACTTGAACAAAGCGAATCTAGTTTGGGCAGAGGCACTTTTTTGATATCAGGTAACATAGACAAGATTTAAAAAATATTTTGGTAAATTAATCATTTTTATAAATAGGTGGCGATGTTAATGAAAAACGCACAGAGGACAAATTAACAAAGGCCACGCGTGACTGCAGTCGCGCTTCAATTGAATTAATTCATGGTTTAATGGCTCAAATTGCCAAAGATAAATTGTTTAACAAAGTAGGCTTGGAAAAGAAATAAGAATATTCACATGATAAGCGTTGTATCGGAAAGATCATTATAATTACAAATAAATGGATTTTAAAAAATGTAAATCAAATTTAAACCTTAATAAAACATCTACATACATTTTTAAAAACTTTATATCTGTTATTTACATATGAGTCATTCAATTTAAAACCAAAAGGATCACTCACATTTCATACCAAAAATCAATTTTTATATGAAAAATCTAAAAATCCATTTTATAGCCAAACCAGCAGAGATAGAGCAAAAATCAATGATAATTCCAAAAATCAAGTTTTATATGAAAAATTTAAAAAAATCAATTTTATAGCCAGCAAAAAGGATGAAAATCTGTTATCACTCATATTTCCTACCAAAACTCGATTTTTATATGAAAACTGTTCGAAAACATTTTATAGCTAAACCAGAGAAAAAAAAAAATAATGAAAATTTTTGATCAATCATATTTCCTATCAAAAATTTATTTTTATATAAAAAAAAAAAACATCTGGCACCTCTGCCTCAAGACAAAAACATCGTGTTAATTTTTGCTTGAAAAATTAATTGAATTTTTAAATTAAAAAGTGTAAAAAAACTACTTAAATTTGGTTTAAATTTCTTTTGTTTAGCAATGTTTGCTCAAAAAAGAAGAAAGCATTGGGGCAATAGCCCTAAATTCAAGGTTTTAGCTTCTGTCTGAAGACGAAGAAGCAGTTGCTATCAAAGAGAAGATTCCACCAATAATTGTGGACTCTACCGTTATCGCTGTACAATGAAGCTTTGAGTGTTCTCAAAGACAAAAAATTCCAGTATTATACGCATGAATTAAAGGATGCAAAAACTTTCAAATTGATTTTATTTGGCCTGCCACAACTGGACACAAAGATAATTGGCTCAACATAAACCCGATAAACATTAAGGAACTAGCAAGAAAAAGAACCAGTGTAGATGACGCACTCTATCTCATTGAGTTTGATCGTCAACATGTTTCAAAAAGAGAGGTTATGAAAATAAAATATTTTTGTAATATATCTGTGTATTGGAAAAAACCTCTAAAGGGCAATAAAGGTCCCACACAATGCTCCAAGTGCGCTATGTATGGATATGGTGCTAAAAATTGTAACCGTATCGTAGTGTGTTCAGCCTGCGCCGGAAACCATTATAATGCAGTTTGTTCACTCAACAAAGGTAATAGTGATGGTAGTATAATTTGTAAGTGCTACAACGGCATAAAGAAGAACTTAAAAAACGTTAACCATAGAGCTGATGACCCAAAGTGCTCAAGTCGTAAAGAATATTTAGAAATCCGTCATCGAGTAACATCTAAATCTAGGCCGACCAGCAGAAGAACTAACGTATCATATTTTAAAAAAGACGATCATGATTTTCCTCAATTGCCAAGGCAAGAACCCCATAACAATTCACGCAATTCCCGCGAATTTGGTAATTTGTATTCTGAGGTAGCTAAAGGCAAGAGCTACGACAACAATAATATTGATGACATTTCCAATGAAAGACTTCTGGAAATATTTTTTGATGTTGTCGATGCTTTGCAAAGATGTCAAAATAAGTACGACAAGCTACGAGTTTGGGTATGATGATTAACCGTGCCATATAATTCAACCGGAAGACACAATGCTCATGTTATGCATTGGAATGCCCAAGGTATAACAACTGAGTCAGCAGCTTCCCATCTAGAATACTTTTTACACAAAAGGAAAATTGATATTCTCCTTTTAAACGAAACTTTTTTGAAACCGTACCACAAATTTCAACTTGGTGGTTATAAAATTTATAGAGTTCTAATTGCAATTAAAGGTAACATTAAGCATACGTTGTTACCAAAAATAAAATTAAGTACTGCTGAAAGTATTTCAGTACAAGTTAATATTAATAGAAGGCCAGTTATATTCACTTCAGCATATAATCCAGTTCATACTACCAATTTTAAAGCTGTTTTGGATAAATTAACTTCATTTTCAAAAGACTATTTTATTTTCGGTGATCTGAATGCCCAACATACACATTGGAATTGTATGTCAAATAATTCGGCTGGTAAAGATCTCTCCAGTCACTGTCTTCAATCCAGCTACTACATTTATTACTCAAATGGACAAACTCGCTTTGGACAAAATATCAATCCCGTTCAACCGTTCACAGTAGACATTCTTTTATCTAACTCGTGTCTCCATTTTACAAACCTTGAGACACATCCAAATATTTTACAGTCGGACCATGTACCTATATCTTGCGTTATTTCTGGACAAGTTCAAAAGATGATGTATTCAGTTCCCTTGTATTATCGCGCAGACTGCTCAGCAATCAGAAGCTGGGTGGAAAATGAAATTAGGTGTCAGAACATTGACCAACCCGTTACTAATTAAGGTAATCTAGATTTTTATTTTAATATTTAATATTTATTTTAATATTTATTATTTATTTATATTTAAAGAAGCTTTCAATAAAATACCTGTCGGTCATAAAAATTCTTAGCAACGAAAAATCTCTGAAATTAGTAAAATGTTAATTGCTCAGAGAAATAAATACAAACGTAATTATCAAAGATGTAGCGATTTTAATTATAAAAATCAATTGAAAAGCATTTTGAAGCTATTAAATAAACTTATTGATTTTCACCTTAATAAACACCGCAATGAATCCTGGTCAAAATTTATTTCAATTTGCCCTCGGGCTCTAAAAAGTTATGGAAAGTAAAAAAAGCACTTAAAGGAAACAAAATGTCTTTTACTGATCTTCATGTAAACGGTGAAGTTTTAAAAACTGGCAATGAAATGTGGTAATTCACACACCATTACTTTAAATAATTATTCACCTATGGACACAGCCGTCTCAAGATTCATTCATGATCTTAACGACACAATTCTTGACAGGTCAAACGTAGAGCTTACCAATTTAGAGTTAAATCATTTGTCTTTTATTGAAAAATAATGAAGACCCCGGTTTAGATGGCATTAATAGAATTATCCTTAAAAAGATGTCCGATTACTTTTTTGAAACTCTATGTAAACTTTAAAACTCTTGTTTAATAGAAGGCTATTTTCAAACTATTTTTAAGAAGGCAAAAGTTATCCCAATTCCTAAGCCAGGAAAGGATCCTAAATTACCGTCTAGCTATAGACCAATCAGCATCCTAAGCCTATTGGATAAAGTATTTGAAATAATAATTAATAAGAGAATTTTAGATTTTTCCAACCAAAATAATATTATTAACCCTCAACAGTTTGGATTCCGCAAGGAGCACTCCACAGTACATCAACTAAAAAGAGTCGTTAATTTTATTGAATCAAACAAAAGAAAAGCACTGGAGTTATTTTTCTTGACATTGAAAAAGCCTTCGATTCAAAATGGCATGAAGGCCTGGTTAATGTTAGTATAACACAAGCTAATATATTTCCATATAATAGATCAAAGAAACGTATTCCTACAAAACATTTATATTCTAGGCGAGTTTTTATTCCTCTGCAGGATAGTATCAAATATCTAGGTATTATCTTAGATAAAAAACTATCATTTAAACAACACATACAGTATATTTGTGATAAAGCAATCAAATGTGGCCGTGCACTTTACCCCTTACTTAACAGAAGACTTAATTAAAAGAACAAGATGCTTATAATTAATTAATTAATTAAAAAAACGAGATCCTTATTTACAAAATAAATATCTGAAAATAATTCATAACCTACACCCCAGATATTCTACTGATCTACTGCATAGAAACTTTAACCATAAAATGTTTAATTCATTTGCAAGGGAACTGACTCTGTCATTTAATGAAAAATTCAGAACGTCTACATATGAAATAATAAGAAATTTGCTAAACAATCACTAAGACTCTTTTTTTACTTAAAGAGTTATAATAATTAATGATTGTTTTTAAAATTTCTTATAACGTTTAAGTATGTACAAATTTTTTTTTTTTTTTTTTTTTTTTTTTTTGACAACTTTTTATTTAGATGTTAATTGTTGTAATACTTTTAAGTAAATTCTCATAACAATGTAATTATTTTATAAAGGTTTCAATAAAGTCAATAATAATAATAAAAAAAAAAAAAAAAAAAAAATATAAAAAAAATCTCAAATTCCATTTTATAGCTAAACTAGTAGAGATAGAGCAAAATAGACGAACATCTATGATCACTCATATTTTATACCAATATATAAAAATCGATTTTATAGCTTAACCTATGATTTTAAAAACAAGGTAGTCCAACTTCTCTCTCACAAAAAATAATTTGAAGTTCATCAGAATTTTCTGAAGTTTTACTTTTTTAAACAAACAAGAAAAACGTTGCCACATATAGAAAATGGTAAAAGTATGTTTCTGGAAATTATTGTTTTTAATGTGTAATATGTAAGTAAAAACTTTTCTGATTTAAATTAATTTTAAACTGTTTCAATCTATCTTTACCTAGTGTCTACATTAGGCAAATTTATATCAAAACAAACGTCAAAATCAGTGCGAATATATACAAGGTAACCTTAGTTAAACAGTTGATTACATACATTTGTTACATGCAATCGATTAACCTAACTCTTACAAGATTGGATTTTGTGCAGCATCACATAAAACAGAGATTGATATTGGTGGAGACCATTAAACTCATGGTGCTGAATTCGGCAACTCTAGCTTTCCACACAAAGGTGTAGATCGAGTTGAAGTCTTGCGGATTGATACTCTGGCATTTTGTAGCCGAGCAGCTACGCCATTTTAAATTTTAAAGTAAAAGAAAAAAAATCTATAAAATTGTTAAATTTCTTTATTCGAACTTTAATTTTCTTAAACTTTCACAAATAGGAGTTTAGATCTGACGTTGCTAGATCTAACAATAATTTGACCTAAACGTTTTTTCTTTATTAATCAATATAATTGTTCTTAATACAAAAAAATAATTAAATAGAAATAGACAAACATATCTAATCTAATTTTGTGATAATTTCCTTAAGCAAAAATAAAAAACGTACTTACATCTATTTTATCAATTAAATAATTATTGTTCCTGTGTCTGTTTGTCTGTCTGCGTGTTTTGCCAACACCGCCGAGTAAACTAAATATTCTTATAGATATTATTTATGTATGTATGTATGTATTTATGTGCGTATTGTAATTTTGCTTTTTTGTTTGGATTAAGTATTTGTCAAATGTAATGCTATCTATTATTATACTATCTATTGTACTATTTATTCGTTTCTTATCTATTTTACGATATTCTTAACTATAATGAACATCAAACTCAGCACGCAAAATTAAAGAGAATATTATAAACTCGTGTATCATTGTTTTAGTTCTTGGTGTTACTATCATTGCGTATTATAGCCTGTGGCAGGGAAATTGAAAGGGATTCTGTGTGTTGAATTTTATTAAAGTACCCTATAAACATTTGGATTATATCTTAAATGGAAGAAATTTACGCAATATCTTCTTTTTATTATTTGGACGACAATCATCAAAGCAATATTTTTATATTATTGCATTTTTATCAGTTTAAAGAAACTTAGGTAATATTTATTATATTCTCCAGAAGATTATCTGGCGGTATCTTCTTTTTTCACCTAGATGATTACATAGCAATATCGCCTATTTTTCTTCCTGGCGTATTGATTTCTTATTGCTTAGATGTATCGCCTGTGACACAAAATCTCTGCCGATGGGGAAACTTCCACAATACGAATATTATTGTGGCAATTAAATTTTTCTTCCAAGCAATAAGAATTCGAATCACTTTCGTATTATTTTGCTTGTATGGTAACTTTTAAAACTTTAGTGATGTATTTTAGACATATTTTTTTAAATTCTACTTTAAATATTTGAATTTTATTTTGATTGTTCCCATTAATTTTGAAATAATAAGTTTTTATCATATTTCTAGCAATACTTATAGTAGCATCTTAACTATTCTACAGATATTACCTATAACATTCACGTTATTGTTACTGATTCATACCTTGAATTCTATTTTTTTTAAACACCACAACGCCCCCCCCCCCCCCCCCCAATCAAGGGAATAGCAAAAGGTAAATACAATATTAAACTAAAATATCAATATTAAATTTATCCTTGGAAAAAAGTTTCATAAGCTTATTGTTTTCTTTTTTGTTTTCTATTATGGTGTGAATCCTTTTTTTTTTTTTTTTTTTTTTTTGTAAAACACTTGTTTCCTTTATGAATGTATATTGTTTTAACGCACTTTATGCCCTTCATCATAGGTGTATACATAAGTTTGTAATTTCTACAATATACATCTAAGATCCCAAAATGTATATATTTTCTGGATCATTATTGATAGGGGAGTCGTTATAACGTTATCCGTCTGTCTGTTTATACATCAAATTATAGGAAATATTTCTTAAAATCACACTAGTAAAAAACAACAAAATCGGTCCATTAATGGCATAGATATTGCCAAAAAACTGAAAAGGCCTCTAAAAACGTATTTACTTTCGTTTTTGCACAGAAAATTCGGAATCTTTTTTCGGAATGTTTTTACGGAAGAAATTAACAAAATTGATTCTTTAGTAACTGAGATATCGGTCAAAACGCATTTGTGGTCTTTGTGAAGCTTCTATATAAGCTCCGGAATTCGTTTTTGTACAAATCTGTTGTAAATATTTTTTTTTAATTTTCGGTTTTGTAATCAACCATATCGGTCCACAAATAACCGAGTTATAGGCAAAAATCTGAAAAAAAAAATTATTAAAAATATACAAATCCAAACACAATATTGCAATAACTTTCAGTGTTGTTGTTTTTTGTATAAACATGTATCTTCATACAAACTTATGTATATAAATTTAGTAGTCATCAGAAGCTATCAGTGTGTTTTTTTTATACCCTTTAACCAGGTGTAAAGGATTTATATAAGTTTGTCATTTCGTTTGTAATTTCCATAGTTTTCGTCGGAGTGTAAAAAAGTTAATATTTTCTGGATCCTTATAAGAAATGATATCGCTAGGACGATGTCCATCCGTCCATTCCTCCGTCCATCGGTTGAAATGGCGTTCATGAAGCCCACCGATCTTCAATTTTCTAAAGCCCCTATATAAGCTAGAGACTTGGTTTTTGCAAAACAAAATTGGAACATTTTTTCTGAATTTTCCACTGAAGAAATGAATTCAGTCGGTCAATTAGTTTCCGAGATATAGGCCAAAATTCATTTTTATGCTACGGACTTAGTTCTTATATAGATCGATCACAAATATTTTTCTTAAATTTCGGTTTTTTTGAATCAAGCAAATCGGTTCATAAACAATCGAGTTATTGACAAATTTGTTTTTTTTTTTAATTTATTTAACATCTGCTTCCCTTATAGTTGTTGTTTTCATGGGTACTGAAAAATAATAACAATAAATTAAGGCATATTTGTTTTTTTTTCAACTTTTTGTAGAACTATGTTGCTAGAAACTTCGTTTTTTTTAGATACAAACTTTTTAAAGAACTTTTGTGTTTTAAAAATGAACTAAGTAGATCCAGTATTAACTGAGTTATAGGCATAACGAGTTATTAGATCTTTTAAAGCTCTTATATAAGCTATGGGCTTCATTCTTGCAGAAATCTGTGGCAAATTTTTTTTTTCGAATTTCGGTTTTTTAAATCAGTCAAATCGGTACATAAATTTTCCACCATACCCTTTCCTAATTTAATATTGTCTTACATTTATAAAATAGTTGTTCTGCTTCGAAGCGATTATATCTTCTTTAAATATGTGCGAACTTTTGTAAAATTCCAAAGTATTAAATGTGTTATTTACTAGCTTTTAACGGATGCGATAACTAATATTTACTTTATATGGTAGCTACTACTCCCTCTGGACCTATTTACGAAATTTCATATGAAAATTTCTTTTAAATTTTTTATGGCTTTCACTGTCCTTTAGATGAGAAAATTTATATATATCATTTTTTTTTTTTTTTTTGTATGGGGGCTACCTCTCTTCCTGGAACTGTCCGTTTAATTTTCATATCATCAATGCGATATGATAGGATAAAGGTTGCCACGAAATTTGAGAGCTCTCGCTGTAAGAGTTCCTTAGATATGCCATAAAATTTTGCACTTCTCTGCTACGCCTATGTGAAATTTTATGTAAATCCAACTAACCGATTAGAAATTTCAGGTTTATTTCCGAAAATTTTTATTTAAAGTGAATGTTTTTATGGAAAAATTACATTAAATTTTCGTATTTTTATTTATTTTTTTATTAATCATAATAAATATTAATAAATTTAAGTGAAAAATTATAAAAATAAATAAAGTTAAGTAAACAAAAATATTGAATATCCGGCCAAACAAAAACATAAAGAAGGTATGTTAAAAACAAAATGTCAGAAAATTCGACAATACAAAAGCAAGTCAGGCCAGTGGAAACGAGGGCTTCCAGATTTGTGCTTTTGACTCCAAATTTGGGGAATTTTTGTTCCAGAAAAGGATAAAAATTTTTATTTGGGGATGGAGAAATTTGTTGCAGATACTAAACATATTTTGGGCATTTTTTTTTTTTTGGGAAATTGTGCAATAATTACATATTGTTTATTGAATAAAATTGGAATATGGAAAATATTTTAATGATGCTGCAGATACATGTCATTATAAAGAACTTGTTGAAGCAGTCCTTAATATCCTATAAGCAACGCATGTGTTGAATGCATATTTTCCGTTACGAGCTTAATAACAATCAAACTTCAAGTTTTTTCCTTTCTTATTTAAATAAATGTCAAACAGCGATTTAAAATTTTGGGGAAACGTTAATTGTAAATTCTCCGAGGTAGGCAACCGATTCAAAAAGGTAATGGCAGTTGGGATTATTTAGGTAAAGGTATTTTAGCGGTAACGATATTTTCAGTTATTTCGCTAAGGGTATTTTAACGTTATCGGTATTTCGAACTATTTCGGTAGCGGTATTTTAGCGTTATCGGTACTTCGAAGTATTTCGGTAATGGTATTTAAAGGGTAACGATTTTTTCGATTCACAACAATGAAATATTGAAATATAAAGTGGAGTCAAATATTAAAACATCGGACTGGGATAACAGTAATATTCATACACGTTTTACTTTAATTTTATTACAATTATTTTTTTTCAAACTGTGTAATAACGGTAATGGTTTTTTAGCGGTAATGATAGCTTAGGTTATTTTAGCGGTAAAGGTATTTAACGTTTTACTTTAATTTTATTAAAATTATTTTTTTTCAAACTGTGTAATAACGGTAATGGTTTTTTAGCGGTAATGATAGCTTAGGTTAATTTAGCGGTAACGGTATTTTAAAGTCGAATGAGGTTTTTAGAGGTTAGAGTATTTTAGCGGTAACGATAACCAACCTTGAAAATTTCATTCTTTCAGAAAAAAATACAACATACATGTCATATGGAAATTTCTTAAGGTTTAGTTTCTATATGGTTATTTCGAATTTATCTTTTTTGGTAAAATGCACTGGTGCATATTCCCATAAAAGCATTTAAAATTTTGGTTTTTCTTTGAGGTATATTCCTGGGGCGGGGGTCTATATTATGGGCACGGATTTGAAAGGCTCTTTTAGACTCCCTGATGAGTGCAGCGTTTTTCAGGCTGAGATTCTCGGCATCCTGAAAGCCGCAGAAATAATCAGGCAAAACATTGCGAGGGGTACCGAGGTCACTCTCTATGCGGACAGTCAGGCGGCTCTGAAGGCCTTGGGGACACATTTGGTGAGATCCAGGCTAGTTGCTGCCTGTAAGAAGACACTAAGAGAGCTGATGGAGGACTACATGGTGAGACTCTGCTGGGTGCCTGGCCACTGAAATATTTCAGGCAATGAATTGGCTGATGAACTGGCAAGGCAAGGCGCAGCAAAGAATGTCTCGGAGAGGGAAACCTTTGTGAAACCACCACTAAGTTTCTTCTATGGGAAGATCAATGATTGGATCTTGGTCAGAACCAATTCGCCTTGGGAGAGTAGAGAGGACTGTAGAGTGTCGAGGGCGATATGGCCGGTACTGAACAATGCAGGCACTAGCACTCTCCTGGGCATGAATAGGAAGAGCTTAAGAATCATGATAGGGGCCATAACGGGTCACTGTTTGATAGGAAAGATGAGGTCTAGATGGGACGCTAGCAATTCCGATTTTTGTAGAATGTGTGGAGACGTCGACGAGACCGAGTCTATTGAGCACATTGTGTGCCATTGTCCACGATTGCATCATCGTAGGATGAAATGTAGACGCCATAGGCTTCGTCATGGGAATCGACTGCTTAAGGGAGAATCAGGGGTATAACCCTAGGGGGATTGGTAACATTGCTTATCCCCCTATATGATTCGTTCACATTCCTACCCTTTTATCTTCTACTTCTACTCTCCTATTTTCTGCATTCTATACTCTATATTTCACAGCTATTTCAACAAAGGGACTCACAATGGACCGGGATCGGTCTCTGGGTGGAGATGTGGTACTATCTGGTATCACATCAACCTTCTCTATCTATCTATCTTGAGGTATATTCGTTTTTCTTAACCAAAAACAATGTGTTATATTTGTTTTATTTGTGTTTTTGTTGTTTTCTTTAATTTAGCAATCAGAACATATTGGTGAACATTTCAAAGGTATATTAATATAAACGCAATCGAGAAAAATTTGTCTAAAAAGTTATTGCAAAAAAAAACTATTAAAAAATGTTAATAGTTTTAGTTGTTTCACTTAAGGCAAGTTTCTGATGACAATATCTCTGTTTACTTGAAATATTTTCGTTTTAATTTGGAAATTTCATCAGTTGAAAGGATGTTCAAAGAACTTTTATTACAGACCGTGATCAAGACAGTTTTAACAGAGAAATTGGAAGAAAAATTAACCGTTCGGAAAGAGTTATTCGAGGCTTTCTTAAGAAAGGGCAGAAACACGGATTGCGGAAACCAACAAAAGGTAGTAAAAAATTAACAAAAAGGCAATTTAATAAAATAAAAGAAGAAGCCACCCGCAATAAATTAAATGCTACACAAATAAAAAATAAACTTTACCTTCCTGTCACTTGCAAACATGTTGCACACATTTTGCGAACAGATGGTAACATAAAATGGAAGAAACGAAAATGTAAGCTAATGTTAAAACAGCATCATAAGGAAAATCGTTTAAAATGATTTGAGGTCGAACGAAATTCGTATGTCGAAACTCTACATCGGTGGAAGCAGTGTTATGGTTTGGGCAGCCTTTGCTGGAAGAAAATCAAAAATATGTTTTGTTCCAACTAAAATGAACAGTGCAATTTATAATGAACAGTTGGAAGAGCTCTTCTCTCATTTATTGATGAAAAAATGGATGAAGATTGCATATTCCAATAGGAATATCCATGTCTCGAACCAATCTAAATCGTAGTTTAATGAACATAGTATTCAACTATTGGACTGACCGGCTTGCAGTCCAGATTTAAATCTAATGGAGAATCTGTGGGGGTACAAGGGCTATGAAAGAATGAAACCATAATGACAGTAACGAAATTTAAAACTAAAAATTAAGCAAGTCTGGGAAGGAATTGACAGTTATTTTCTTAAAAAATACCAGACCGAATTTTTTAAGTTATCCAAAACAAAGGTTCATCATTACATTATTAATACTGCTAAATTGGTTAGTGTGTATATAGGAAAATGCCATAAATTACTAAAATTACAATGAAAAAAATTTAATTTACATTTTAAGTGTTTTGTTATTAATGTTTTAAGTGAATTTAAAATATTAATTTGTAGCACCTTAATTATTTTTTTTTTTTGTCACATTTTTGGTTAAGTTAATTAAAAAATTGATGTGCGTTTATAGGAATTTGTACCAGTGTATATTATATACTATAAATGATTTCTTACTTATTTTCGCAAGTCCTGGAAATTCCCATAATACTCCTCAAAAAGAGATCCTAATATATATTTGTTTTTAATTTTATTTCAAGTATAAACATAATCACTGCACAAATATCTCTGCTAGATATTACTTTGACCATTACAGCCCATCTACATGCAACAGAATATGTAAGATTTTTCTATCAGAGAATGTCAAATTTGTTCTCTAAGAGAATTATCTCACGTGTAGATTCAAATATTAGTATTATAAGAAGTATTATTATGTTGTGATTAGATTTCTCTACAAAACTATCTTATAAGATGAACTGCCAAAAAATACACATATTCCAAAGTTTATTTGTGTGTGTGCATGTATATTTTGGAAATTACTAAAAACAATGGTGTATGTAAAATTGTTTCCTTTTAATGCTTGTTTTATATTTTAAAAAACATTTTAATAAAAATTGTGTTAAAAAAAGTGTGCATTTCTTAAATAAAAAGGACATGTTTACTCTGTGACTGATGGAAAATAATGATATCTAACTGGATTTATTAAAATACGTGTATCCCTTATTTAAAATTTAACATAATATAAACAAAATGTTTACTCTCTTCTGTCGGCGTTATCTCACACGTTATATCAGCGTTAATCTCAGTTGTAAAACTGGGGTTAATATGCTAATATTAAAAAATCTGTTGCCAAAAATTTAATTAGACACGTTGAATAATTTTATTCTGAAGCTTCTCTAATTTTTAAGATGGTGAATCTGAAGTTTATATAAAGTAATTTTGAAATATCTCATATACATATACATATATGTATGTGTAAAAATATTCATCCAAAAATGATTTCTATAAAAAAGAATAATTAATAAAAACAAAAAAAGGAATTATTTTGACTGATAAAGTGTCTTTTTTTGTTAAGTGGAGATTTTTCGGGGAATTTTTTTAACTTTTGGGTTGGCCAAAAAAAGTATCTGGCAGCCCTAGTGCAAACTCTTTAAAATGTTTTGCTCAAAACTGATTGTTTTAAACTCATTAGAAACAGAATTACTTAATAAAAATTTATTCAAACATTGTTTAACCAACTAAAATTAAAATCTTATTTACCCTTATAATACCATCATCATAAATCCTACTATTTATCTTAAGAAAAACAAAACATTATAATTTATTTGAAATTTAAACGTTTTTAAAAAACAATAGCTAATCCATAATTGCCCTAAACAAATTACTACGTACTTAAACATGCAAAATATATGTATTACATACTTCTAACTATATTCTCCTTCCAATTACTTATTTATCTAGTGATAATTTATATATGTATAAATTGCTAACTAACACTAATACTAAGTATACTTTCTTCATCATACTCATATTTTAAACTCAATCAATTGTTGTTTAGTATTGTAATATTTTTTCTTGACTTAAGTAAACAAATAAAATTAACAAATACAATATGAAGAGAAAATAATACATAAAAGAAAAGCAAAAACAACTGAAAACTCAAAGGACACATCTTGCCAACATCACGCACATAAATTTAACATGACTTTTAGCTGCTTTAGACAGCTTTACCAAACAAATAAATAAGAAAACTTACTGGATGGGTGACCGACCCACTGAGAGAGTGAATCAGTAAGTCAGCCTGGCTGTCTGACTGGCTATAAAAGGCAAATAACAAAGAATTTGAAACATCACTCCTTAACGGGAAAGCATACATCACAGAGCGAGCAACAGAGTATGTAACGGGAAAATAATAATAAAATTAAATAACAAAAAGCAACAACAACAATAAGAAAAATTTATCTAAACTTGCGCATAAAAAAAAAACAAAATAAACCATATGTACTTACAGTGACGAGTAAATTTTGTACAAAATATTAGAAATTTTAATTTTAAGGTGCTTTTCATTAAAAATTTAAATAATATGAAAATTTAAATTTTATTACAAAATTTCGTTAAAATTAAAATTTAATTAATGTTTTAATCGGTGTGTAATTATATGTATAAAATATGGATATAACAGTTCAAAATGTGTTTTTAAAGTAAATAAAATTAAATAAACAATATTATTACATACACTGAAAAAATTATTACCTTATATTTTTCAAATAACACAGTTGCTTCATTTTGCATCTAAATTTAACAAATATATTCAAGTAAATATAAAATAAAAATAAAATTTAAGTAAAATTTTATTTCTCACTTAAATTTTTAATTCATTCACTCATCTACTTGATCAATTTTTTAATTGGAAACTTTTTTTCGGTTTTTCAATTTTTACAGTTTTTAGTAATTGATATAATCATTTTGGTGAGAGGTGCAAATTTAAAAAATTTTAATTGAATAAATTATTAACTAATATATTTGGTGATTGGTGACTTTTTTCTGTATATATCCAAACATTTTTTTGAAAGAATTAAAATAAAATAATTTTAATAATTTATAAATATATATTTATGTATATAGCCTTCAGAACTTACAGTTGCAAATAAAATAAATTTGCATTTTTAAACGTTGATTTCAAAATTTTTTGAAATGCTATCGGAAAAATGTAATGCTTTTTTAATTTTTTAAAAATATAGATAAATTTGGAATTTTTGGTTATAATGGTCGTTTAACTTTAAAATTTTAAATGAACAGAAAAAATGCAATTAGTAAATTCTCTATGTATAATATTAAAAACAACAGATAGAACTCCCTAGTATATAAATATAGATATCTCAAGTATATTAATATGTACATACACTTGGGCTTATTGTTCAAAATTTTTAAATCAAGAAATAAAAAAGAAAGAAAAAAACTGAAAATCGAATTAAGGATATATAATCGAAGTGATTGTCATTGAAGTTTTTTTCAAAACAGTAAATCCTAGTTATAACAAGAAATATGAAATAAACTCAAAAAAGTTTGATCCTGAAATAACCACGAATATAGCCTAAATATCCATAGAATTTAAAAGAAATTAAATTTTTATTAAAAAAAATATGTGCAAAATTTACAAAAATCTATGTTGAAAAAAGTGCCCAAAATTGTTTTTGTTTTATTTCAAAATTTTCATTATAACAGGTTTGAAACATTAATTAACCGTTTTGGAACATTAAATAAAAAATCTTTAAGAAAATATAAAAATATAATTTTAAATAAGATTTAAAAATTTGTTTTTTATTATTGGCTATATTGAAACCTTTATAAAATAATTAATTAATTACATTGTTATGAGGATTTACTTAAAAGTAATATAATAATTAACATCTAAATAATTAAATAAGAAAACTACTAATATCACAGTATTAAGGAAAAGTTGTAAAAAAAATCTGCACTTGAATAAGGTATCACATTTTTTTAACTTTAATTAAGTATATCTCCTAAACTAAAGTTCAGAAAAAAATAATTTCTTGCGCAACCAAATTTCAATGTGTTGGCTTTAGTTTCCTGAAGAAATCAAAAATATACATATTTTGTTATAATAAAATTATGCATTTATTTAAAGATATATATTTCTGTTATACTTTTTCGTGTGTCACTTGAATAAGGAATATTTTAAAACTAAGCAAACTGTAATTTATTTTTAAATTTTAGGTTATAAAAATGATAGTTATTACCTTCTAGCATTCAATTAGTAATAAGTACTGCCACCATTTTTAGAAATAACCTCAAAAATGCGATTTGGCATCGACTTGTATAATGACTGTAAGTAATTTAGCGAAATTGAACTCCATGCTTCCGTTATTGCATCCTTTAAGGATTCTATCGTCTCAAATTGTTTTCTTCCTTCATAAACTTTTCTTGCAAGCCAACCCCAGACATTTTCCATTGGATTCAGGTCTGGTGAATATGGGGGCCAATCCAAAAGTTGAACACGTTGTGGATTAATCCATTGTTTTACTGCTCTGGCGGTATGAATCGGAGCGTTATCGTGTAGGTACGTCCAAGGTATGGGTCCAAAGAAATCAATGCTTCCTCCAGAAATGCCACTCCATACCATTATTCCGCCCTCTCGGAATGTGTCTGCGGCTCAAAAATAATTCCTCCTTATTTAGGTCTTGGAAGTAATATTATCAATATTAAACTTTTTTTCATCGGAAAATACAACTTTAAACCATTTGTCGGACCATGTCATTGTATTTTTGGCAAACCGTAGACGTTGTGATTTGCGTTTTTCATTAAGTAGTGTTTTTTGCAGTTTTCGTCGGACTATGTTTGGGCACGACTTTAAAATACGGTGCACTGTTCTAGACTGGCACTGACTCCACTTTTTTCACGTATTTTTGATACCGACATGGCAGAATTTGATGCATTACTAAGAATTGTTCGTCTTTCTTTTGGAGTTGTTGCCATTTTCTTCCGCCATTTGATTTTTTTCCATATCTTTCCACGTTATTTAAATAATTTTTCACAACTGTCTTTCCTCTATTAATGTTTTTGGCTATTTGGACCGGATTCTGAACCAGAGATTCAAAATCAGAATTTTTTCTTTTTCAGAGTTATTAAGAGCCTTACCACGTCCTATTTTGAATAAAAACTATTTAAAAACTATCAAATTAAAATTCTTTAGCCGTTTATATTGAAAGAAATTCAAATCATAGCCTTCCTGATTAATATTAAAAGAATTCCTTATTCAAGTTACACACGAACTAGTACCACAGAAATACATGTCTTTAAATAAATGCATAATTTTAGTATAACAAAATATGTATATTTTTTATTTCTTCAGGAAACTAAAGCTAAGACTTTGAAATTTGGTTGCGCAAAAAATTATTTTTTTCTGAACTTTAGTTTAGGAGATATACTTAATTAAAGTTAAAAAAATGTGATTCCTTATTCAAGTGGCAGGCAGTGTACTTAAAAGTTAAAAGAAATTTTAAAAACAACCATCAATTATTATTTGAAAATCTTTTGTAAATAGTTATATATGGGAAACATTCGAAAGAAATCCCATTATTTAGATTTTGGTCAGTTTTCTAGGAATGGTGGGAAAGTACTAAGTCAGTATATTCAAACCCTAACAAAGTTTGGGGCAGGTAGGCCAAATTTTTATAATATCGCTAACTGAAAGATGCATTTATTTTTTAACAAATTTTAAATTTTTTTTAAATTTTATAAATTTTTCAAAATTCAATTTAAAACCTATTTCTAAAATTAATAAACGTATACAACGCTCATTAATATATCTAAAATACAAATAAAAAGTAGTACGATATAGTTTATATCACTGAAAATGATAGAAAATCGTAATATATATATATATATATATATATATATATATATATATATATATTACGATTAAAAAAAAAGCTCTCGGTAAGGCCTATGAAAAACATATATATTATAGACATATACTATATTATAGATATAACTACCTCAATTTTGCAAAATCTTGATGCAGTTTTTTCAATATATAGCCCAATATTATTGTCCGATTTTGTAAAAGTTTCTCCAATTAGTTAAAGAACGAGAAAATCTATCGAATAAAAAAAAATTAAGTCGATACCTTTCCGAGTTCAAAGTAAACGATTTTGAAATTGAAAATTGCAAAAATTAAGATTTTTTTGTGAAAAAACATGTAATTTTTTTCTCTAAAATAACATTTTCCTTAAGAATATATAATAGTTTTTTTTTACTTTTCCGAAACTTATTTTTATTGAGATGATTTTAAAAATTGGAAACGAGCTCAATCACCCAATAGGGCTAAGTGCAGAACCTTCTGAACTACAGGACATCTTGATCTATTTTGTGTCGAAATTTTGAATTTTTCGGTTCTGCCACACTGTGCATACGATAAAGGCCGCGATTGTGGTCCAGAGAAATTTAAAAAAAATAATAATATTTTCAAACACATTTTCTTGAATTCTAAACTTTGGATACCTTTCGGGAATCAGTGAATCTATACTAAGTAGCAAATTTTTGACATCAACAGGTAATTGAGGAAACAAGAAAATATTTGAGATATAAGGTCGGTTTCTTAAAAACTAAAAATAAATGAGAATTGATCATATATTTATGGTGAGCCCAATATAGAGTTTTTTATATATATTTCGTGAAAAAATACAACCACAAAAATTTAACGTAATGGTCTGGCAGCGGAATATTTCCCATGCCAAATGAAAACACTAGGTTAGCACATTGAAATATTTAATGCGTTTGGCATTTTTAGATTAGCGATATTATAAAAATAAGTAAAAACATAAAAATCAGTGTTTGAATAATTTAAAATTTTTAAAATTTAAAATTTAAAAATACTTTAAATTTGATCTTAACACACAAAAAAGTTTGAGCATAATTATAAATTTTTTTTATAAATTTTTAATTGATTTTAGTTCATAATATTTAAGAATAATGGTGTCTATTCTTGAAAACGCGTCGAAGAAGTGAAATTTTCCATTAAAACAAAAACAAAGTTTAAAAAATTGTTTTTGTTTACCATATATTTTTAAAATGTAATAAACGTGAGAACTTTAATGCATTTCTCTCTCTTTTAAAAACGGTAAATTCCATTTTAGAAATATACGGTAAGCAAAAACAATTTTTTAAACTTTGTTTTTGTTTTAATGAAAATTTTCACTTCTTCGACACGTTTTCAAGAATAGACACCAATGTTTTAAATATTAACACTTTTTTACATTTTTTGAAATGAATCAAAAGTCAAGAAGACTTAAAAAAATTGTTTAAATTTTCATTTCTATTTTCAATTTGAAATATTCTTTGGAGAATTTTTAGTTTTTAATGATTTTTAGATACATATTGGGAACAGAAGAATATAATAGAAGCGTCTTTTTATTAAAATGATGCATGTGCTATAGAACGGCAGCAAATTTATAAAAATTTCTAAACTTTTTAACAGCTTTTTATTGTAAAGTTGCCATTTAAAGGGATTTATTGTTAATATTTTCATGTACAACTATTTTTATTTAGCATTTGAATCAAATCTAATAAAACTAAATTAAAATTTTAGCAGCATTTTTACAAAATTCTCAAAATTATAATTAAGTACAATTTAATAATATTTATGAACAAAATTTTATTTTTGATGAAAAAATTTTGGGAAAAAAAGTCATGTTCGATTCATAATATTTATGAAAAAAAAATTTTTTCAAATATATGATTTTTTTTTTCTCTGTGAATATAAAATGTGCTCAATTTTCTAAATCTGTTTTTATTTTTGATTGCATCCCTTTTAATTACAAAGATATTTGGTTCGGGTAAATTTAATCAGAATAAAAAAAAAAAAAAAAATAATTTTTTGATAGCAAAACATATAATATTCGAGGGTATAATTTTAAAACGGTTATATACATTTAAATTTTTGTTCTCTTATTTGAATGATATTTGTATTATTTTTTATTAAAAAAAAAATAAAATAATAAAAAACTTTGCGAAAATTTTTGTCTTTACCTAAGATTTTAACTATTTTGCCAAAACCAGCAAAAAATTCTACTTATATACACTCGTTGTGCAGGTTGTCCTATATTATTCTATTTATAATTTAGCTGCAAGAAAGTACAAGACTGGATACAGGACATCTTTAAAACTTTTTTTTAAGGAAATGAAAAGGAACCTCTTAACATTCCGTAAAAAACAACATACAAAATTAACCAGAAAATCCAGTATCTAAGTGCATGTGTTTAAATTTCGAATAACGTGAATTTCCTGATGAAACACCTCATTTGGATATAATGGTAGTTACACATTTATTTCATTTAAATAAAATATTTCATTTTTTTTTTTTTTTTTAATAAAAATATGGAATTTGTATGCATTTCTTTTATTTAGTAGTAGAAAACTTTTGTTTTCTTAAGTCAGGAACAACCCAGCAAAAACTTTTTGGTTTTCGGTAATAACAACTACTTTTTAAAGTAGTTTCTTGGTAATGAAGCGTCATTATTATTTGCCTACTCTGTATTACATTAATAAGTACTCAATAGTATAATAGCACAGTGATACTGCAATCACGTGGATGAGTTGGCTAGAGCGCTGGATTAACAACCAGAAGGTTGTTGGTTCAACCCCATTCTGAAGCTGTTAGTTTTTTATAACAAAATGTCTAAAAAGATATTTTAAACTAAATAGAGTTTTTGTCGCTTAGGATGCTATGTGCGAGATGGTGTACTGAGTAAGACGTTAGTCAATAAAAACGAATGATTAGTTTGTGTCCAAGTTCGAGTCTCACTGACGGCAAAATTTTTTTGTTTTATTTTTGTTTTCGTTTGGGTACATATTTTTGAGTACCCCTAGAGTCAAAAAATAACTACATGAATTTGTGGACAACTCGAACAAAAATAACTAGTTATACAGGCAAAAAATAAGCAGTTTATTTTTGTTTCCAATTATACCTTGTAGCTTACCAGGAAAGCAAAGTTTTTGCTGGGAAATTAAAAAAATATTATGAAAATTAATTTAGTTCCCTTTGACATAATATGATAACTATGTATATCATGTTTTAATTATGTCCGTCCGGACGTCCACCTGAAGGCTAAATATTTGACTTGAATGCGAGTTCCGTTATTACTGTCCATATTGGTTGAAGTTTTAAGTGTATAACCTACAGATGCAGTGCTTCAATTTTCTGATCCAAACATTGAAAAATTCAAACGTCTTGAAAAAACACAAAATATGAAAATATATAATGACTATTGTACTGTATGTGATAGCCAATTTTGTCGAAAATAATATTAAAAAAGTTGTGGTCAAAAATATTAACCCATTCAAAAGTTATAAATTTTTGATCTCTCATACCCCCAAAAAAGTGCACTTTTTAACGTGACTCAATTTGTGTCATAGTGTTATTTAGTGTTGTAAATATTCATTTAAACGTTAAATGATGTCATTTCAAAAATATGAAATTAATATCTCCTCATCCTTTATCAATACATTTATTTTAACTAATTGCAATAACAGCACGGAAACCTTAACCTTAATTTACTTACTGTTTTTTTTTTAGACAAATGAACCAAGTTTGTTGGCATAAGTAGTATACAGCAGAGTACATAAATAATTAATTTAATTTAAATTCATTTAAAACATATCATGAAACTGTTACCAAAGAATACAGCCACAGCTTCTTTCAAAGACTTTTATTTAAATTGTATGTATTTATTTAAGATTGCGCAGTGGGCTGAATCGAGAATTTTTGATAATAAATTTGTAGCTTCTAATCGGCTGTTTGGATTTATATAAAATTTTACATAGGCGTAGCAGAAAAATGTTCAAAGTAGGGAATCTCTGACATAGACATTTTCTTAACCACTTGGCAAATTTTTTTATTTTCTTAAAGTTCTCGATAAGGTCTACAAAAAACATGTTTGAATATTTTCGAGTTAATCGAGTGGTCCAGTTTTTTGCATATATATAGCCCAACTTTTAGACCGATGTTAATAGATTTTTTTTATTAGTTAAAGAACAAAATTATCTATAGAGTCGATACCGTGTCCAAAAATAAACGATTTTTAATTTGAAATTTGTTTTCTTTTTTGCCGAAAAAGTGTCTACTCTTTTTTCTCTAAAATATAATTCTCCTTAAGAACATCTAATAATGTTATACTTTTCTGAAAGGTATCTTCACGGATATGACTTTAAAATATAAAACGTGGTCACACAATACACAATAGAATTAAAAGTTAGCAAACATGATTTTGTGGACCTACAATAAATATGGACTTTATGGGCAAAATTGGGAAAATTAAATTTTTTGAGATTTTTACCAGGTTTTTGGGAATTGTGGGATTCCTTTTACCAGAATTTTAATATTCAATTTTTTAATCTTTTTGTATATAACTAAGAACTACGTTAACTAAACAAGAGAATTTATTTGAAAAAAAAAAAAATAGTTTTTCTGATTTGTAAATTAAAATAAAATTTTTCGTTTTTCATTTTATCTGTAATAAAATCTTTATTAGTTAATATATTCTTACGATATTTTCTGCGATTATCGACCATATTATTTGAAATGACGAAGTGTAAAATAATTTTTAAATTTTGATAAATCCCACAAATCCCAAAAATGGTACTCTGAGAAATGACAATTCGACAATTTTTGTTCTTCTACTACCTTTACGTAGTGTCTACATTAGACAAATTTTTATTAAGACACACGTCAAAATCAGTGCGAATCTATACAAGGTAACCTCTGCTAAACCGCTGATTATTGTTTTTGGGTGTTTTTTTTTTTAATTTTATGAACTCTCTACTAGAGTGACATATTAACATCTTCCAAGTAACTACTTCGAATCTAAGCTGATTAGGGTGTCCGTGCAGAATGACCCCACCAGAACGGTGCCTGAACACCAGGTTGAGTCTTATGAACCTATAATTATTATTATTTCCATGAATTTATTAAAACAGCTGTTGTCTATTATTTTTTACTATTATCAAGTTTATAATACTGAGTAATATATATATATATATTTATATATAATCAATGAGAGATCATCGATAAAAAGAATAGAAAAACTCTTAGCGCCACAAAAATTACTACTTTGAAGACAATTGACGATAGCAGATGTGCTCCTATGGCGAACGGTCCCCCTTATATCAATTAATATTTATTGGTTTCCAGCTTGCATTGTAATTTTTTAATTAATTGATTCTTCAAACTGGAGAAAACTTTATTTGGAAAATTTGTTTTTTTTTCAGTTTAAAAATTTAGCACCAAAAACATGTTACTTTTGTATATTTCAAATATTAGAATAAAACGTGCTGTGTCTGAGCATTTCATAAAATGGTATGTTTATGTTCCCTGCGGATAATTTAATTTACTTTTCACCAACACTGTAAATGGAGTGCGAGTTGAGGATGCTTAATACCAACAACTGTGAAACATACATAAAATACAAATATAAGTGACATTCTCTTAAGATACATTAATGCTAAGGAGCTAAGAAATCATAATACATACATACATACATACCAGTGTTGCCGTTTGGTTACATTTTTTACATATTTCGTAACTTTTCAACGCTTCACGCATATTTTTTTGTTTTTAATAACATTTTCGTAACTTTTAATCCCTTCAGTAAAATTAAGTACTATTTATAAAAATTATATCATTGACGTACATAGATCATTTAAATATTTACAAACATTTGGAACAAGTTTTTTGAGGCATTCCTAAAAATTACATCGTAACATATCACACTTAAGTTGAAGAGAACAAAATTTAAAATATTTTTTTTCTTGCATGTGACAATATTTCGATTTTCCGATTTTCGCGGCAGATGAAATTATTTAGATTTTTAATACATTTTCAGTCTATAAAATTACACAAAAAGTAACTTTAGCTATGCTTTCATTAACAGCTGTATTACAATCAAAAATATAAAGAGTATTTTTTTTTTTTTCTTTTCATTTTTTTTTTTTGAAAAAGATTTAAGTTATGTGCTATTGAATTGGTTAAAAACTAAATTTGTGCAAATGAAAAGTTGCGTGAAGTTTTCGTCATATAAAAAATATTCAGATGGATCATTACACTTAAGAAAATATTAAGGGTACTAATTTAAACGCTTAAATTTCTCATTTGTGCAATTGTGCATATTTGCGCGACATGTTTCATTAACCCTCTTCAAATTTTGTGCAATATTAATGAAAAGAAAATAAGAAATCATTGTAAATAATTGAAAAATTTGTTGAAATCTAAGATACATGCATTGATTTCATTTTAATTAACGTAACTATCATTTTTTACATCGCAGTTATTTAAAATTTTTAAATATAAAAAAAGACAACTGATTTACAAATGCACAATTAAATAGAGCAAGTTTCCGAGACCAAATAGTCGCGTAAACTTATAAGTGTTGTGAAAATGAATTTCCAAACAATTTTAATTTTTAATTTATCCTAATTTAGGTACCGACGATTATTGTCGTATTCAACAATAAAAAATCAATACGTATTTTAAAATGCATACGTTTAGCAAATATTTAGTCAACAAAATTATAATATCAGATCATTGTAACCGGTAAAGGTTTCTCTATATTGCCGGTTTTCGGCCGGACTTAAGAACTTTTTCCTTTATATATGTCGAACACCGGCTTTGCTGAATAAACTTTTTTCGAAATCAAAAAATGTTGTAATTGCCGGTAATATTAATAAAAATTCCATTTTTCCTCTTAAAGATTTATTGAATATGGTCATGTTATATATCATTATAAACATGACCATACGTACTTTTAATCTTTTATATAATAATTTAAATCGCATGTGTATTAGTAATAAAGATATTCAGAAAAATGTGTCAAAACTTTAGAGGCTTATAACTCGTAACATAGTGTCTACATTAGAGATTTTTTTTATCAAGACAGAGGTCAAACTTAACGCGAATTTGTGGAAGGTGGCAACAGTTGCACAAAAACAACAATATGCCATATTCATTATTGTTTTTTTATATATGCCGTTTGACAACTGTAACAACCAAAATAATAATCAACTGTTTAACTAAGGTTACCTTGTATATATCCGCACTGATTTACCTAATGTAGACACTAGGTAAACTATGAGCGAGTTGGCAACAATTTTTACATTACTTTAATCACTAGTAAGAGTTTACTGAATCATTACCAAAATTTTTTAAAAATCAAGTGTGCTGGAGATCGTGATTTATACCCAAATTTTTGTGTTATTTTCTTCCAAATTTTGAATAAGAAATAAATACGTATTAGACATTTATTTTTTGAAAATCCGAAAATGTAACTTTTTAGGAAAAATTTTACTTTTTTAACAAAAAACTGTAACTTTTTCCAAGCAATCCCTGGCAACACTGATACATACATCCATACATACATACATACATATACATACATACACACATACATACTCGTACTCATTTATTTTACAAACACCTAAAACATATGTATTTGTTTTTTTTTTATTAGTAGTAAACAAGAAGCACTGAAGTGCACGAAAGACGGATGGGATCAAGAAAATTCGACACGGTTGTTGTGTGTTGTGGTTCCTTTAAATATGGAAATAAACAAAGAAAAACAACAATGTTAAAATAAAAAAATAAGCAAATAAATATGTAAATTTAAATAGAACTGAATAATAAATTATCATAGTACAAGATAAAAATAAATCTTTTTGGGTAAAGTGAATGTATAAAAAATGTTTGAAAATTTTGTTGATTTTTTTTTTTTAACTTAATTCTATGTTTTATAATTTTGCTTAAATAAATACACCCAATAAGCAAAAATCTTTGAAATTGAATATTTATCAATTTGAAAATTTTTTAAAATTTCTATTACAAGCTAGGAGAATAGACTTGAATTTCCTTTATTTCCAAATTTAAAACTATGCCTTTTTCCTGGATGTTTCTTTAATAAAATGTATTTCAAACATTTTCAAAACGTTTTTTGAAAATATTAAGATATAGTCTAAAGGCCCAACCAGTCAACTTTGCTACGCAACGTATGAAGAAAATTAGCGTGAAATATTTTACACAAATAGTCAACAAAAGTAAAAGTATCATATGTTTTTGAACATTCATTGTGTGAACAACTTTGTCCTTTGGCCATTTTTTAAAGAAAATAAACATTCATTGTGTGAACAACTTTGTCCTTTGGCTATTTTTTAAGTTGCCACATTACAACAAGGGAAAATTATATTTAGGAAATTGTTATCAAAATTGTGTAATTTGTTTTAACCAAACATTGTGTCTTACATATATTCCTTTCGCTAACCTATTAAATTATAGCAAATATAACTTAAAAAAGTTATTTAAAGTATTATTAATGGGATTTTGACCTTTGTCTTACCTTAATTTTTGTTATTATTATAAATTTGGGAATATAAAACGATGAATGTAATGACAACTAAGTCACTCAGACATCGTATAATGATGCTCCATTAGATTATAAAAATATTAATGTTACACACATCTTTATTATGAATATAAAACCTAAATTGAAATATGTTTTCATTCTTTTTTTTTTCAATTAATGTATCAATTGATTGAAAATATAATTCTTTTAAACTTAAAACAAAAAACTGGGATTTTTTTAAAAGATATGGTAGCACAATAAAATAATAAATCGCTCAAACGTCAGAAGGCAAAAATGGCGACAAAAAGAGAGAACGGCAACCTCTATTTCTTTGTATCATGCTTTATAATCACTTGAAAATTTTATAAAAACCTAACGTTATAAATTTATATGATTTTTTTGAATTTTCTTGTTTGTTTCATAGCACATATTTTATAGCTTCAAATACAATTTGAGAAATATACTATATATCATGATACAACAAAAAAAAAAAAAACCAGGTACTTCCACTTCAAATTATTTGTCAAGAAACGGGTTTATTGAAGTTTAATTTCTTTGTAAACAATTTAAAAGACGTTGCCACTCTGAGAGAAATAAAAAATATTCCCAAACATTTTTAAGCAAAAATGTGTAATAAATTAAGATTTAAGAAAATCGTTTAAGTTTTTGAAAATTAGCCGTAGTACTTTAAAAACGAAGTAGCACTGAAACGAGTTTGTTGGAGAAGATTTTCTGATGCTTATAAGGTAAACAAAAATATCATAAATAAGAAAATATCATAAATAAGAAGATTTTCTGATGCTTATAAGGTAAACAAAAATATCATAAATAAGAAAAAATTTTAGTTAAATTAGAAGAAAGCTATTTATTAATTATTATATATTAATAAACGCGTAATTTTGTTAACTTTAGCTGCATTTTTAAGTTTGATTTATAGAATTGGCAGCAAATATGACCACCTCTAGAATTTAAGGAGTGGAAATTCTTTTGGTTGCACATTCCTTAAGTTCAGTTTTAAAAGAAAGAAAATTATCCCCGGCACAACTAGCACCTGAACAAAGCACAAAACAAATAAATAAATAGATTTCTTTTTTTTATACATATTGATCCAAAACTGTTCGTAGTAAAAAGCTCCTCATTATAATCCGTATAAATATTTAAATGTCAGCTCAGTGGTTTTCTACTTAAGGATATTATTTTACATTTCCTTTTGGAGTTTATGAGGGTATATCCATTCGAAAAACTGTAATTTTTGTATGTCCATGTATGTTGGAATTGTGGAACTTAAATGATATTTTATTTTTAATTGAAATGTAATGAAAAAATATTGTTTTTTTTTATTAATAAAAGTCGATTTCAAAAAAAAAAACTTGAACACAGAAAACAAATTCATATATTTGAAAATATTATGAATCGAAGAGCATGACTATTTTCATAAAAAATAAAATTTTGTTCATAGATATTATTAAATTATACTTAATTAAAATTTTGCGAATTTTGCATGAATGCTGCTAGTTTTATTAGATTTGATTCAAATTCTAAATAAAAATACTTATCCATGAAAATATTAACAATAAATCCCTTTAAATGGTAATTTTCCAAAAAAAAATCTGTTAAAAAGTCAAGATTATAAATTTGCTGCCATTCTATAGCATATGCATCATTGTAATAAAAAACGCATCTGCTGTGTCCTTCTGCCCCCAACATGTGCCTAAAAATCATTAAAAAATAAAAATTCTACAAAGAAAATTTCAAACATATATTTACAAATTGAAAATATAAATGAAAATTTAAACAAATTGTTTAAGTCTTCTTGATTGTTGATTCATTTCAAAAAAATATAAAAAAAGTGTTAATATTTAAGACATTATTATTAAATTTTATGAACTAAAATCAATGAAAGTAAATTCTTATATTTATGCACAAACTTTTTTCTGTGAATATGGTAGCACGATTTTCAACCAATACTTTAAAACCATTTGTTGTCAAATTTTAATATATTCAAAAATAATTTGAAATGAAACTATCTCCTATTTTTTATATTATGCTATTAATTAATGGAAATTTTCCAAAAATTTTCTTAGGTTTGAATCGATGGGATAATTTATCAAAAACTCCAAAATGGTTTTGACAGTTTTGAAATGTGAAAAACCAAATAACAATTAAATAAAAAAAACAATATTAATCTAAAATATAAAAATTGACTAATAAAAGAAAAAACTCATATATAAAAACTTAAACGAGAAATAATAAAAAGATTTAAGGATTTGTTTGTGCACAAAAAATAATAATAAATGAAAGGATTTATTTAAAAAATCCATGTAAAAAATTGAAACTACTTACATATATTAAAATCACAAAAACCTGTCCCCGCAAACATTTGCTATCGAAAGCCTAACTATATCGATACACCGGGAAGTTGATATGCGTCGCTTTTACTATCGAATTCTGATCTACTTAGTAGCACCGTTCGGGAAGAACTGTGCCACTAAGCGATAGTTCCTTTTGAGTAACCCTTTAGTCAGTATTGAATATCATGTAAAACGCGTATAGTGAAAGGTGCTAATTCGAATCTTCAAATCCCCACTAAAGCGTTACTCAAAAGGAACTATTTCTTAGTGGCACATTTCTTCCCGAACGTTGTTACTAAGAAGATCAGAATTCGTAACGTTTTAGTGAATTTTGTACGTCACATATTAAGATCTACTATAACACAGTAAAAAGTGTCTAATAAAAAATCCTAATTCGAATCTTCCAATCCCCATTAAAGCGTTACTCAAAAAATGCTATCTCTAACTATATCAGACTTCGATAGTAAAAGCGATACATATCAACTTCCCGGTGTACCGATGTATTTACACTTTCGATAGAAAATATTTGTAGAATTTGGAAATTATTTGGCATAAAATTTTTAAAATAATGGTGCCAATTAAAAATATTAAAAATTTTTAAATCATAAAATTAACTCTTTCTGATATTTATTATGGAAAGCAATAAATATATTGCACAACAAAACTTTCAATTCAAATTAACATTAAAAAAATTAAATTAAAAAAGAATACTAAAAAAATATTTTAAGTAATTTTGAAAAGAATATTTGTTTCTTTCAAATTCAATAAAGTAGGTATATATAATAAAATAAGAATAATTATTGAATCTAATTTATTTTTTAAATAACAAAAATAACGCTTCCTTGTATTTATTATAGAAAACAATGAAATTAATTGCACAAAAAATTTTGAATTCAAATGAGCATTTAACATCTATTAAAATATTTGCAAAATTTTCTACAATTATTAGTATATTCGGCTACAATGTATGATTTTTGGAAAGGTTATGATGTTCGAATTATAAAATGTGTAATTCAATATTTCCAAAATGTTTTTCAGTAATATAATATAATATACGATTTCTAAATATTACAAGACTACATTATTATTTATTTTAATTTTGTATTGAATTTTCAATGTAATCAAAACAATAAAAAATTTTTTTTAGTTAATTTTTTTCCCTAAAATCGCCAGTTTTTCTACAGAAAAATAATTAAAGAACAAATGTATTACACTTTTGACAAGGCGAACACCATATAATTTTCTAAAATCATACTTTCTCGCTGAACAAATAGCTGACTATTAAGAATTTTGGAAATATTTAAAAAAAATATTTATAACAAAATTGCTCTAACTTCTCTTTCAAATGTTTCCATTTTTATAAAGGGGATACCCTTTATTAAAGACTATATGATTTTTTAATCATTTCCATACTCTATTACCAATTTTAATGATGATATACCATTTTAAATCATTATTTAAATTTTATCTTGGCCCTGAAAGTCTTCCATTTTTGTCAATATTTAAGATTTTTGAAACTTAGAAATAAATACCGCTACTTAACCAAAAATTACCACAATCTGCTCTACACATTTCAAGCATTACAACAAAACAATTTCTTCAAAATATTTAATAACAAGAACAATGTTTGAATTCTTTTCAAACTTTAAAAAAAAATTTAATTTAAAATTTTGAAAATTGAAATTTAAAGTGCAAAAATTCAGCTCTGCTAAAATATTTCACGGATACTCTAATGCAATACATTCTCAAAATTTTGATTGTTATATATACATATTTTAATCTGCCACAGAATAGACTTGTAAAATTGAATTTTTAATATATTCATAATTTTTTGTTCTATAGAAAATTATTATGAAAATTAGCGATTTTTGCTGCGGACATGTCAAACTCAAACACTTTTAAAAAATGTTTAAGTTATTAAGAATTTTATATAAAACAGAATTTTCATTCCATGTTCTGGCCCTCAAATTGTTAATAACATATTTTAATTTTATATAAAATGAAAATATTTTCCTAAATTTATTCGCTTGCCCAGAACTAGTTGAAATATTAATAATTTCTTTTTAATTTTGATAAACGCTTACCTTATTTTCTTAATTTTCCTTTTATAAGTAAAACTTATGAATATTTTGTTTCACTATCAGCTTACATAAATAATTTTAGTTAATATCAATATTTTTTCACTCTTATCACTTCAAAACTTACGTTTTTACTAAGCAAAATTATATTGTTTCTGCTTGTTCTTTTTCCCATTATGAAATGTAAACAATCGTCAAAATCATGATTTTATGATAAAATTTCGAACCTAATGTGTGTTGTTTTTGTAAAGTTTTGCACGTTCTACTATTAATCATCTTAGAGTGCCAAATTCGATAGATTATGTGGATTGATAAAAGACAATCTTACAAATGCTAGCAAAGGTGTTGAAAAATAGTGTTTTCGTTTTTGGATAACTGTAACTGTTATCCAAATAACTTCTAATAGTGATTAAAGAAGTTACGTTTAGAAGATTCAGTTCGTATACTAATATATTTTGTTGTTGGAAAATTTAGGGAAATCTTCTATTGCACTTCTAAGAGTGTCGAAGAAGTGAGCTATTTCGAAAAAGAATTCACTAAATGCTTGCAGGGTTAATACTTGTTGCTTAAATAATTATGTGTGTGTTTGAAGTATATCTATGTGTTGAGTGTCTTTAGCAACTACCTTTTAAAATTAAAAAAAAAAATGAGACCAAGTATGTAACTAACTGTATAAGTAACCCAGTAAGTATATATTAAGTATACTCACCAAGATTTTCACGCACGTATTCTCATGTATACTTACATACATAGTTGTGTGTGAGTTTTTTTTGCTCTTGCAAATTTAATATTACTATCGCATACCTAAAGGCAATCATGCTATAAATCAAATTTACGTTTACTGTTTATCATGCAAATACAATAACAACTACTATTCTCATATTTCTTAAAAGCTTTGTAAGAGACATAACAAATTTACTTTTAACACATACATAAACAATTTGATGCTGAGGTCCAGTACTCTTACGTATAGACCCAGCTGACCACAAACTTCGATGATATCGCTATCGAACATTTCTCTGACAAAATATTCGAGAACGAATTATTTTTATTTTGAATTTTTTTTTTTTTTTTTTTCTAAAAATTTATGCTTTTTATTTTATTGGAAACTAATACTTCAAAATTTCGATATCATAATAATATCGTTTTCGGCAATATAATATGATGTTATTTTCAGTACCTATAATTTGATCAACATCATGAATTTTAATGTGCAATATTTTACAATCAAAAGCAATGAACTATGACTCAAAAATGACAATTGATTCTTTTCGTTGAAGTTTTTTGCATGCACAAACAAGAAAATACGTTTTTTTTATATATAGGTAATAAATAATCGAGATATTGAGGAGAATAGATGATTTCTCGAAGAATTTAGTTTCGAGATGTTATTCACAGAACTTGAATATTGCGATATCGTTATTTTTAAAATTCTCGACAAAAGTTCGATGCTACGAACATTTATATTTAGTATAATTGTCGATATTTTCTCGAATGTTTACTCGTAGTTTCGAAAATTCCTCGTTTTTAGCGAATATGCGCTAATATCGAAACTCAGGTCAGTCGGGGATATTTCTAAACATATACATATGTATGTATGTATGTATGTTGTACATGCATGCATACATATGAGTGTTAAACATAAACATGTTTAACACTCATACGTTAGCTTCATATATATATACATATGTATGTTATTATACTAGGGTTCCCCAAAAAAATTGCTACTGTTCTCACAAAAAATTAAAGTATAGCGCATATGTGGTAGGGTAGAAGGGGAAGACCAATCGCCATAGGGTCACATCTGCCATCGCCAACTGTCTTTAAAACGATACATTGACTTTTATGGAGCTAATCGTTTTTCTATTCTATTCTTTTTTTAACATTTTCAATTTACATATGTATAATCAAACCCGCAAAAATATTTTGCTGTAAGTATTTGCTATGACAACTTTCTTAGTTTATAGTATTTAAAAAATATATATGTATCTCAATATTATAACTTTGTGCATAATGAGCACCCATAACTGACTTCGCATAGATATGCCCTCCAGGAGAGTCCCAATTTCTTTAGCTACAAAGTATTTACTTAATCTTAAACCCCATTAATAACGTAGTACCGTCGCACAGTGGCTCATTTTGAATTTTTTTCGTTGCAAAAATTATAACTTTTGAACCAATGCAAACCCTCAAGGGGCTTTCAATATTTTATTGAGTATAAATTTTACAAGTTTTATTTTAATTAAATTGTATATTTGTATATCAAAAATACACATTTTCGAAACATTTTTTACGCTACCATATAAATATTAAGGAATATAATCATTATTTTTACTTTATTAAATAATTTTACAGGGCAAGCTAGGCATGTCTAGTCATCATGTAAAATAAAGTACAAACTTTTTTTATTTTGAAGGTATCTTAATGAAATTTGGCACGAGTAACTAATTATTTTGGCATAAGTGTGAATGTTGTTAAAATTGATTATGATCGATTATCAAAAAAATATCTTACAGAAATAAGTTTTATATATGTAAGTAGAAAACACACTACCAAATTTTGTGAACATCGTTCCATTATTGATCATAGTTCCCATATAGGGCCCACTTCTGAAAATTTGTTAGTATTCAAATAATATTTTACACAAATAAGTTTTATATAAGTAGAAATCACGGCATCGAGTTTTATTACGATCGGTCCATAATTAACCATAGGTCCCATATACAAGCATCAAAAAAAAAACGGAATTTCGTTATTAAGTTTTTGCAGTGTAACTGCTTTATAATGTACACGAGCAAGATAAGGCAATCAATTTTATTTTAAAATTGATATAGTATGGAATACTGAACAGTTTATAGCTAAAATCTGATATAACAACTGATTTTCAAGCTGGTAAGAAACAATTTTATAAATATAATGAGGTTACTGACAATATTATGTATAATATTGAATTTTGGGGAAAAACTTTAAGCGCCCTATGGTTCTATCCCAAAGTATAAAAGCTCATTTAAAACTTAAAGACTTGTCTTTTAAATATTTTTCTTTTTTAATTTTGGAAATACCTTCATTAATTTAATTGTTATGATCTTTTTAACGAAACATGACGAGCTCTTTAATACATATTCCCGGTTTTATTGCGAAGTTGTCACAAATTTTTGGTCTTGCAGTCAGGGTGGCAGCTAAAGGCATGCAAATTTTATTAAATTAGGTAGAGTATTATCTATTTGAAATCCCACAGGTAATATTTTCGTAACAAACTATAACTTTTTTAGTTCTGTTCCACTGAATTTGAAAATTTGACCTAAATATAGTGTCCTTTAAAAAGTGCAACCGCCAAATGAAAATTGTTCTTTAATTTAATTTTTATTATATTATTATATGAAACAGTACTTGTCAAATAAGGATATAATTTCTCATTTTCAAATTTTTTTGAAGATTAAAAATAATGTCAACTATGGGCGGCTGTAAAGACTATATTTAATCGATTAATTTTTTTTTGTTAGAGTCTTAATCTGTGACAAATCTTCTATTAGACCCAACCAATACTTTTATCAAATTCTTTTGTCAAATTTTTGATTTTTGCCACGGTTTTCCGCAAAATAAGCAACTGTTCATCGTTTTTCATCAATTCAAAAATTCATAAAAAATTAACAAAAACTAAAAGGATTTGAATTAGTCTTTAGGACAAACAAAATACAAATATCGTTTACGATTATGAAAATAAAATACTTTATTCATTAAATTCGTTTCTCAAAAACCTTCCATTCGATATCAAAATTTCATATTGTTTCTTTGAAAAAATATAAACAAATTAAAAAAATACCTTTATATCCTTTGGTTCAGCACGCTAAATGAGCTAAATGGGCCACACTAATGTACATGCATATACATACAACATATAAACGTATTCTTTGTTATAAACAAACTTAAACAGACTTAACAGTGGAACAATTGTTGCGAATATTAATCTAAAATAAAATTAGTTTATAATTTTTTTAATAAAGTGAAACATTCACACTAGGGTGGTTCAACATTTTATGAAGAAAACAAAAGTGTAGCGCAGAATTAAACGTGCCTAAAATTATGAAAGGGAACATCATTTAGAACATCTTGGACAAATTTCAACTTCCTGCGATGACTGGAACAGGATGTCACACGACCATTTATTTGATTGATGATCCCAGAAATTCCATCTAGTTCACCTATTCTTGTTTAAGGAGTATTTTTCTGCCAATCAGTGTCATTAATAATTTTTGAAATGATATTATAGCGAGTAAAAGGGTTTAAACTCAGAAGCAAAGAGAGTGCCAAATTTTAACACCATGGTTCAAAAACATGAAAAGGATCTAAAGTAAGATTACTTTTATTTATTCCTATTGATTGTACCCTCCATCATCATTATATCTAAAACACTAGGTAAATTCTATTCAGTTCCGTTTTTGTACTTCTCATTGTTCTATAATTTTTTCTAGAACTTCTTCTCTACTGAACCGATTAACTAATTTTAAATAAAAAACTGCTTAGAAAAACAACAAATAATTTGGTGTGGATTTCATTTAATTCAAATTTCCAATATAGATGTGAGAATGTTTCCCACAAATGGTCTAACTATGAATTTCATAAGGACCAAGAAAATATAATATATTTTTTTATTGTTACCCACTGAATAACAAACTATATATTTTCTAAGCTTTATTAAAAAATTCCTCATACACAGAAAAAATATGGTCAATTAAACGATTTATCAAAGATAGAAATTATTTCAATTACTTTTTTAATTATATCAATTATTCACGTGATCAAAATTTAAATTCTCTAATTTAAAATTAGCTAAATCGGTTCAGTAGAAAAAATTATAGAACAGCGACAACTACAAAAACGGAACTGAATAGAATTTACTTAGTATTTTAGATATACATTTTGCTAAAACACAACGCATAGTAAGACTGAACCAAAAATTCGGAAGGTTCTAGTCTTAACATTATTGACTAACGTCTCCTTTGTGGAATCATTTCTGGAACAAAAAATCTTTCAGAAAAATATAAACAATTATTTTATGCTTTTAAAGAAAAATTTTACTTCATTTTGTATTTTATAAGATTAGAAAATTCAAATAAAACGCTACTACAGTGCAAAATCACTCGAGAAATGGCATAGCGTTCATAATAGATTTTTTCTTTTTAAACTTTTTATGGATGTTTAAGCATCTGGCTTTTCAATCCTATATATTTTTTATATTTTGATCAAATATTAAAAGCAAATTTTTAAACAACTTTTAGAAAAAATAAATTTCTAACACAATTATTCGAGTTAAACTGTTATTTATTACATTTTTTTATAAAAGCCTATACAACGATACAATAATGCTAAAAGGCATTTTTGTTGTATTTTCGAATTAGTTAAAAACTGTAGAACTTATTCGATTTTATCTAGAATAACTTACTAAAACTTTCAATACATTTCTCAAAGCCTCAAATAGAAATATAAAAAATAATACTTTGCCTTAAAATATACAAAGAAAAAAATAATAAAAAAAATGTTCAATTAAATTAGTAATCAAAAATTAAAATGGTTTTAATTATATATATATATATATATATATATATATATATATCTATATATATATATATATATATATATTTATATATTTATATTAAATTTAAATTCTACACAGAAAAATCTAAAATCATATTTCAATAACGAAAAATTCATATTCAATTATTTTACTAATTTGAAGTTCAACCCATTAAACAATGTATATTCACCCAGCAAAAACTTTTTGGTTTTCGGTAATAACAACTACTTATTAAAGTAGTTTCTTGGTAATGAGGCGTCATTATTATTTGCCTACTCTGTATTACATTAATAAGTACTCAATAGTACAATAGCGCAGTAATACTGCAATCACGTGGATGAGTTGGCTAGAGCGCCATATTAACAACCAGAAGGTTGTTGGTTCAACCCCATTCCATTCTGAAGCTGTTAGTTTTTTATAACAAAATGCCTAAAAAGATAGTTTAAACTAAATAGAGTTTTTGTCGCTTAAGATGCTATGTGCGAGATGGTGTACTGAGTAAGACGTTAGTCAGTAAAAACGAATGGTTAGTGTGTGTCCAAGTTCGAGTCTCACTGACGGCAAAATTTTTTTGTTTTTTTTTATTTTTGTTTTTGTTTAGGTACATATTTTTGAGTGCCCCTAGAGTCAAAAAATAACTACATGAATTTGTGGACAAGTCGAAAAAAATAACAAAAAATAAGTACTTTATTTTTGTTTCCAATTATACCTGCTAGCTTACCAGAAAAGCAAAGTTTTTGCTGGGTAATAACAATTGAATAAAACATAAAATCTATATTACTGTGATTTTACTATCGCTATTTTTCGGAAATTACAGTATCATAATTTTATGTAAAAACGTATCATAAGGAACGGTACACTTTAGTGCGTAAAAACTATCGTTTTAGATTCGAAAACGTTTATCACTTATATCGCAATAAGCCTACAGATTGCAAAAATTCAAATCTTGGAAAATTTTGCTGGAATCCGACATAAAAATATTTTAAACATGAAATATGATTGAATAAATTAAAAATTTTTAATTTAAATAAATTTGACTTGAGTTTAATTTTCCTTTTCACTGGAGAACGCTATTGAATTAAAGTATAATACAAGTTTAATTCAATGCTTGGCACTGGATTCAAGGCTTGAAATACATTTGGTTTCAACTTGAATTCTAACAAAAATGCTTATTGGAATAATACCGTTTCGATATCGTTATAATATCGTTTGGTTTATTGGCTAGTAAAAATTATAAGTCTCTCAAAAAAAGTATTTCTTTCGCAAAAAATCCTTCTAAAAAAATAAGAAGGTGAATGGTCCATAACATTCAGTTTAGGGGAATAAAGAACTCTAAATTGTTATTGTTAATTCGCTGCATTTTAGATAATAAATAGAAATATTTTACTATGTAATACAATTAAAAAAAAAAAAAAAACTGTATACCCACTGTTCAACATTTATATGTTTATGATTCTTTACAGAATTCTCACATAACTTAAATTTGCTGCCTAAGTTAATACCCACATAAACAGCTGCCACCTCTATTCATCCATTATACCACCGCTTCCAACCAGCCATCCAACCAAAAACTTTATCACAATGTATGGCATGTTGTATGAAAGTGTTGCTTTCTTTGTGCAAAAAGAATATGGACAGGATATTTGGAAACAAGTTTGTCAAATTGTTGACTGTAAACACAGTACATTCAAAACACATCAAATCTATCCCGATAAGTTAATGCCTGATTTTGCTGCCGCTTTATCCGCTGTTACGGGAGAAACATTTGACTATTTCATGAATTTCTTTGGCAAATGTTTCGTAAGATTCTTTAGCAATTTTGGCTACGAAAAAATGATCCGATCAACAGGAAGATATTATTGTGATTTCCTACAATCTATTGATAATATACATTTACAAATGCGTTTTACATATCCGAAAATGAAATCACCTTCTATGCAATTGGCCCATATGGACGATAAAGGGGCTATTATTATATATCGCAGCAGTCGTACGGGCATGTCAAAATATTTGATAGGTCAGATGACAGAAGTGGCTCGAGAATTCTATAATCTTAAAGTTAAAGCTTATGTCATAGAATCACAAAATGATATAGCTGGCGGTACAACGGGACCAATTAAATTATCAGATGTACCTTTAACAGTTATAGTTAAATATCGTTTAGATTTTGATAATCAAGAGTATATGGCTAGGCGTGTGAATGTGGTAGCCCATCCCACACATTTGTCACTGCCGGCTGTTAATATGAGTGTATTTTTGGATTTATTTCCTTTTACTTTAGTGTTGGATCGTGACATGTGCATTACCCATACGGGCGAAAAGATCTTTGAAACTTGGATTCTTCACAATCCGGGTAAAAATCCCAAGGACTTTATAGGTTCCCATATTTTAGATTTTTTTGTATGTCGCCGACCTAAAGATGTGAAAATTGAATGGGATACTATAATACAAATGAGTACGGTTTTGTTTGAATTTGAGTTACTGCGCACGGGACGCAATATGGCCGCCTATAAAGCAGCTATGAGTATGGATTTGGAAAATCAAGCTGGAATGTCTTATTCCGGGGTCCAAAATATAGTGGAAAGTAGTTTTCTCAAAACCAAAGAAAATGAAGAAGATGAAGACAATGGAGTAGATCCAGCCACGGGAGAAAGAAAAATATCTCAGGGCAATAAATCGATATTATTCAAAGGACAAATGTTTTATTTAAAAGATTTGGATTCTTTGATTTTTCTTTGTAGCCCTTTAATTGAAAATCTAGATGAATTGCATGGCATAGGCTTGTATATAAATGATTTAAATCCTCATGGCCTTAGCCGCGAATTGGTGATGGCCGGTTGGCAGCATTGCTCCAAACTGGAGATAATGTTTGAAAAGGAAGAACAAAGATCTGATGAATTGGAAAAATCTTTAGATTTAGCCGACTCTTGGAAGAAACAAGGTGATGAATTACTTTACTCTATGATACCAAGACCCATAGCCGAACGTATGCGCAATGGCGAAGAGGCCACTTGTCAAACTTATGAAGAGGTCTCGGTAATCTTTGTGGAAGTTATGAACATATATGATGGTGATGCCAATAACAAACAAGATGCCATGGATGCTGTAACCACATTGAACAAAGTTTTCTCCGCCTTTGATGAGGAAATCATTTCACCTTTTGTTTATAAAGTAGAGACAGTGGGTATGGTTTATATGGCCGTATCCGGGGCCCCTGATGTTAATCCTTTACATGCTGAACATGCTTGCGATTTAGCTTTACGTTTAATCAAAAAGGTAAAAGCTTTACAAATTCCTGGTCTCTCTATACGTATAGGTATTAATTCGGGACCAGTAGTAGCTGGCGTTGTAGGTCTTAAACTTCCTCGCTATTGTCTGTTTGGAGATACGGTCAATACCGCCTCACGTATGGAAAGTACTTCTGACCCCTATAAAATTCAACTGTCGAATTATACAGCGAAAAAAGTACGTGAAATTGGTTATAAAGTAGAATCACGAGGTTTTGTTAAAGTCAAAGGTAAAGGAGAAATGGAAACATATTGGTTGCTATCAGGACCAAATGAAAAATAATAATAACAATGAAGATAAATGTTTATATACTTATACTCATATGTCAGATACATACATACATATTTATATATAAGGGTTGGTTGCTTTTATTTAATAATAAAAATCCATAAAATATACAAAATTCAAGCAATTTCTTAGATAAATGTGCTACAAAAGCGAAGTAAAATTTTAATGATATCAATAAATGAAATACAAAAAAAAATAAAATTATTTTACGTTGCTTTATGATTGATTGCTTAAAAAAGTAAGTATAATAAATATTATAATGCTATTAAAATCTAAAAAATAATATAAACTTTAATGACAAGTGCAAAGCATGTTTAAGCCTTAAAGTAATTTGAGTCTTTACAGAAAAAAAAAAACATTTTTTTTTTTTTAACTTAACAACCCAGCAAAAACTTTTTGGTTTTCGGTAATAACAACTGCTTATTAAAGTAGTTTCTTGGTAATGAGGCGTCATTATTATTTGCCTACCTTGTATAACATAAATAGTATTCAATAGTATAATAGCACAGTAATATTGGAATCACGTGGATGAGTTGGCTAGAGCGCTGGATTAACAACCAGAAGGTTGTTGGTTCAACCCCATTCTGAAGCTGTTAGTTTTTTATAACAAAATGTCTAAAAAGATATTTTAAACTAAATAGAGTTTTTGTCGCTTATGATGCTATGTGCGAGATGGTGTACTGAGTAAGACGTTAGTCAGTAAAAACGAATGGTTAGTCTGTGTCCAAGTTCGAGTCTCACTGACGGCAAAATTTTTTTGTTTTTTTTTTATTTTTGTTTTCGTTTAGGTACATATTTTTAAGTACCCCTAGAGTCAAAAAATAACTACATGAATTTGTGGACAAGTCGAACAAAAATAACTAGTTATTCAGACGAAAAATAAGTAGTTTATTTTTGTTTCCAGTTATACCTGCTAGCTTACCAGGAAAGCAAAGTTTTTGCTGGGAAACGAAAAACTCTAAAGCAAAAGCCTTCTTAAGGAAAACAATGAAATTAATTAATGTTATGAAATTAACACAACTTTTAAGATGCTTTTTTTCAACAACTCACAGGGAAGGTGAATAGCGTTTTGTTTATAATTTTGTAGCAATAACTAATTCATTAATACATCGAAAAATTCTTTTTGAATTTAAAAATTTTTTTTTAGCGTAAACTTCTTATAGTCCGGTTGTCCGTGCATCAAAAACCATAAAGATAACTTTAAGAAATTTGGTACTTTAGGACAATAACGTAACACAATAAAATTAGTTAAAATGTAATCATTATTTTACTCAGCCACCATAATAAAATTTTCCACAAAATAGGTCAAATGCTTATAAATATCTTAAATATATCCATATTTAATAGAGTGATGATAGGCCCAGTTTTTCAACCACTTTTTTCGGTTTAAGTACTGTCGGTTTTTTAAATGTTAATTTTTCGAATGTCGAAATAATTTTTTTTTTTTTTTCAAAAATATTTGAATGGAAATTTAGGAAAAATTTGTTAACTGATTAATGTTTATAAAGAATAATTTCTTTTAATGCTTTATAAACAGGGGAATTTAAAATATGCAAAAAAAAAAAAAAAATAAAATATGCGCTTGATAAAGCTCGAAAAAATTGTATAATATTTTTTTTTAACAACATTTCTTTATTTGCAATCTATTTTACAATTTAAAATAATAAGCAAATCATATAATATGTAAAAATTTAAAGCTTAACTTAAGCCTTTATAAACTTAATAAAAGAAAAATTACATTATTTTTAGTATTAATATATTTACATGATTTGTAGAATTAACATACATATTTACATTTTCATTTTCTATAAGAGAGGTCAAGTACATGAAATCGTTTTAATCTACGTATTTCATTACTATCAATTAGTAAGTTAATAGCTAACACATTTAAATGGTTACTAAGACGGCTGAGATATCTATCACTATAACACACAATTTCTTCTTTGACCATCGGAATTTTGAGATCTTTATGGATGTTGATATTTTTAACAAACCATGGAGCATTTGTAATTAAACGTAAGGTTTTTGATTGATATCTTTGCAATATCTCAATATTCGAATGACTTGTGGTTCCCCACAGTTGAATGCCATAAGTCCAAATCGGCTTCAGGATAATTTTATATAATAAAACTTTGTTTTCTAAATTTAGTTCTGATGACGGTCCTAATAACCAGTACATTTTTTTTTTTTTTTTTGGTTTTGATGTTTAGTTATTAACGTTTCATTTGTACATGTTTTTTCCAAGTTAGTCTTCTGTCAAGATGGAGTCCTAAGTATTTCACGTTATTGTGTTATTGGAATTGGAGAACCATTTATAAATAAAGGTGGGCAATCATTTTTTCTTAAAGAAAATATAACTTGAACTGATTTTTGAGCATTGACTTTAATATTCCACTTTAACAACCATTCTTGAATTAGATTTAATTCTTCCTGAACCATTTTAGAGGCTTCCGTTGGTGATTCACAAGATGCTAGTATAGCGGTATCATCAGCATAAGTAGCAATAGTTAGTTCATCTTTTGTGGGCATATCAGATGTAAAAATCGTATAGAGAACTGGTCCAAAAACGCTGCCCTGGGGGATACCTGACTTTATTATACCAAAATTTGAGTTTTCTTCATTGATATTTACAAAAAAATGCCTTTGGTGTAGGTACGACTTAAACAGCAAATAGTATGGCGCCGGTATTAGTGTTTTTAATTTGTACAGCAGTCCATCATGCCATACTTTATCAAATGCTTGCTGTATATCCAAAAAACAGCTGAACAAAATAGTTTTTGCTCTAAAGCATTAGAAATAACTTCAACGATTCGGTGGCATTGCTCCGGTGTGCCATTTTTATGCCTAAAACCAAATTGGTGTTCTGGAATTATATTTTTTTCTTCTAAAATTGGAAGCAGTCTTTTAAGAAAAAGTCTTTCAAACATTTTTGAAAGCGTAGGCAACAGACCTTTAGGTCTGTAGTTCAGGTTTATTGGGTTTTAGTATCATTATGATTTTAGCATATTTCCACTGTGATGGAAAATAATTTAATCTGATCACAGAATTAAAGATTTTTGTAAGAAGAATTAAAGCTTTCCTTGGTAAACATTTTAAAACTTTAGAGTCAACGCTATCATATCCTGGTGTTTTTGAGTTATTAAGCATTTTTATAGCAGTTTGCACTTCATTTGGCGTTATAATTAAGCATATATATAATTTGGCATGGTACATCAAGGAATTGAATAATTTTTTCTCTCTCAATAGGGTTATTTATATTATAAGCGTCAAAAGTTTCTTCTAGATGGTTTTTAAACAAATTTGCTTTGCTTTTATCACTTCTATGCCAATCCCCATTTGTATCTTTTAGTGGTACATTTCTTTTGGTTGGTCTTTTAAGATACTTTGTAGCATTCCAAAGGCTATGTTCATCATTCTTTGTAACATCTAATTTATTTAGGAAGTTTTTTACTGAGTTGTTTTTGTAGTCCTTTAAACGATTTGTAAGGAGTTTAGTTATTCTATTAAAATTTGCTTTATCTAAAGGGCTTCTTGTTCTATGAAATATTGTTCGCAGATACCTTTTGTATGCTATAAGTTCTCTTATTTCTGTAGATATTCTTACATTTTGACCACGATTTTCAGTCCGTTGTGGTGTTGCTAGGAATGCTGCATCATGAATTAAACAATTAAATGACTCAATTGCATTTTCTAATTCTATTAGTTTTCGATTCTTTACACAGAGAAAAAAAATACATATATTTGAACATTTTTTTTTTATAAATATTATGAATCGAACATGACTTTCTTTTCCCAAACTTTTTTCATAAAAAATAAAATTTTGTTCATAGATATTATTAAATTGTTCATAATGAAAATTTTAGGAATTTTGCAAAAATTTTGTTAAATCTTTGATTTAGTTTTATTAGACTTGATTGCAAATGGTAAATGAAAATAGTTATACATGAAAATATTTACAACAAATGCTTTAAAATAACAAAAAATAAAAAAATCATTAAAAACTTAAAAATTTCCGAAGAAAATTTCAAAAAAATTTTTTTTTCAAATGGAAAATATAAATGAAAATTTAAAAAATTTTTTTTGTCTTCTTGACTTTTGATTCATTTGAAAAAATATATAAAAATATTTTAATACTTAAGAAATTATGCACTGAAATCAATGAAAGCAAATTTTTATATTTATCCAGCAAAAACTTTTTGGTTTTCGGTAATAACAACTACTTATTAAAGTAGTTTCTTGGTAATGAGGCGTCATTATTATTTGCCTACTCTGTATTACATTAATAAGTACTCAATAGTATAATAGCGCAGTGATAGTGCAATCACGTGGATGAGTTGGCTAGAGCGCTGGATTAACAACCAGAAGGTTGTTGGTTCAACCCCATTCTGAAGCTGTTAGTTTTTTATAACAAAATGTCTAAAAAGATATTTTAAACTAAATAGAGTTTTTGTCGCTTGGGATGCCTTGTGCGAGATGGTGTAATGAGTAAAACGTTCGTCAGTAAAAACGAATGGTTAGTGTGTGTCCAAGTTCGAGTCTCACTGACGGCAAAATTTTTTTGTTTTTTTTATTTTTGTTTTCGTTTAGGTACATATTTTTGAGTATCCCTAGAGTCAAAAAATAACTACATGAATTTGTGGACAACTCGAACAAAAATAACTAGTTATACAGGCAAAAAATAAGTAGTTTATTTTTGTTTCCAATTATACCTGCTAGCTTACCAGGAAAGCAAAGTTTTTGCTGGGTATGTGTATAAAACACTAAAAGTATATTAAAAATTTAAAATTTGGGGTATTATGTGTTTGTGTTGATGTTTGTAACACATAGAAAAAGTTATCCAAAACCCACCTTAAAGTAAACCAATCGACTCAGAACCACTTTTTAAATAGATCTAACGATGTCCGTCCGTTTGGCTGGACGGTTGGCTGTCCATGTAAACCTTGTGCACAAAGTACGATTCGCACGTGGTACTTTTGTGATACAAGGACGAAGCCTATTGAAATTGGTTGTGATCGGTCAATTATTTTACCTAGCCCCCATACAAATGTTCCCCCGGAATAGAGTTTAAATACTCAAAAATGCCTTAAAAATAAGAATATTTTAATGAAATTCAGTGCAAAGAAAAACAAGTATCAATCGTTGTACCAAATTTTATGAAGGTCGGTCCTTAATTGAACCATATAAATCCCTCTTCTGTAAATCAATTTAACATGCATAAATCCCATACGAATGTTAGTATCAATTTAATTTTCGACACAAATAAGTTTTATGTAAGTAGAAACAACATTGCCAAATTTTATAAGAACCGGTCCATAATTTACCGTAGCTGCCATATAAACCTACTTCAAGGAATTTCCCTAAAGTGTATATAATCATCTGGATGTTAGTATCAACGCATTATTCTGTATTTGTATATTTTATTTTATATTTAGTAAAATTGGCCACAGATGTAATATAAGTCCCCTTCCCGAATTTTTATGCTCGTACATAATGGTGTAGGGTATCATATAGTCGGTCAAGACCGACATATATATATATATATATATATATATATATATATATATTTATATTTATATAGTTTTAGTTTTAGTTTTAGTTTTAGTTTTAATTAAGTTAAATCTTTAAACATTATTTATAAAGTAAAATTTTTAATTTTTTTCACGTATTTTTGATACCGACATGGCAGAATTTGATGCAATTCTAAGAATCACACTGAGAGAAATAGTTTTACTAAGGTTAATTTTAATATAAATTTCTTGTAATTTAAATCTAAAAACTAATTATGTGGAACTCTAGACAATAACATTTAGACCTAAATCAGGGCAAATAAAAAACTTATTCCCTTGTATTTTTTGTAGAGTTTCAGATATCGCAATCTAGAACTCTATAACTCTTAAAATTTAGGGGGAATTTATATTCATAAATAAGATTTTGTAAAGATATATAACTTTTTATTTAGTTAAATTAAAGAAATATCAAATTATAAAATTTATATAATTAAAAATATCAAATTATAAATAATGTTTAAAGATTTAACTTAATTAAAACTAAAACTAAAACTATATAAATAAATATATATATATATATATATATATATATATATATATATATATATATATATCAAAAATACGTGAAAAAAGTGAAGTCAGTGCCAGTCTAAGAACAGTGCACCGTATTTTAAAGTCGTGCCCATACATAGTCCGACGAAAACTGCGAAAAAAAAACACAACTTAATGAAAAACGCAAATCACAATGTCTACGGTTTGCCAAAAATACAATGATGGTTCGACAAATGGTTTAAAGTTGTATTTTCCGATGAAAAAAAGTTTAATATTGATGGTCCCGACGGGTATAACTATTACTTCCATGACCTAAATAAGGAGGAATTATTTTTGAGCCGCAGACACAGCCGGGAGGGCGGAATAATGGTATTATGGTAGCATAGAATTGGTTTTTGTATCCAACAAAATGACTGCAACGACTTACAAAAACATTATGGAGGAAGCATTTCCAAAATTTAATGATTTCTTTGGACCCATACCTTGGACGTACCAACACGACAACGCTCCAATTCATACCGCCAGAGCAGTAAAGCAATAGATTAATCCACAAGGTGTTCAACTTTTGGATTGGCCCCCATATTCACCAGACCTGAATCCAATGGAAAATGTCTGGGGTTGGCTTGCAAGAAAAGTTTATGAAATAGGAAAATAATTTTAGACGATAGAATCCTTAAAGGATGCAATAACGGAAGCATGGAGTTCAATTTCGCTAAATTACTTGTAGTCATTATACAAGTCGATGTCAAATCGCATTTTTGAGGTTATTTCTAAAAATGGTGGCAGTACTCATTACTAATTGAATGCTAGAAGATAATAACTTTAATTTTTATAACCTAAAATTTAAAAATAAATTACAGTTTTCTTAGTTTTAAAATATTCCTTATTCAAGTGACACACGAAAAAGTATAACAGAAATATATATCTTTAAATAAATGCATAATTTTATTATAACAAAATATGTATATTTTTGATTTCTTCAGGAAACTAAAGCCAACACTTTGATTGCGCAAAAAATTATTTTTTTCTGAACTTTAGTTTAGGAGATATACTTAATTAAAGTTAAAAAAATGTGATTCCTTATTCAAGTGGCAGGCAGTATATATATATATATATATATATATATATATATATATATATACTTTGTTTATATATATATATATATATATATATATATATACTTATATATATATATATATATATATATATATATATACTTTGTTTTTGTTCTGAATATATAGCTAAAAATCATAAAAAAAAAACTAACATTTTAAAATTATAAAATAAATTTTTTTTCTGTGTATTTGAAAATATTTATTTCCGAAATAAAATAAAATTTATTTTGTGATTAAAATACTAAGAAGTTATTTTGGTTATAAAATTTATACCAATAGATGGTTTGTTTTTTATGAAAGAAAGTTTTAAATTTGAATTAATAATTTATTTCTTATAGGGCTTTAATAAAACTTGTAAGCTTTTCTGTAAAACTTTTATATCTTTTAATTGATTGGGGTTTTGGGAAAATTGGATGATTGGCCTACTTTGGTACAAACCAATATTTTAAGGCACTAATTTTTTCGTACGCACGCAATTGTTCGATTTATTTAAACTATATAGAGAGAATGTCCAAGTTAAATAAACATTCTGTCATTTTTATTACATTTAGCAAGTTACATGAAACTTTTTTAGTCATGTAATTTTTATTTATTTTTTTTTTTCAGACCCTTTTTTAAGTAAAATTACATAAAAGGTTAAATAAAATGATGTTTCAAAAACCCTGTTAAACGCCTTTAAAAAACCGGTTTTGAATGAAACCTAAAATTAGAAAAAAATAACAGAAACCAGTTAAACGGTTTAATAGATAAACACATTTTTGTTATCTCTTTTAAGCTTACATTATACATCAGACTTTAATAATAAATATACCATTAGAAAGGTATTTATCGTAGATATGCATTATATAAATCCGTTTAGTATCTCTTAAGTTATAAGAGGTAAAAGTTGCTTCTAATGCATAGCCTGACTTCACTCAAGGCAATTTTTCTTGCTGAAATTCTGATTTCGGGTGGGAGAGACCGAGAACGAATATGAAAGGGAAAAAACTGGCCTGTACTTCGAAATTCGTTTTGTTTTTCATTTTCGTACTTCAAAACAAAAACAAATCAAGGCAATTAAAGCAAGAATTGCTGAAGTAAAATTTTTTGTGTGAACGTAAATGCAAGTTAAAGAAATAAGAGAGAAAAATTGCTGTGTGTTAGCTCAGACATATAAAAAACTCACATACATATATGTGTATATAAAACAAGAGAGCGCCTCAAATTATGAAACTCTTCCCTAATTTATTTATCAGGTCTCACAGATAACTCCCTCATTTCAAAGCAGTGTCATTGTTGTTATTTATTTACAAAAACAAACAAACTATAAAAGTTATAACCAAAGAGTAATAAGAGACGAAACTAATTATCAAAAACCTAACTCATGCAACAACAAAATACATATAATCAAATATACTTTGTTGTTGATAAAAAAAAAAATAATTCTTTTTTTTAGAACATTGAGTTAGTTTTTTTTCCATTTTAATTGAAAGATTTGTAAGAGAGAAATTATAAACCAAATAGAAAAGAGTATAATACTTTGAAATGCTTTGTTTATTTTTTCTGAGTTATATGCAAAATGTTTATATTTTCTAAGTCGTATATGAATATATTTGTATATAATTAAATATAGTTGTTTTTACATTCGTTTTATTTATTTTATTTCGAGCTTAAATATTTTAAAAGAAATATCTAAATATACTTAGATGGAAAAGAACTAGTAAGTAGTAAAATTCAACATTTAAAGGCATGTATGTATATTTATTAAACGATTTGAAAACACGTAAATTGCATGTAAAAATTGCAAGAGGATTCCTTAAACAACAATTTACATTTTTAAAGCACCAGTAAAAGCCTAAAAGGGCCTAAGGTACCAAAACTATTAAATATATATGAATTTTTTATCAGATAAATTACAAAAAGTTCACTTATAATTTAAAGGGTCCAATTATTCCATGAACTGAATATGATGTAAATTAATTTTTGAGATCAGGTTTTCCTTAGCTATGGATTAATAGCCAATATTTTATAGCACACTGTTACAAAATGGCACTTTTTATTTTCACTCGAAAACTAGTTATAGACCTTTCTGAGAACATCAGAAAATAATTAAAAAAAATTTCGAAACACTCCTCTAACTTTTGGAGATATTGCGAAAAAAAAACGTTTTTAGTATAGTTCCTGTACTATAATTGTTGTTGCTTTATAAATTTTAAGTTAATTTAAGATTTTAAATTGATTTTGAAAGCAGAAGAACGTAGCTTTTTAACTACATTACTATCATTTATATACACTCAAATTAAATAATGTATTATTCACCATTTTTTAATTTATTTCCCCTTTCTTTTTCGAAGTTATGACGTTGATACACCGAGACCTTAAAAATTATTGCATCGTTGCATAGGTTTTTATAGAAAAAATTTTAATAAATCGCAGTTAGACTCGAAAAATTGTGGAAAAATTTTATTTTTTCTAAAAGTTGTTTTAAAACAAACCAAATGCTTCTTCTACTTTACAAAAAAGTTTAAAAAGGAAAAATAAGCAAAAGAATAACAGAATAAGAATTAATTACATTTATACAAGAACTTACCCAAAAACTGTTTTTTTTTTTTTTTTTTAAGAATAACTCGAAATTTTGTGGATGTATTGCAACTTTTTAATTCTAAGCATTAGTATGAGTTCAGAAATTATTTAAACTAAATTTTTCTGATTGTTATTGATAGTATTGTAAAACACAAATATATAGCCAAAATGAAAAAAAATCTCCAAAATAAAAGAAATCATCAAAACGAAAAAAGTTGCCAAAACAAAAAAATAAAAACGCTAAAACGAAAAAAACGCCAAAATGAAAAATCTACGCTTAAAAAAACACCAAAATGAAAAAAAAAAACGTTAAAACGAAAACTGACCACAAAAAAATCGCTTAAATAAGAAAGTCGACAAAAAAAGCAAAAATAAAAAACCGCCAAAACGACAAAATGCTAAAAAAACTAAAGAGCGAAAAAATCGTCAAACTATCAAAAATAATTAATATGAAAAAAATACCCAAACAGGAACAGAGTTATTACCAGGGCAACTAAAAATATGTTCTAAAAAAGTGTTTTATGCACATAAAAAATGCTCTTAAAATCGGAAAATATGCCCTTAAATTTAAAAAATATGCTCTTAAAATATTATTTTTTCTGGCTAATTTTAAATTATCTACAATTCATGCTAAAATTAACTTCATTTTTACAATTGCTAAAAACATAAATAGTATCAGGAATTTACAAAATTTCTATCAATTCATAAGATGAAACTTACGTATGTGAAAGTAAAATGAAAATTTCTCTAATGGCAAATTATGTAGAAAAGTTCCATTGAATGCAAAATATGTGAAATTTTTCTTTGAGACATAAAATATGCAAAATTATAAATTTTCTATGAAAATACGACAAAATGTGCTGCTAAGCACAAAATATGCAAAAATATGCTGTTAGGGTAAAAATATGCAAAAGGATGCATATAAACAAATCAATGCCAAAATTCTCAAAATTATCTGATACGGGTAAATAAATAACAATTTGGTTCATTTGAAACCCAGAAAAAAACTGATTTTTCATATTTTTGGTTACCCTGATTATTACAGATACTTAGAGTTTTATTCTTTAAATAATTTTAGGAGAGAGTTTTGTTTTTGTATTTAATCGTTATTTTTATCTTGGTTATTTTATTTTTCACGATCCATAACATTTTGAAATTAGTACAATTTCAGTATTTAGGTACAACAGTTAAAAGTTTCTAATGACATTTTTTATTAGAATCCCAGCAAAAACTTTGCTTTCCTGGTAAGCTAGCAGATATAATTGGAAACAAAAATAAACTACTTATTTTTTGCCTGAATAACTAGTTATTTTTGTTCGAGTTGTCCACAAATTCATGTAGTTATTTTTTGACTCTAGGGGTACTCAAAAATATGTACCTAAACGAAAACAAAATAAAATAAAAAACAAAAAAATGTTGCCGGCAATGAGATTTGAACTCGGAGTAGTTATTAATGTAATACAGAGTAGGCAAATAATAATGATGCCTCATTACAAAGAAACTACTTTAATAAGTAGTTGCCATTACCGAAAATCAAAAAGTTTTTGCTGAGATGTCAATAAACGGATATATTTACTGAAAAATATTGTATAACAAAAATTAATTTTATTTACACTAAACTTTTTTATTTTTATATGATACAGATAGCGGAGCTCACCAGGTATAACATTCTCGTAGTATTAATTGAAATGTAACGTAGTGTCTACATTAGAGATTTTTTATCAAGACAAACGTCAAACTTAACGCGAATTTGTGGAAGGTGGCCACAGTTGCACAAAAACAACAATATGGCGTATTTATTATTGTTTTTTATATATGCAGTTTGACAACTGTTACAACCAAAATAATAATCAGCTGTTTAACTAAGGTTGCCTTGTATATATTCGCACTGATATTGACGTTTGTTTTGATAAAATATTGCCTGATGTAGACACTAGGTAAATCATACGCATGATGCCACCGATTAACAGGGGTTCCAAAACGATTTTTTGGATACATCTTTTTTTGTAATTCCCTTTTAGAGATTTTATGTTAATATTTGTACAAAATCCCATAAAGTACATGTTCCGGATTCTTATAATTAAATTTCTTAAGGTCCCCGATATTGGATGTAAACAATGACTTCAAAACTTTTCACAAAAATGAGAAATTTTAGACTTTGCTTTATAAAACCTATTTGTAACAACTCAACATTTTTTATTATTATTGATGTAAATTTTCTACTTAGTGATAAATCAAATAAGCAAAAAATAATTAAAGAAAATTTGGTTTTCTTGAAAAAATTAAAAAATAAGTACATTTTTGTGAACATTTTTGTAACCCTACGTATTTTTCATAAAGTTTTTTCAGTATTAATTATAGCAATTTGTATCTCTAATAACATGTTGAAGACTTTTCTGCATATTGTAATTTAGTTCTAGTAAAATGAAGTCATTAATTTTGGCCAATTCCTTAACAACACTCAAAGCTTTGCAAGATTTTATATTGCCCATTATGATTATTTTTTTAATGTATTCCCAATTTGGATGATAAGTTTTAAGTTTTGTTGACCTCTATTTACTTTGGTTATATAAACAGAATATTACCTGGTTTGCACCCAAATATTTTCAAACTATACCAATAATAGTATGTCAATATAATTACCGACCCAATGTTATTAGGATTTACTTAAAAGTATTACAGCAATGAACATCTAAATAATTAAATAAGGAAACTAATAATATCACAGTATTAAGGAAAAGTTGTCAAAAGAAAACTTGTACATACTTAAAAGTTATAAGAAATTTTAAAAACAACCATCAATTATTACTCTTTAAGTAAAAAAGAGTCTTAGTCGTTGTTTAGCAAATTTTTTATCATTTCATATGTAGACGTTCTGCATTTTTCATTAAATGACAGAGTCGGTTCCCTTGCAAATGAATTAAACATTTTATGGTTAAAGTTTCTTCCAGTAGATCAATAAAATATCTGGGGTGTAGGTTATGAACTATTTTCAAAATTTTATTTTGTATTATCTGCAGTTTTTTTGTATAAGTTTTAGCAGCCTTATGAAATCAGACTTGGCAACCAAATTGGCCGAATACACATTTTGTAAATAAGAATTTTGTTTTTTTTATTAAGTTTAGATCTTCTGTTGAATAAGGGGTAAAGTGCACGACCACACTTAATTGCTTTTTCACAAATATATTGTATATGTTGTTTAAATGAAAGTTATTTTATCTAAAATAATTCCTTGATATTTGATGATATCTTGCAGTGGGATAAAAACTCCCATGGAATATAAATGTTTCGTAGCAATACATTTCTGTGACCTATTATCAAAGTATTTGTGGTCGAATTTTAAACTCTCTTCCATTCTTTTGATTATTGCGTTAGACACTTTACCGCAGCAAATAAAATATGCTTAATGTCTGAGTGTATATATATATATATATATATATATATATATATATATATATATATATATATATATATATATATATATATATATCGTTCTTCTCAGCCAAAACATTTTTTAAGAAACCAAAATAAGCACGTCTTCGAGAATAATTTTTTCGAAATCTTACTTGGATATCGATTTCGATTGATTGCTCCAAGACTTAAATATAATGCTTTTTTTAGTCTTAAGTATACAAAATTAATGTGTAAAAATTGTTGAAGGTGAAAGGTCTAAATAATAAATCTTACAAAACTGTGACTGACGTGCACTCATCTAACATTGGCAAGGTTTTCAAAGTTTTGTGTTCTAATAGCAGTGATTTCAAACACAATTTTTCAAATATTTAAGTAGTTTTGTCATTGCAGTATTTCTTTGTTCGGAAATTATTTTTTCTGGTATTTTAATAAACTCTTTAGAGTTTATTTTTGATCATTTTAATTTTCGACAAAAATCCGGGAATCAAGAAGTGAAAATTTGTCAAAATTCAATAGAGAATTCCCGGGAAATTCGTCCCGGCAATTCTCTAATCAGAACACATACACTGCCTGCCACTTGAATAAGGAATCACATTTTTTAACTTTTTAATTAAGTATATCTCCTAAACTAAAGTTGAGAAAAAAATTATTTTTTGCGCAACCAAATTTCAAAGTGTTGGCTTTAGTTTTCTGAAGAAATAAAAAATATACATATTTTGTTATAATAAAATTATGCATTTATTTAAAGACATGTATTTCTGTGGTACTATTTCGTGTGTCACTTGCCAAGGAATTATTTTAATATTAATCAGGAAGGCTATGATTTGAATTTCTTTCAATATAAATGGCTAGAGAACTTTTAATTTGATAGTTTTTAAACAGTTTTTATTCAAAATGGGACGTGATAAGGCTCTTAATAACTCTGAAAAAGAAAAAATTCTGATTTTGAAATCTAAGGGTCAGAATCCGGTCCAAATAGCCAAAAACATTAATAGAGGAAAGACAGTTGTGTACAATTATTTAAATAACGTGGAAAGATATGAAACATGAAAGGGCGGAAGAAAATGGCAACAACTCGAAAAGAAAGACGAAAAATTCTTAGAATTGCATCAAGTTCTGCCATGTTGGTATCAAAAATACGTGAAAAAAAGTGGAGTCAATGCCAGTCTAAGAACAGTGCACCGTATTTTAAAGTAGTGCCCATACATAGTCCGACGCAAACTGCAAAAAAAAAAAACCATCACTTAATGAAAAATGCAAATCACAACGTCTACAGTTTGCCAAAAATACAATGACATGGTCCGACAAATGGTTTAAAGTTGTATTTTTCGATGAAAAAAAAAGTTTAATATTGATGGTCCCGACGGGTATACTTCCATGACCTAAATAAGGAAGAATTATTTTTGAGCCGTAGACACAGCCGAGAGGACGGAATAATGATATGGGGTGCCATTTCGTATTATGGTACCATAGAATTGGTTTTTGTATCCAACAAAATGACTGCAACTACTTACAAAAACATTCTGGAGGAAGCATTTCGAAAATTTAATGATTTCTTTGGACCCATACCTTGGACGAACCAACATGACAACGCTCTGATTCATACCGCCAGAGCAGTAAAACAATGGATTAATTCACAAGGTGTTCAACTTTTGGATTGGCCCCCATATTTACCACACCTGAATCCAATGGAAAATGTCTGGGGATGGCTTGCAAGAAAAGTTTATGAAGGAGGAAAACATTATAGAAGTCGATGCCAAATCGCATTTTTGAGGTTATTTCTAAAAATGGTGGCAGTACTCATTACTAATTGAATGCTAGAAGATAATAACTTTCATTTTTATAACCAAAAATTTAAAAATAAATTACAGTTTGCTTAGTTTTAAAATATTCCTTATTCAAGTGACACACGAAAAAGTACCACAGAAATACATGTCTTTAAATAAATGTATAATTTTAGTATAACCAAATATGTATATTTTTTATTTATATTTTATTAGCTACAGAAAATTCATACTACTTAACTGACGAATAAATCACACCATTTTCTGGCTGCTAGACAATTTATAAAGTCGAAGTCTTTCTCCGTGGGACTAAAAATCTGTTTTTTTTTTTTTTTTCAATTTCTAATAGTTTAGTTGTAGACTTGAAAGTTTTTTAAGGAGTTGGAACTTTTCCAGGTAGTGTTTTTGGTCATGTGTTTTGGTATCGGTTGGCAGTCATATATTTATAATCGTCTAAGAATATTAAAACGTTTTAATGGAAATTGGAGAAATACTTAGTCATATCTCCAGCTCCTGATGTAAGAGAACTTTTGCCATCCATCGAAAGAACAGATTATGTTTCTAAAACAAGAGATACAATATTCACTATTTTGTTATTTAAGAAAATTAAAAATGTTTTTAATCAGTGAAATTAAATACTTCACAAAGAAAAGAATATACCATTTTTACATATTTTTACATATCAAGTTTAATTCTTTCCACGATTGATAAGCTGCTGGCAAGGTTTTAAATCAAAATCTAGCATTTACCATTGCACTAACAGTTCCAGCAATTGTTCTTTTAAGCAGCAGGTACTCTCGTCACTCATCATTGTTAACTTTTAAGATTTTGTTTAAAAAAAATACCTTGTCAATGTAACGAATAACAAGTGACATATTTTTGCACACACAACCCTTTTACTGGTTACAATGAGTCAGTAAAACATTTTTGTTTTTTTCTTTTAGTCTTCTTCCGTGGGATCAGTTAAGTAGCAATTGCTATCCATGATAGCATGATTGGTAATTGTGGAAATGAGCTATTGGCCACTTTGTAGCTAGATACTATTAAAATTTACATTCAACAAAATGGGGTAAATTGCTGGGAATAGTCAAATAAAAATCATAAATTTAATTAACAGGTAAGAATTATATACATATGTATATGCTTCTTTCTAACTTAACTTTTTTTAGTTCCGGTATTTATTCTTAAAATAAACTCTTTAAATTTCTATACATTATATATTCTCTAAAAATAGCCCGATTTTTTTATTTTGATTTATATTTATGCATTATCGACTTCTATTATTAATTCCCACATTTTCCTGAAACGTTCAAGTTTTTGTTCATTTTCTAACAGAATTATATTTTCTGATTCTACTTACTCTGCTCGCTGTCGCAGCACCGACATTATTAGTATTTATAATACTTGCTTCTGACTTAACATGAAAATCAAATGCGCATGGAGGTTTGTCCAAAGTTTGCCGTTTTATTTGCTCATACACGACCCATAAACTTCTGTGTCAGCTTGTATGGTCATACAATTCTTGGAATTTCTTGCTTAATATAGGGTAAATTGGCAATGATACGTTGACCAATTGCCGATTTTTTAATATTTTGTGAACCTTTTGCTGTCATATTAACCCACTGCGTAGAAGTAGGACGAGAGCTGTGTTCCAGACAAGATCTAATTTCAAATTTATAAGCATATTTGCCGTTCTTAATGCTGAAGACATAGACAGTATTGGTGGTCATTTTCTCCCGGACAATTAATACATTTTCGGAGCCATTGATAATAAACTAACTACCAGGATCTAAAAGACAGCCATTCAATTCTGTTAAATCATGATCTGTTATTAAAAAATTTAATATAAAATTATTCAAATTATCAGTTATTTTTATTTATATTTGATTAATTTATTAATTGATGCAATAAGGAAAATAATTTAAAGTCGATAAATTTTTTTTTATTATTAGTAAAGAATATTAGAAAATTTTAATTTTGATCAGTTGAACAATTAATACAATTAAAAAAGTAATGGGAATATTATTTATCTTTGATAAATCGTTTAATAGACTATATATTTTCTTTGTAATAATAAAACAATTTTTTTCTTACACAGAAATATATTATTTATGAATCGATTTATCAAAGATAAAAACTATTCCAATTACTTTTTAATTCTTTCAATTATTCAGTTGATCTAAATTTAAATTTTCTAATATTTTTACTAAAACAATTTATAGGCATTTTATTATTTTTCTTATTGTATCAATTAATAAATTAATCAAATATAAATAAAAATAGGTGATAATTTGAATAAATGAATATAACATTTTTTCATAGGTTGAATTTCAATTAATAAAATAATTTAATATGTATTATTCGGAATTGAAATTGGATTTTAGATTTTTCAATGTAAAATCTGAATTTAATTTATTTGAAATCTTTAATTTTGAGTAATTTATTTATTTATAAAAATATTTGAAATCATTATAAAATTCTGATTAATAATTTAATTGATTTTTTTTTCGAAAATATTTTTTTCTGTGAATAGCCGGAAGTCTTCGAGAAATTACAAATTTCCAAAAATTTGCGTTAATGGAACTTTTATCGCAACAATCCTTTTATACCAACCATAATATCAACAATAATAATAAGACACGAATTGGAATCGGATAAATAGTATAGGAATTCAAATTATGTCTTTTTTAATTTGTATATTTTTCTTTAATTTTAATCTTTTTGCACTTACACTAAATTTTTAAGTTCCTTTTTTTCACATAATACAAAATAAAAATCTGAAAATAATTCATAACATAAACCCAAGATATTCTTCTGCTCCACTGTATAAAAACTTTAACCATAAAATGTTTAATTCATTTGCAAGGGAACCGACTCTGTCATTTAATGAAAAATGCAGAACGTCTACATATGAAATAATAAAAAATTTGCTAAACAACGACTAAGACTCTTTTTTACTTAAAGAGTAATAATTGATGATTGTTTTTAAAATTTCTTATAACTTTTAAGTATGTACAAGGTTTTTTTGAGAACTTTTCCTTAATACTGTGATATTAGTAGTCTCCTTATTTAATTATTTAGATGATTGTTTTTTTAGAAATATTGTTTTTTTTTTAATAGAAATATTGTTACCTTTTACATTGTTAAATTTATCTAATTATGTATGAATTGTTGTTTAGTTATGTGTAAAAGATTTTTGGAAACTATTTTCAGCGTCAAAGATATTGTTTTAATATTTTTATTTATTTATTATTTTAACAGCAGTTCGGAGAGGATTTTTAAACCAAATTTTTTATACATGAAATTTTGACGTTTAAACAAGTTACTGAGAGAGAAATTTATCATTTTATATGGAGTTTGACAGTTTAGCAAATCAAAACAAAAAATCGGTTGGGCTGACGATATTACCTTGTTACTTGTGATATGGGAACGTGATCTCGCCAAGAGACCTAAGCCGAACAATTTTAAACTGCAGCGGCGGCTTTTCTAAAATTATCTGCGGTGGCTCAAAATCGGCTGTTGGCGGGCTGAAAAGTATATAAGAACTTCTTGTTTCCTTGACTACGTCTACACGAAGAGATTTTTATTTTATTTTTTTCCGAAAATTTTAACTTTTTTCGTTTTTATTTTTATTTGCCTTTTTAAAACAATACTTATTTTGCACCTTTTTTAAATAATATTTTGCATTTTAAAAAAGAACAATTATTTTGACACCTTATGTTAACATTATTGCTCAGCTTTGTATTTAATCATTTATTGCGAAATAGATTACGTTTTTATTTAAATTAAAATTAATTAACTAAAAAAAATGAAATCAGTTCATAGTAAAAAAAAATAATAATTTATCAAAATATAAAAAATATATTTATTTATATATTTATAGACAAAATTAATAAAGTGAATAAATTTTATAGAAATTTACGTCGAGTCTTTGCAAGAGAAATTTTTAATTTTAATCTGAATTACAGATATTTTTTGTATCTATTAATTATAGGGGAAAAGGTATGTCATAATAAACCATGTAAAATATACCAACATCAATCGAAATGGCGTCTTTTACCAAGCAACTTCAAGACAAAGTTGTCAGAGCTCGAGCGCTGACAATAATACTGACAAATTCAGTCTACATTAGACAAATTTTTATTCTGATAAAAATTTGAGGTTTGCCTTGATAAATATTTGTCTAGTATAGATCCAACGTAATTTATGCCCTGATAAATTCAGTTCTACATCAGAAAAAAACTTATCCTGATAAAAATTTGACGATTCTTTATAAAAGTTTTTTCTAGTATAGACAATTTCTAAAAGAAGATACTACAGTAAAATAAATTTAAAAATTAACAACAACACGAACGAAGCTATTGTAATATTAATAGGCACATTTAATGGCAATACCATAATCTGGCAATTTTGGTGGGCTTTTTCAACAATATTTTGTTTATGAAAACTCATTATTAAAAGAAAGATAAGACAAAGTTATAATCAAACTAATTAAAATTAAGTCATTTCAAATAAAACAACATAGAAAACCATATTAAAATGTTAAAATTTAGTTTAATCGTGGCTGTATGTGAAAACTTTGGCATTGGTATAAAAGGAGATTTGCCCTGGAAATTAAAGTATGTATGTTTTAAATTATCTTTCAAGAGAAAGCTGCTATTAAATTCTTATTATTGTTTCATCTTTCAGGTCAGAACTTAAATATTTTAGCAACACCACAAAACGTGTTAAAGATACCAGCAAGCGCAACGTGGCCATTATGGGTCGTAAAACATATTTTGGCATACCCGAATCCAAACGACCTTTGCCAGAACGTTTAAATATTGTTTTAAGTACTACCTTGAAATCATCCGATATGCCCAAAGATGTATTGCTATATCCCAATCTGGAGGCAGCTATGAAAATGTTGGAAGAAAATGAAACAATAAGAAAGGAAATCGAAACGGTATGGATTGTAGGCGGCAGTGGAGTTTATGCCGAAGCTATGGCTTCACCGCGTTGTCATCGTTTGTATTTAACAAAAATCCAAGCCGAATTTGAATGTGATACATTTTTCCCTAAAATACCCGAAGATTTTAAAGAAGTAGAGTTGGACGAGGAGACACCGCGTGGTATACAGGAAGAAAATAACATTAAATTTGAATACAAGATATTAGAAAAACAAGCTTAAAGCTAAGTCAAAATAAAATGTTATTAAAACTATATTTTTCATTTATTTTTAACATCATCGGCCGTTATAACATCAGCCTCTATGCCTTTAGCGGCTAACATTAGTTCATAAAGCTGTACCACCTGATCATCATTCAGCATTTCTACAATTTGTGCATCTAAATCATCGCCCAGCGTACCTAGTGGTTTACCTCTTAAACCTAATTGTTTACTTATGGTAACAGCATATTTCTGTAAAGGAAAAAAAATATTAAACTTTTATACTTAACACGTTTTAAAATATAAATTTACCGCCCATTCAGTCATAAATAGTTGTGCCTCCATGGGTGTACATTTCAAGTGACGCCGGAACTCATCTTTTACATATTTATCTCCTAATTCCCGCAGTTCATCAGGCAAACCTTTAACAAATTTAAATTAAATTGTGCTTTATTTTAACTTTAGTGTAAAACCTACCTCTATGCAGTCTTAACACAGTTTTATATAGTATACGTACTTTTTGTGGATGGGACAATTGATTAACTACAATCTTAGACATAATTTATTTTAATATTATTAATAAAATTAAATTATTCACGTAATTAATTCAAAAGAAATATTCTAGTTGGAAAAAAAAGAAAACTTTGGTATAAAAATACCATAACAAAAAACAGCTGTTTTAGAGTGTTGCAAAATGTTTGAGTAATTAAAACAGAAAAGTGTTGTTTTAAAAAGTAACTTGTGATATTAGAAATGTATGGGTTTTATAACAAATAACCAAGATTGGCAAACGATTCAAAAAGGTAACGGTAATGGTATTTTGGATTATTTCGGTAAGGGTATTTTAGCGGTAACCGTATTTTCATTTTGGTAACGGTATTTTAGCGTTATAGATAACAATATTTTAAGGGTAACGGTTGTTTCAGAAATTTCACAGATATCTCTTCACAACCATAAATTATAAAGTTGAGTCAAGTGTTAAAAGGTCGGGCTGGGATAACCATAACATTCTTACATGTTTTATTTTAATTTCATTCAAAATAATTCATTTTTTATCTGGCATCTCGGCCTCAAAATAAAAACATCGTGTTAATTTTTGCTAGAAAGTATTAATTGAATTTTAAAAATAAAAAGTGCGAAAAACTTATTTAAACAACGCATATTTGTGATAAAGCAATTAAATCTAGTCGTGCTCTTTACCACTTATTTAAAAGAAAATCTAAACTTAATTTAAAAAACAAGATCGTTATTTATAAAATGTGTATTCGGTCAATTTTGACCTATGGATGCCAAGTCTGGTTTTATAAATCTGCTAAAACTTACACAAGAAAATTACTGATAATACAAAATAAAAATTTGAAAATAATTCATAGTATACACCCCAGATACTCTAATTATCTATTGCATAGAAACTTGAAACATAAAATTTTTAATTCATTTGCAAGGGAAGACTCTTTTTTAATTAAAGTTTAATAATTAGTTTTTTTTTTTAATTTCTTATAATGTTTTATTATGTACAAGGTTTTTTTACAACTTTTTCCTTAATACTGTGATACTAGTAGTTTCCTTATTTATTTATTAATTGTTAATTGTTGTAATACTTTTGAGTAAATCCTCATTTATTTATTTTATAAAGGTTTCAATAAAGTCAAATAATAATAATAGTAAAATATAATTATTTTTTTCTTTCGGTAAAGGTGTTTTAGCGGTAATGGTATTTTAGGCGTAGCGGTAGTTAAGTTGAAACCGACTAGAAGGGAGGAATACTTTATTTAAAAAAGTGATTTATTAAAAAAAAGTAAAAACTGCCAAAACATATGCCCTTAGACTTAATTCATTATGAAAGGTCTTTAGGAAGTGCGATTTTTTAGTGGGGCAGAATTCTGCAATATATTTTACTGACAGAATCGTACGATTATGTAACCGAAATTTCAGGTTAAGTTTAATTTAGGCATATTTTCATAAACCAACCTTATATACAAATAGCTGAAAATTAACAAATTTTTTCCTTGTAATTTAGCAATTTTTATTTAATTTTAGTAATTTTTTAAAATTTCTTTGTTATTTGTAAATTCTTTGTGTTTTAGGGATTTTCTGAAATTTATTTAGTATTTTTTTACATATGGCGATTAGTTTTATAATTAAGCTTTTTTTTCTTTTTGTAATTTGGTGACTTTGTTAATTTGGTATATTTATGGGCCGATTTTTAATAGAAAAATTCTTAGGACTTTGTCCGATATGTTTATGTATAATACAGTGTTATAAATTATTAGAGACGTTCAGACGTACCCCAGGTCTACAACTGGTATTAACGTTAGTGTAATATGTGAGATAACACCGACAGAAGAGAGTAACAACTTTGTTTATATTAAGTTAAATGTTAAATAAGAGGTAATAAATCCTATAAGATAAAATGTCACAGAGTAAACACGTTTTTTTTTTATTTAAGGAATACGCACTTTTTAGCACAATTTTTTTAAAAGAAAAATTTTTAATGAAAGCAATATTTAAATGAAAAAACATTTACAAAAAAATATTTTTTTTAGTAATTTTCAAAATATACATGCATACACACATACAAACTTTCGTGAAAGTGTATTTTTATTGTCTAAAGAAATCTCATCACACAGTCTCATAACAGCCCGTCTACACGTAACATAATAAGTAAGATTTTATGTCAGAGAGTGTCAAATTAGCTCCTGAGAGAATTATTTCACGTGTAGATTCAAGTATTAGTATTATAAGATGTATTATGAGACTGTTGTGATGAGATTTCTCTACACAACCATCTTATAAGAGAACTGTCAAAAAATACGAGTTTTTGTGTCTGTGTGTGTATTTTGGAAATTACTAAAAAAAAAACAATGTTTTTTGTAATATTGTTTCCTTTTAGTCTTTGTTTTATATGTTAAAAAACATTTTTATAAAAATTGTGCTAAAAAAGTGCGAATTGCTTAATTAAAAACGGACCTGGGGTAACGCTTTTTTCTAGCAGTTCGATAATTTACTACTGTCTTATTGCAACCCTGTATGCAAGAACGTAGTATAATAAGAAAGTGATCTCGTAAATTTTTCTTATGCATACCGCACGAAACTGTCAAATTGTTTTTGTATTCGTATGTGATATTTTTTCCGCATTTATTTATTCTTCTTCTTAATTTTCTCATTTTTTGTTCATACACTAAAAAAATACAAGTAATTGTTTTTGCATAAGCGCGATCATTTTATAATTACATTATGATGCTAGAATGTTGTTTGTTTTGGATTTCTTAAAAATTAGTAAAAAGCTTTTTTATTTTTACGGCAGCCCATTTCAAGCATCCTTAAAATTTTTTGAGGGCATACATTCATACTAAAAATATACTAACATCAACGAGCGCCATATATGTTTCCACGTGTCCATGTAAATATTTTTAGCAGTTTTACTAAAAAAAGGCACACACATCAACATATTTTACATTAGCTTTTGTACTAAGTAGTTGAACATTATCAATTTTTTAATTCTCCAAAATATCTTGTTTGAATATTTTTTTCCCAAAATATATTATACAATATGCAACGTGACCATTACAAACTACGATAAATATTTCATCTTGAGTATTTCTTACAACCAAATAAACGTGTACGCATAAACTCACATTTGCGAAGCTGACACTTTGAGTATAGGCGTAAGAAATATGTTGAAAAAATATGCATTTGTACGGAAATCGATAAACTAAAATTGTAACAGGAGTATAAAAAGAACACGAAGTCACGGAGTAAACATGTTCTTTTTATTTAAGCACAATTTTTATAAAAAATATTTTTTTATGTAAAACAAACATTAAAGGGAAACAATTTTACAAAAAAAAAAAAAAACGTTTTTTAGTAATTTCCAAAATACACATCACACACAAATAAACTTTCGTATATGTATGTGTACTTCTTTGACAGTTCATCTCATCACAACAGTCTCATAATACTTCTTATAATACTAATATCTGAATCTACACGTGAGATAATTCTCCCTTCAAAAGGATTTGTTTGAGTTTTATAACAGGTCTACAACTGACGTGGGGTTATAAAACTCAAATTCTTGCTCTCTGCGAGAATTATCTCATGTGTAAAAACAAAAACGATTTAAGCGTTTTCACTATGTTCACGAATGTTATATACTCGAGAAAATGGGTAAATTGATGTCAAATACTCAGAGGTGCGTATTTTATTACCTTGGTTTATATGCTTCACTAACTGAACTGAATGACTTGATTCGAGGTTTAAATTTACTAACACAGTTGGTAGAGTTGATAGCATTATAGTTGCAGGGGTAAATTATTTAGCAAACGTCAATGTAAACGGGGCCAAACATGAGGCACTATCTCCGATCGTCAAGAAAAATATAACATATACTCAACGATGTATTTGATTTTATAAACACACCGTTCGATATCATTTGTGTCGGAAAACACGATATCTCCTTTTCACCACTTCTAAGCTCTCAAGCCACATCTTCACATAGAACTTCTTCAAAGCACTTTGCCGAAAAGGTAAAAAATCAAAGAAGATATATTTGTCAAACCTAATATTCGAAAACTAATGCCCAACGGAATCTTTAACAAATGCATGAAACGGCTGCCGTTATCGCTAAAAAAAAACTATTCAACTTTACCATCGTTACCCCTAAAACACAGTTACCTAAACCGCTAAAATACTATTACCGAAATAAAACGTTACCGTTAAGATACTATTACCGAAATAATTATGAATACTGTTATCGAAATACCGATAATGCTAAAATACTATTATTAAAATAATCCAAAATATCATTACCGTTACCTTTTTCAATCGGTTACCAATCTTGAAAAAATGCTTAACGTCCAATGAACTCTAACACTGTTGGAACAATACGAACGATTCAATTTGACAGATCTTTAATTTCGATTTATTAGTTTAGTGAGATCACTCTAGATTTCATTCGTAATTTCGTCATGATATTGCGTAATTTCGCCCCGGTCTGAACAAGGCTTTATTTCCAAAATAATTTTCAAATTCTTAACGTTTTTTTCTAGCAGTTATATACTCTACTGCTTATTACTCTTTATTGCAACTCTGTTGCTAAGAACATGCTAGAATTTTTTTTTCATTTCAATACCATTTTTTACAAGAGTGTGTGCCTTCTTTGTTTATAAGGCAAATTTCCGAACATAATGCCACCATTCCTTAAGAAAGTGTGAATTTGACCGAACGTGTGATTGCCGCACATTAATTATACACACGAGTAGAATTTAAGTGAAACCAAAAAAGTATTTTTTGGAATTTAGGTGTACAACATTTTTACGATTATATTATTAAACAAATAAAAAAACAAGGTAAGTTTATTAAAAAAAAAAGTTATATATTATTATGAAGTATTATAAAAATAGTGAAAAATCTTGACATTGAAGAAAAAAGAAGTTTTGCAATAAAGTGTACAGAGAAAAAAAAAAACACGTGGGCTGTGGAAGGAAATAAAGTAATTAAAATTAAGATTTGTATTTGAAAAAGTTATGAAATTAGAAAAAACAGTTTTAATTAAATCATAAGTATCAAGAGTTTGGCGTTTTTTGATGTAGTAATGGAAATAGTTTTTTTTAAGGGGTTTTGAAAAAAAAAAAAACTGCGTCATTTGGAAGTATCTGGAAAAAGTAATTTTTTTTTCAAACATGACTCATGGTTTTATGATGAAAGATATGTAGATTTCTAATTTATAAACAACAAAGGGTTTTTGGTATTTTCCGTATTTTAATATTACTTTTAAACTACTTTTCTTTAAAATCTAAATTAATAAACCTTGTTTTTACAATATTTTTTTTTTTTTTATTTTTTTACAATATAACCTCCCTTTTTATCGCATGATACGTGCTTTGCACTACTACCATTACATTCTCATGTATTTAATTCCATATATGCATTTTGTTTTTGTACGTTGTCGAGCAAAGTTTCTTTTGATTTTTTTTCCGTACGTTTGTATCTGTTTTTTTAGGGCCTTGGTAACAAAATATTCTGAACATTTTTTTTTTATTATATGTTTTATTAACCCCTAAATTACCCAGAGTTTTTGTAAACTTCCGTTATCGATTTTTTATTTTTTTTTTTATATATAGTCATTTCAAAAGGAAAAGTATGCATGCAGCAGCTGCCTTTGATTTTTCTTTGACAGAAAGAAAATGATTGCAGATGTTACATTAAACAGAAAAAAAAATAAAATAAAATAATTCCATTTATTGCAAACATTTTTCTTTATCAATTGTAATTAATGCACAATATTAATAGTCAGCAAATAAAGTAATTAACAAGATGATTTTTTTTTGCATAGAAAAACGGCCATTTTTGGAATAACCTAGTTATTGTCATTTTTATTATTATTATTTTTGCTAAAATATGGAAATATGGAAAACGTAAAAAGAATATTTTAAGGTGTATAAAGTTCATGAGAAATTTAAAGTTTAGAGAGGAGACGTATTTCTTTAAATATAAATTCTGTTAAACTGAAATTGTTGCTATTTTTTTTTAATTATCTGTTTAATTTCAATCGTAAAAAAATGCTTCACAATATAATACACGATAAAACACAACTTTACGAAATCACACAAACATTCGTAGTAAAAAAAAAAATCTTAATTAGTCATTCAACCCTATCTGGTTGTTTTACAATTCGAGGAAATGATTAAATACGAATAAACACCACAAACCGCAATAAATATTAAATGATTAAAAAAAACACCAATTAGAAAAATATTTCTATTATCAAGAATTAAAAAAAAAAATCCTTATTAAAGATAAACTAACTTTTTTATGATTTTAAAAACGTACATTTTTTATAATTTTTGATTTTTTTTTCTTCCTCTACAGATGTCTAAAGCTCCTGCTATTGGTATTGATTTGGGTACAACCTACTCCTGCGTAGGTGTATTCCAACATGGTAAAGTTGAAATTATTGCCAACGATCAAGGTAATCGTACAACACCATCATATGTTGCCTTCACCGACACTGAACGTCTTATTGGAGATGCAGCCAAAAATCAAGTCGCCATGAATCCTACAAATACCATTTTTGATGCTAAGCGTTTGATTGGTCGCAAATTCGATGATGCCACCGTACAGGCTGATATGAAACACTGGCCCTTCGATGTTGTCAGCATTGACGGTAAACCAAAAATTCAAGTAACCTACAAGGACGAAAAGAAGACTTTCTTCCCCGAAGAAATCTCTTCCATGGTCTTGTCAAAAATGAAGGAAACTGCTGAAGCTTACTTGGGTAAACCCGTCACAAATGCTGTCATTACTGTACCAGCTTATTTCAACGATTCCCAGCGTCAGGCTACCAAGGATGCTGGTACTATTGCCGGTTTAAATGTGTTGCGTATAATCAATGAACCTACCGCTGCCGCTATCGCTTACGGTTTGGACAAGAAGGCCGCTGGTGAGCGTAATGTTTTGATTTTCGATTTGGGCGGTGGTACTTTTGATGTGTCCATCCTCTCCATTGACGACGGCATCTTCGAGGTCAAGTCCACGGCTGGTGACACTCATTTGGGTGGTGAAGATTTTGATAACCGCCTAGTCACCCACTTTGTTCAGGAATTCAAGCGCAAGCACAAGAAGGATCTTACCTCCAACAAGCGTGCTTTGCGTCGTTTGCGTACCGCTTGTGAACGTGCCAAGCGTACCTTGTCCTCCTCCACCCAGGCCAGCATTGAAATCGACTCTTTGTTTGAGGGTACTGATTTCTATACCTCCATCACTCGTGCCCGTTTCGAGGAGTTGAACGCTGATTTGTTCCGCAGCACCATGGACCCCGTTGAAAAGGCTTTGCGCGATGCTAAGCTCGACAAGGCTCAAATCCATGATATTGTGTTGGTCGGTGGTTCCACTCGTATCCCCAAGGTCCAGAAATTGTTGCAAGATTTCTTCAACGGCAAAGAATTGAACAAGTCCATCAATCCCGACGAGGCTGTCGCTTATGGTGCTGCTGTCCAAGCCGCTATCTTGCACGGTGACAAGTCCCAAGAAGTTCAAGACTTGTTGTTGCTCGATGTTACCCCCTTGTCTTTGGGTATCGAAACCGCTGGCGGTGTCATGAGTGTGCTCATCAAGCGTAACACAACTATCCCCACCAAGCAAACCCAAACTTTCACCACTTACTCCGACAACCAACCCGGTGTCTTGATCCAGGTCTACGAAGGTGAACGTGCTATGACCAAGGACAACAACTTGTTGGGTAAATTCGAATTGTCTGGCATTCCCCCAGCACCCCGTGGTGTACCCCAAATCGAAGTCACCTTCGATATTGATGCCAACGGTATTTTGAACGTCACCGCCTTGGAACGTTCCACCAACAAGGAAAACAAGATCACCATCACCAACGACAAGGGTCGCTTGTCCAAGGAAGACATCGAACGCATGGTCAACGAGGCTGAGAAATACCGCAACGAAGATGAAAAGCAAAAGGAAACCATTGCTGCTAAGAATTCTTTGGAATCTTACTGCTTCAACATGAAGGCCACTTTGGACGAAGACAACTTGAAGAGCAAGATCTCCGAGTCTGATCGCAACACCATCTTGGAGAAATGCAACGAAACCATCAAATGGTTGGATGCTAATCAATTGGCCGAAAAGGAAGAATACGAACACCGTCAGAAGGAGTTGGAAGGTGTTTGCAATCCCATCATCACCAAATTGTACCAAGGTGCTGGTGGTGCTCCCGGTGGCATGCCTGGTGGTATGCCGCCCGGTGGCTTCCCAGGTGCTGGTGGTGCCGCCGGTGCTGGAGCTGGTTCCGGTGCTGGTCCCACCATCGAAGAAGTCGATTAAACAATCAACCATCAACGTTGTTGATGAAAATGAGAAATTCCAATATCATTTTTTTCATCGTTCATCTTTAACTTGATCTTATATCCAAAAATATATTCCAAAAATTACTTGCTGCTTGGATTTTAAATTAAACCTTTAAAACCCTATAAACAACAACAACAACTGCTCTTCATACACATCCATCTAAAAAAAAAAAAAAAACTCAAACATCCCTCTCAACACATCAAAACAACTAATTTAACATCTTTTTAGTAAAATTAAAATGTTTGCTGCTTGCATTGAATTTCCAAAAAAATATGAAATAAAAATAAAGGATTTCAAAATAATTAAAATGAAGCTAAAAAACAATAAATTTATAAGTTTTTATTTATGTTGTATGTATTAGAAACAGGGTGGAAAATTATTTAAGACAAAAAGAGGCGAATTTTAAAAATAACTGGCTTTAATAGAATTGATTTTTGTGTTTTTTTTTTTTTTTTTTTCTAAAAGATCACCGGCCGGCCCACTTGATTTTTAAACAATTTTTATAATTAAATTTAAAAGTACGTTCAAATACGTTTCCTAATGATATATATTATGACCACATTAAATCCTTGAGAGGAAATATGCACCAATATGCCGGAACTTGCAAAATATTTTATTTCCGAAACAAGTTTATTCCGCGAAGGCGGTGTTCGACGTATATACATAGAGGAGAAAGTCCCCAAGCCGCCCGGCTATACGGGAAAACAGCTGAAGTATTTTTATTTCAACTGGGCCGGTGATTTTGTTTTTTTTGAAAAAGAAAGGTGAAAGTGTTACAGAATAAGGGGATAAGAAAAATATTTAAAAATAGTGTAGACGTGAGGTTTATTTTTAGACTTCCGTCAGGTGAAATTTAAATTAAGTTAAACTGTCAAAATGTATTTCATTAAGAATTTATAATCTGTTTATCTATTGGAAATTTCCAGTTTTATATAAGCACTTTAATGTGTGTGTGTTTTTATTGCTGCTTTTCTAGAAGAATGGTTGTGACGTAAAGATTAAAATTAACAGATAGTTTGTATATTCATCTTGTACTTTGGTATTTGTGTGTGTGAATAATGAAGCTTTTTGTACTGGATGCACGTGGTACATATATGAAAATTTTTTTTATATATATTTTTTTCGCGCACTTTTTTGTATATTTTGGGACATGGAAACAAAAATCGTTATTTGCAAAATAGGGAAAGCTTTTTTAAGCTTTTATACCAAAAAAGAGATGCCACTGTACATTGCATAAAAAAGTACTGTTTTTAATTTTAAAAATATGTATATCGTCACCTAAAATGCGAAAGGCCGTAACCACAATTTTTATTTTTTGCTTTAAAATTAAGCAATCAAGAAAAAAATATATTCGTTCGCTGAAAACAAAAATAGATAAAGCACAAAAACACTCTTCAAACTAAATTAAATGGAAAAAATTTTACGATTGTTTCGTTTATGAAGTTGATATTACGCCCTTTTTTACTTTTATTAATATTGTTTTATTTTTCAAGAATGAATATGCATTTTTTTGTGTAGATGTAGTTTGGGTCAGTATATTATATTACGGACTTTTGCACTTTATGTGACGATAAGTAGTTAGAAATTGATACTTGCATGCATTAGATAACTTGAAGGCTTTGTTAGTCTACCGTAAATGTAAATACGTAAAATCGTAGAGCGACCTAATTTGATTAGGTTACTCGTATACATGTAACTCACATAAGCAAAACGTGTCAGCTGATTCATTACGTTTATGTTTAGGGTGGAGTAACGAGGTAAAATATTTAGAAAAATACCTAAAAATTGTTGTATGTCTTATGTTTTCATCACATTACTCCGTATTCGTTATTAAATGTTCATTCCCAAAATAGAGTGCTGCTCTCAGAATCAATTTAAAATGCAATCAAAACATTTATTCATTCGTATATCTTGTTTTTTTTTACACATTTTTAATTTTTTGTGATAAAATTTTAATTTGTCTATATTTTATAAACTTTTCATTTCACTTAAGAATTTTTCTCACCAGAGAAAAAAATTTTCTACCATAGAACAATTTTATTATTTTTCGAGTTCAACAAAAAAAAAAAAAAAAAAGAAGTTTTTTATTTCAATTCGAAATATCAAAATATAACTTCAGAATTCTTTTGCTTAAAGTGGCCATTTGAGTGGTCATTTTCCCAATCACATTTAATAAAGAGTTTATTAGACATTTTTTAGATTCTTCCGAACATTTTTGTATTTATTTTAGGAATTGCCTTTTTTGAAAAAATGGACTATCAAAGGATTTGCACTCAAATTAAAAAAAATCTAACAGAGGATAACAGTTTTTTAAATTTAAATTCTTGGAAAAAAATCTTTTATGAATCTGGAAATTTAAATGTGCAAAAAATCACTTCTCTAAAAAAACACCAATTTTTAATTCGATTTGCAATATAATTCACTATTTCTTCTGAAGTTAAAATATTAAAAAAAAAAAAAAAAATAATAATAATAATTAAAAAGTAAAAAATATGGATCTTATAATGTTTAAATTGTTACTCTTAATAAAAATCAGATTTTAGTTTAAAAAATGAGATAAAAGCGTTTTTCCTGCTGTCTATATGTATACTCTTCCTCATCTTCAGAAGATGAAAATAAAGTCAAATTCAATATTGTATTTATTTATTTTTTATACAATGTATATTTTTAAGAAATCGTGTTAAAAATAATTTTAAACTACCCAGTTCGTTTTTAATTATGCAAAATTATTACAATTATGAATCATTTTGGTATCAAAAATATTTTTAACGGCAACGACACCTGTAATAATGGTGATTATTCTTAATACTCCCCAACTTTTATTCATAACTTCGAAACATTTGATAAGTATAAGAATTGCAAAAATTTATGCTATACATCTTTTAAAAAATACTTGTATTTTATGTTCAAACGCCTAAGAGGACTTAGATCCACGTTTGGGAACCACTACTCTATAAGATGATGTGAAAACAATAAAGTAAAAAGTTCTTATGTTAATTACTTTTCTTACAGCTTAATTTGTGCCTCCGCCGACAATTTTTACAAAAACCGCTACAGTCGTTAAAATTGTTTGGCGCAGGTCTCTGACTCTGCGTCTACACGAACACATTAGAAAAACGTCGGCAGAATAATGAGAAGACAATTTTATTTACAACTTTGTGTCAAGGGGTGGCGAAAATGCACATGAAAAATGTATATGTTAAATTGTCTTATTTTTTTTTCGAACATTTTAATTTATTTCCCATTTCTATTCTTTATTTCTCTTTTCAAAACAAAGTTAATTATTTTGCACTTTTCTTTTTGTTAAAAAAGCAAATTTCTGAAAGAACAATAATTTAACAGCTTATGTTAAACATCATTGATCAACTTTGTGTTTAAATATTTATTGCGAAATGGATTGCCCAATAGATTTCTTATTGGTGGCTTATCTAGATCAATAGCTTCAACTTATGCCCGTATTCTAATGACAAAGTATAATAAAAGTATAACAAAAGTATAATAAAATAAATTTAAAATAACAATTTTCATGTAAAAATGTTAAAAATTTAAATTTTGTTATAATTTTGTCATTGTTACAAATTTCAAAATACGACGGTTAGTTTCTGATATTTTATACCCAAAAAAAATACATTTTACAATACTTGTGTAGTAAATGTTTGATAATTTGTTTTCCATTATCTTTCCAATATATTAAAGATATTATTAATTTCGGTCACAATGAAATAGAAAAGTTCATAAATAAATTAATTCTTTGACACTATTTATAAGTTAAATGGGGCCAATGTTGTTATGCAATGTTAGAATTAAACTTTTAAAAAATATAATAAATTTTAAAAATTGTTGACCTAAAATGGGGCAATATGTTATAAAAGTGTATGAATTTTAAGTTGCATTTTTTTATTCAATTATTATTAGCTACTGCAATTATCGTTGGCTTTGTTAAATCTGCATTAACATTTATAAATTATAAAATTTTAGATACTAAAAATTGTACGACACATTTAACATTTTAGTTAATTTGGCGATTTCTGATTAACATTTTGGCGACAGATGCTCAAAAAAATCTGACAACCCTACTTGTTATCATATTTACATTTAAATAACAAAGAACAAGTGCATTTACATAAATTTTTATTCCAACTCACGTAGCTTATTTAGAAAAATGGTCCTTAAATTTGCGGCAAATCTAAATTTTCTTTTCACCGAAGCCAAAACCATTGCCGAGAGAATACATCTTGCCCATCGTGCTGGTTTTCGTGCAGTGGAAATTCCATTTCCTCGTTCCGAAGAAGAACAGGTAGCACAAGCTAAAAATGAAACCGGTATTCAAATTGCTCTGATGAATATAGCACTGGGACCAGAAGAAATGTCTTTGGGTTCTTCTAGCATACCCGGGGCGGAGAAATATTTTAAAACCCATCTCACGGAAACCATAGCATTGGCCAAACGTTTGCAATGCAAAAAAATCCATTTAATGTCGGGATTGGTTAAAACATCCTCTATTGAGGACCATTTGAAAACATATCAATCGAATTTAAAATATGCTGCCGGTTTATTGGAACAAGAGAATATGGTGGGACTAATAGAACCTATTAACAAGTATTCGGTTCCCTCGTACTTTATGAATTCTTATGAGGTGGCTAGTAGTGTTTTGAGTAATATAAATAGTAAACATTTACGTTTAATGTTGGACATTTTCCATTTGCAATTGATACGTGGTAATTTAACACATGCCTTTGAAGATTTCTCCGGCATAATAGGACACATACAAATTGCTCAAGTACCCAATCGTTATGAGCCCGATCATGAGGGTGAATTAAATTATGAATATGTGTTTGAGTTAATAGAAAAATTAAACTATAGTGATTGGATTGGTTGCGAGTATAAGCCAAAGACAACTACTATGGAGGGTCTGCAATGGTTGGCTAAATATGGTTTGAAATTGTGAGATTTGTATTTATATATTTTTTAAATTGTAAATATATTGGTTTAAATTGAGCCTTTTAACTGTTAAATAGTTTGTGTAAAATAAATGTAAATATATAATGTGTAAAATAAAGAGATGATAATGATTTTAAATTATAGTTGATGTGGATTGTTGGATTATAAGTGACCAGTAGCAGACCAGTGTGAGTCCCTTCAGAATAAGAAAAAGAAACATTTTTTATTTACCGAAATAGAAACCCAATGGGGGTTTTATATATACCTCACTATTCGAAACATCCATCGTTGAGCCTTGTCAGATCATCGGCCACTTCATTGCTAATGATATCACAACTGATGCAGCCATCAGTAAGCCTATATGAGCTCTTGATATCCGTACCAATTATATAGACTTCTGCAACAGTACCAATATCCGTTTTAGATCCGTCTGCAAAGACTGCACCGTAGGTTGGTCCAAAATTCTTTTTTGGAAGCTACATTTAAACGTAGCTAAAATTATGAATGAGGACATCATTTAGAGCATCTTTACCAAATTTCAACATCCAACGATCATTGGAACAGGATGCTATACAGCCATGTATGTTGAAAATCCTAGAGCAAATCTTAAAAAAAAATTCTTAGCAATTTTAATTATGTATACATCAAACGATAGCTAAAGAAAAATAAATATAACCATGTTTTATATTTTTTAAGTTAATAGGAAGGTTAAAAGCGTAATTTTAAGAAAAAGAACTCTTAAAAATACGTACAAATAAAAATAAAACTACTAACAAAATTTTAATGAAATTATATTTTTTCGATCCCATCAACTTTTTTTTTTTTTGAATAATTATGAAATATGGGTTTAATAATTCTTTATTAGTTATCGTTTGATGTGTATATCAATAATTTTGGCGATAACAAATTTTTGATGATTTGCCATGTAGAGCGCTGTTCTAATCATTATAAGAAGTTGAAAATTTGCAGAGATATTTTAAAATATGTCTCTTTCATAATTTGAGATACTTTTAAATGTGCGATATACTTTGGTTTTCTTCATTCACAGTACTGCACAGCCTTTATGAAGCTTCTCAGCACCTGACCATTTCCCTTTATTAGGAATCACCACACAAAGCATCTCCCCAAAGTAAAATTCCGGTGCTATATAATATGATGTACCCGTTGGACATTCACGGTAATGAAATCAAAAATTGCCTTATCTCTCGTATTGCTATCCCCGATACCCCATTGACAGTGCACTAGGCGCATGCCATTCCGCCTCGCATACTCGACTATCGCCCACACCTTGTCATCAGGCGGTTCAGCAGCCTCGTATGGCATGTAGACCTAGGCCAAAGCTAGCTTACAACCTCCTTTGGCCTCGCCTTGTACGACCGTTAGATCACCATTGCTGAAAAAATGAAGAAGTATTACTTCTAATTCATTCCTTACTACGATATATGTTGTTACTTTATCCTCAGTGGATGGCGCGAACAATTTGTATCCTTTGGTTCTTAGTCCGCAGACCTTGTTGTTGTTTATGTAAGGCTCCTGAACCAAGCTCACATCCACCTGGTGCTCACTGAGGTAAGTTGGCATTTCACTATCCGCTACCTTATCATGCTTCGGATACCGAAACTTGATGAAGCCAAGCTCGAACGTGACAACCCCCACTGTGTCCTATCTATTTAGAGACTCCCGGTGTACTACAAATCGTAGTCGTGTGAGTATTTGGCCAAAGATTGCCACACTTTCGGACCGTGTGAAATATCTCAATAAAATTTCACCTGGCCAGAGACGAGGTGCTTTCGAGTTGATTTGAAGGAGCACAGATTCCTAGTGGGTCAGAGGGGGAGTGGGTATACCTCCAAAGTTGGTCATATTGGGTATGCATTTTTTTAAACTGTCAAAAATTAATTAATGATTTGACAGAAAAAAAAGTTTACATATAGATAGTTCTTGTAAATCCCTACAAGAAAGCTTACATGTGAAGGTTATCTCTTTTAGTTTAAGAGATATAAATTCATCCGAAACCTTATAAAATTCTACATAATATTGCTTGCTGCAAGAATCATATAAATATATAGATCAGATAAAAAGTTACATTAATCCGAAGTTGGAACTTAAAAAAATTTTCATATATTTGGGTTTTTTTTTTTTTCAAAAAAGGTGGCAATATTTTTTTACTTATAATTATTTTGTTCTGGCCCATATACTATTTTTAATATTTTCAAAAGGAATTTTAATTTAGATGCATGTAAAGTAAACCCAAAGGTACATAGGGCAACGGTCTCCCCACAAGCCCTATCCAAACTTTGTGAATCTTCCACAATTTTTTTTAAAATTTGTAAATTGTAAAATTCTTAAATCGCAAAGCTAGATTCAAACAAGAATTATATTTATTAAATACCTCCATATATTGGGCAAACACATAAAAATTATTTTCTGACGGACGCCTCTTATAACGACAACGTGACCATTTGAATGGAAAAAGCCAATTTTTAAAACTTATTTTTTCCGTGTTGGGATTTTGCAAAAACACAATCTTACGAGTTCAGAGATACCAAGTACTTGTGTATACAGTAGAGTGGTCCAACATCGTATGAAGAAAATCAAAGTGCATTGCACATTTAAACATACCTCAAATTATGAAAGGGGACATCATTTGGAATATCTCTGTTGAGATATTAAGTTAAGTTGATGATTCCTGAACAAATCGTCAAAAATTTGTTCTCACCAAAATTAATGATATATACATCAAACGATAGCTAATAGAAAATACCCAAAAAAGTTGATAGGACCTAAAAAATTGCATTTTATTAAAAATTTGTTAGCAGTTTTATTTCTCCGAAACTTTTTATATAAGTTCTTTTTATTAAAATTACGTTTTTATCCTCCTATTAACTTTCTTTAAAAATTACAAAATATGAGTATATTAATTTTTCTTTAGTTATCGTTTGATGTATATATAATTAAAACTGCTATTTGTATTATAAGATTTGTTCTAGGATCTTCAACATAAATAACTGTCTAGCATCCCGTTCCAATGTTCATAGGATGTTGAAATTTGGTCAAGAATTTCGGACACTCTAATATACAGCTTACATCTGAAAAAAAAGCAAACCTTGCAAGTTTTGGCAATTTTGTATATTTTTGTATGAAAAATGCAAACATGTTGCAAGTACAACCGCAATGTAAAGATAACAGAAGAAGTTAACATTGCAATACTACTCGCGCTGTGTTTACATTTTTTATAAAATACATGAGGAAAGTGCTAAAAATTAAATAAGAAGACAAAGTTTTTATTAGTTTTCAAGCAAAAGCATAAAAATTTTATGAAAGTATATGGTATCATAGGAAGCGTTAGAATATAGAAAATTGGAATTAGTGAAAATATATTAAATACGGTTAAATTTCTTCGAATCATCACCTGAAAAACTTTAAATTTAAATTTTAAGTATATTTTTTTTACAAATAATGTTAATATTTGGACTTAAATAGAATTTAAACGAGTACACAGAGAAAAAAAATTATATATTTGAAAATTTTTTTCATAAATATTACGAATCGAACATGACTTTTTTCCCAAACTTTTTTCATAAAAAATAAAATTTTGTTCTTAGATATTATTAAATTGTTTATGATGAAAATTTAAATCTTTGATTTATTTTTATTGGATTTGGTTGCAAAAGGTAAATGAAAATAGTTATACATGAAAATGTTAACAACAAATGCCTTAAAATGGCAAAATTCCAAGAAAAATCTGTTAAAAAAATAATATTTAGAAATTTGCATAATTTTGCTCTCATTCTGCAGCACATCATTTTGATAGAAAGCGATTCTGTTCTGTTCCCAAAATGTAGCTAAAAATCATTAAAAACTTAAAATTTTTTTCAAAGAAAATTTCAAAAATATTTTTACAAATTGAAAATATAAATGAAAATTTAAACAATTTTTTCATTCTTCTTGACTTTTGATTCATTTGAAAAAGTATAAAAAAAAGTTTTATTGCTTAAGTAATTATGCTTAAATATTATGAACTGAAATCAATGAAAGTAAATTTTTGTATTTATGAACAAACTTATTTCTGTGTAGAGATATTCAAATTAAATTTTGACACAATATCAGGGAATTAAAAACGCACCCACTATTTTGTACCAAAATAACAATTCGGAACAAACGTGTTTAAAAAATTGACTTTTTCCATTCAAGTGGAAGTCTTATTAGGAGATATATTCATACCTAAGGAAGGCAAGGCTAGCCACTCGAAACCTAAAGATTTCAGGCCGATCAGCCTATCGTCTTTTCTTTTGAAGACATTAGAGAGATTGATCGATCTTTATCTTAGGACGACAATGGACAGCCATATCATCAGGGGCTCAGCACGCTTATTACTAGAATCGAATGGATTACTTTGATGCTGAATAGCCGAATAATTAATTTGAACTTGGGAGATTAATGCATAAGGAAGATAGTGACTAGAGGGACTCCGCAAGGAGGAGTTCTCTCGCCCTTACAATGGCTCTTAGCCGTCAATGTCATTTGAAGACAATTTGACGCAAGAGGGCGGAAAATCGTTTGATGACTTTGTTATACTGATCACAGGGAAATTTATTTCCACGATCAGCCACGTCATGCAGTATGAACTTAACGAACTGTCTTCATGGGTCACTAGTAAGGGTTTAGGGGTCAACCCGGGGAAAACGGAGCTAGTTCTTTTTACCAGAAGGCACAAGATTGAGCAGTTTAGGCTACCGGTACTAGGTGGAACTGAACTAAGACTGGCAAAGGAAGCAAAATATCTTGAGGTGTTTCTTGTTAGTAAACTATCTTGGAAGGGGAACTCTCAGGAAGGGTTAAAAAAAGTCTCAACGACTACTACACATGCAGGAACTCCATAGGTAAGAATTGGGCCCTTAAACCGATGGTAGTAAATTGGATTTACACCTCGGTGGTGAGACCAATTCTGACGTATGGATGTCTGGTCTGGTGGGAGGCAATGAGAATAGGAAGTCGTAGGAATCTTTTGTCTAAAGCCCAGAGATGTGCTTCGATTGGCATCACAGGTGCTGTAAGAAGCACACCTCAGGCGGCACTTGACGTCATTCTGCGTCTCCTACCCATTGAGGAGGTCGTGATAGGAATGGCTGCAAGGAGCCTGCTTAGACTTAGTGAACTAGAACTTACAGGATCAATCAGAATAGGACATTCCAAACTTCTAAAAGAGGTTAATCTCGGTGGTCATGCCCTGGCTCCCTCTGGATCCGCAGACTATATGTGCACGGAGGTTGACTTCAGGGAAAATTCTATACTGATTATCCCGAGTAGGGACCAATGGTCAGGTAGCTAGAAACTATTCAGTTTAGTATCGGTATTCACTGATGGATCCAAAATGGATACAAGTACTGGTGCAGGTGTGTATTTTGTTGAGGAGAATATCAGGGAAACGTATAGACTCTCTGGTAGTTGCAGTGTGTTCCAGGCGGAAATTCTGGGTATTCTTAGGGCCACGGAATTGATAGCAGGGAACTTTGAAGAGAATACAGAGGTAACTCTGTATGTAGATAGCCAAGCGGCGCTGAAGGCCTTGAAAGGACATTTTGTTAAGTCTAGGTTAGTTTGCGACTGTAAGAAGGCTCTGAGGAGATTGATGAGAAATTATCATATTAGACACTGCTGGGAACCGGGTCATTGCGAGATAATTGGCAATGAGGTAGCTGATGAATTAGCTAGGAACGGCTCAGCTTTGGATAGGGCTGTAAGTGAAAGTGGTGTCAGACCACTTCTAGACTTTTACTTCAGGTTAATTAGAGAGTGGATTCGGGATAGAACCAATCATGCATGGAATCGTAGAACGGACTGCAGATTATCAAGGGTCCTATAGCCTAAACATGATATAGCAGATACAAATCTACTTTTAGGCATGAGAAGGGAAAACCTGAAGACTATGATAGGTATTCTGACAGGTCATTGTCCCATAGGGGGAATGACAGGGAATTGGGATAGTGGTTCATCCGGTCTTTGCAGGATGTGCGAAGATAATGAGGAGCTAGAGACGGTAGAACATATTATATGTCACTGTCCATGTCTACAACTAAGTAGACAGAAATAGTTAGGCAGTCGATTCGTTGACGAATTGGACAGTATATCGAGGATCGATCTCGATAGATTGATAGGATTCGTCATGGAAATAGGCTGGCTAAGAGGGGGTCGTTGGCTTAGAGCGAACGATATAGGGCGGTAGCACTTTTCCTTTCCAGGTTTTTCTATTCTTTTCTGTACTTTTCTTGGTCTTAGCTTTTTTCTGTTTTTTCCTTTCCTGTTCTTTTTCTAAAATTTCTTCTACAAACTCTCTCTCTATACAATCTATGAAGGGACTCACAATGGACCTCTAGGTCTCCGAGAGGATGCAGTGGATGTACTCTTCTGAGTACTGTGCAACCCTTCTTTACCTACCTACCTACATTCAAGTGGTCACTTGTCTTTAAAAGAGGCATCCGTCTGAAAATACTTTTTGTGTCATTTAGCCAACATATAGAGGTATTTAATTAATATAATTTTTGCTTGATCCCAGTTTTGCGATTTGAGAATTTTACTAACATATTTAAAAAAATTTTGGAAAATTGCCAAAATTTAGATAGGCCTTGTGGGGAAAAAAGGCCTCAAGTGCTTTCGAATTTTCTTTACACGTATTTGCGTTAAGATTTCTTTTGAAAACATAAAAAAATGATATAGCCCGCAACAAAAAACAAATTTTATAAGTGAATAAATATTGCCACCTTTTTGGAAAACCCACCGGCAAGAGGCTAAAAATGAGTTAAAAATTCATTTCGATATGAATATCTCTTAAACTAAAAGCGATAACCTACATATGTAAGAATATTTTTACGAGGACTATCTATATTTAAAATTTATTTTCTGTCGTATCATAAATTAATTTTTGACTATTAAAAAAAAGAAAAAAAGGCATACCCGAGATGGCCAATATTGGAGTTGAACCCACTATCTCCCAAACCCACTAGCAATCTGTGCTCCTTCAAATCAAAACTACGACACCTCATCTCTGGCCTAGTGAAATTTTATTGAAATATCTCCAACGGTTCACAAGTTACAGAATTATTTAAAAAAATGCGTTTTGAAACTTCTGTGCGCCCGTGAAAGCTATTTTAGTGTTTTTTATTAATATAATTATAAATTTTATATTTTTTGTTTTGTTAGAAACATTTTAAATCAAATTCGAATTTTCGAATATAGTTCAAAATTCTAAAAGTCATTATTTTATTTCAGTTTTTTTTATAAAGTATGTTAGAAATTTAAACATTTTTGTAAAGTTCGAAAATTCGAAATTAAGTTCGAAAGTTTTCGAACATGCTGAAATATTATAATAATGACATTAATAAAGTATTTTTTAAATCTTTGAATGTATTTCGATATTAAAATCTTAATTTGTGCTTTGTTCGCAGATTTTAAAACAAGTACGAATTTTCGAACATAACATATAAAAGCTATTAATACTTCCATTTATGAAATTTTCCTAAACAAGTTTAAACTTTCGAAAATAATTTACAAAATTTACAAAATTTAAATAATTTTTAAATTAAATAAATTCATTATCTTAACAGTTGAATTTTCCATTTGAGATTCGAAAAAGACTAATAAAATAAAATTGGAATAATTTTCGAATAAGTTCCTAAAGCTACAGATAAGTATTTTCAAATCGTTTATAAAATAAATTTTTAGCGTCTTTTAGTAGTAATTGTTTTATTTATTCGATCTTTTATATGATCTTTTACTTTCTTTTACTCCCCTTAATCCAACCAGGGAAAATTCGTATCCTTATCCTTGCCTCCATCAAATTTTTTATTCGATATTATGGGCAACTCATTGTTATTTGGTTTATAATAACCTGGCACCATAAATGCATCATTCTGTTCATTATTTATCTGAATGGTCTTTAATTTCCTACTAAAAGCATTACCCAAACTGCCTTTCCTTTTCAGTGGCGACTTAAGATTGCGCTTAAAGATATGATCCTCTTCACCTGTATGCGATTTGGGACCATTAGGACCCATTTGATGAAGATATGTTTGCCATTGTTGTAATTTTTCATTGGCCGCCCTGAGTTGGGCTAAAGACTTTTCATGACCAGGATTCAGGCCAATCGGCTGAACACCAGCCACTTCATTGAGATCGATTTTAATGGGTGCCAAAGCAGAAATGGCGCGTGAGAGACCAATTTGGGAATGTCTAATACGATGTTCCATTAAATCAGCTCCCAGGAGCTCTTCATTTGGATCCATGCGTATGGGTATGATTTTGTTGACAATATAGAGCAACAAAAAGGTGGAACAAATACCCCAGCAAGTAAGACACAAGGCGGAGAGGGATTGTATGCCTAATAAATACCAACCGCCACCTTTGAAGAGACCTGTACGTCCCTTAGTGGTATCTAGGGGAACAGGATTGTCGGCAAAGAGACCCACAGCTATGACTCCCTGGAAGGAAAAAAATTTAAGTAAAAAGAAAAATATTTAGAAAATAATATTCCCACTCACCCATATACCACAGACACCATGAACTGAACTCGCTCCTACAGGATCATCTACCCCTAAACGATCAAATAGAGGCATAGTTAAGACACATAATAAAGCGCCCAATAAACCTATAAGCAAAGCTTCCCAGGCGCGATATAAAAAGCAACCCGCGGTTATGGAAACCAAAGAACCCAAAACACCATTAATCAAATCTATAATATCCAAACGGCCATCGTGGCGCCAAAGGGAATATCTATAAAACAATTATAACTTAGAGCAAAATTTTCTTTTCTATAAATGAAAAAACAAAACACTTACAAACAACTTATAATGCCACCACCAAAAGAACCCATCATGGTCATTACAGCGGCTCGAGCAGCATATTGCCATTTTGCACCACTGACACCATAAGTACTGCCCGAGTTGAAAGCCAGCCAACCCCACCATAAAACAAATAAACCCATACAGGCATTAACAGGATTACCCAAAGGTAGGGGATCATAACCATCGGCATAACGACCCAAACGTGGACCCAACATAGCAGCGGAAGCAAATGCCGCTGTGCCACCTATAATTCAAAAAAAAAAAAGAACACAAAAACACACACAAACCCAAATAAAAAAAATTAACACAGACAACATTTTATAAAATTCAACAAGCACGCAATACCAATTAAATGCACAGGACCACTACCCGCTATATCAACAGCTCCCAAGTTGTTAAGGAAACCATGTTCTCCCCACACCCAGCCACTGGGTATACAATAGATAAAAATATTCAACAATGAAAACAAACAATAAGCTTTAAAATTGCATCTAAAAATAAAGCCAAGAAAAGAATTAGTTCAACAAAAGAGGTCAGTCAATTAAATAATACTTTAAGAAATATGTCATCTCAATTACTTACCGTTCTGCCATAGCACCACTTACTATAGTTGTTGATGTGGTAGCAAATGACAACTGAAATAGGAACGCTGCAAATATTTGACCCATTAAAGGATCATCAACGGGGGGATCTAGTAAAAAATCTCCTATAGCTATAAATGGATTCGTCAGAGGGCCCCGTCCATAGCTCATGCCATAGCCAAAAACCCAATAGGTAAAACCACCCAACACTATATCGATAACATTTTTCATCATTATATTGACCTCGTTTTTAATGGAAACACAACCCGATTCCAACATGCCAAAACCTGAAATATAGAAATATGTATGTCGGTTTAATTATAATTTACTGTATACCTGAGACATCACATGTATATCAAATGGGTCTTCAGATTTAGATTTTAATTTGATAAAAAAAAGTATTTTAATACTCGTTGTTGTGTAACTTTATTCATATCATTTGAAGTCCAATTTAGAGAGCATTAGAAAGATGAAAATATGGGCATTTCTTCAAACTTTTTTACTTTTAGGGTTTAAAAAAAATTGAAAGTTTTTTTAATAGCAAATCAACGCTATTTAGTAATAATATTTACTGGCTTTAATAAAATCAAATCTCTTTAAAAAAATCTTTTTTACAAATCTTTTTTACATTAAAAAAATTAACACACGCATATAATCCACATCAATATGTTTAAAATACAAATTAAAAGTGATACGATATTGTTGATGACAACGAAGATAATCGTGATGATAGTGATTTTTTAATATTTCATTAAATAAATTTTAATCAACAAAGTATGTATAGATTTTCTCGTTTTTAATTTTATAAAATTTCTTGATATATTTTTAATATTTGACAATAAAAAAAATTCAATGATATTAGTGGATAAGAAGAGATATGTGGTGGATCAACTTTACAGGATACAAAGATCCGCTTCCATTGGCATTGCAGGTGTATTACGTACTAGTCCATCAGAAGCTCTGAACACTATATTGCACCTAACACCTATAGACCTATACATAATTGAATCATCAGTTAATAGTGCGATAAGATTATCTGCAACGAAAAGCTGGAGATCAAGAACGTATGGGCACGCGAGGATATTAAGTTTAATACCCCCGCAATTCAATCAATTTACCGACTATTCCCCACCATGAGTGAATGGAGAAGGGGTAATCTTCTTGAACAATATGGAACTAGGATATACACTGACGGCTCAAAGATGAACTGCGATGTCGGCTCTGGTGTCTTCTCTAATGATCTTGAAATTAGACACTCATGTAGACTCCCTGACGAGGCATGCGTATTCCAAGCGGAAATACTAGCGGTCAGGGAAACGTGTAAACTAATTCGCGATAGAAATATTCAAGGGAATATTGGTTTATTTGTCGACAGTCAAGCGGCAATACTATCGCTTAAATCACCGAAAACTACCTCTATTCTAGTCAGACAATGTAAAGAGGAACTGCTTGGACTAAGTCGACTGTATGACATTACTATAGTCTGGGTTCCTGCGCATAGGGACTACTATGGTAATGAACAGGCAGATGAATTAGCCCGGGTAGGCTCTGCTATGAATGCCTCCTTATCGGTTTCTGTCGTAATGCCGTTAGGAACAGTCAAAAGCAGAATCCAAAAACACTTTCTAGAAAAGGCAAAAAATAGATGGCGAAATCTGGAAAAATGTAGAGTCGCGAAAGTAACGTGGCCTACCTACAACGAAAAACGCTCAATGCAACTCATTGGCTACAAACGCAAAGACATCTCAAGACTAATAGCATTGTTTACAGGTCACTAAACGATCGGAAAACATGCAAGCAGACTTGGTCTCCCTTACAATGAATATTGTCGTTGTTGTGGCAATCGCGGGAAGGAGGAGACAGTTTTTCATTTTCTATGTGAATGCCCAGCCTTGAACGAAAGCAGACATAAATTTCTGGGAGGGCACCAATTAGACAACCTCTGTGAGATATCTGGCACTAGACTCAGTGACATCATTAAATATCTCAATGCTACAGGCTGGATCTAATTAATTTATGTTCTCATTGTTCTTCCCTAAACTTCTATCTCATTACAGACTCAATACAACTCATTCACCTGGCGAGTAGTGTGGTTACGTAAGGTTACGGGCTACCACGTAAACCAACCAATCAACCAACCAAGAGGACAAGAAATGTTATGGCATTTAAGATTCAAAAGTTAAAAAAAAAAATAATAAAAATTCCAGTTTAAGTCCGATATCAATAATAAATGTACATATGTAAACTACACAGACGTACATATATAAAATACAAATTAATGAAGGTTCGATAAGTTGTATATTATTGAACATAATCGCGACCACAAATCTGTTTAAACCTTCCTTTAGAATATAAGTGCACATAGATCTTTGATCTTTTTTTAATTGCATTTAATTCGCTGATGTATTTTTCACATCTAATCTTTAAATGATGTTAATAAATAATAAGTTGCAAATATTATTTATATAACTATAAAATAAATTTTTCAGTGACAAAACTACACATCCAAGAATGTTAAAAGTTGCATTAAATTCAAATGCTTAATTAATTTTGAGTGCCACTTAATTCCGATATAATATATTGTTACGAAATTGTGCTTAAATTTAAATATAACGGTTTTAACGGCTGGTTTAAATCTTTCTGAATGCTTCTAGACATTTCCGTTTATGTTAACAGCAGTTAACATATCTGTAGAAATTATTAACATAGTCGTAAACATACAACATTGAATAAAAAGCTTTCACCATTGTTTGTAAATATGGCAACACTAAATGTTGAAATTGTTTACATTAACATCGAAAGTTCTAGTTTGTCCGTTAAGAACATTGTAGAAAGAAACAGAGCTTTCGAGAAACTTCTAATAGATGTCAGTGCAGTGTATATAAATTGGCCGTGAGACCACCATCGAGTCAGTCTAATTGGAAGCGTCGTTAAAGTAAAGATAAATTAACTGCCTTGGCTGTATAATCTTGTACATTATTAAAGTGTGTTGTATAAAGTGTGCAATTTAAGTGTGTGTTTATATTAGAACGCAAGTGACTATTTAAACTGTTATTGTTGTACATTTTTAAATCAAATAAAGAGTCGTTACAACTTTTAAACTACTAAACTGCTGTTATTTGCAATCAAATTATCGGTTTATTTAAAGGAAATAAACGACCGTTTTTAAAAGGTAAAAACGTAACAATATAATAACAGCTGTAGATTTTCACTGATTTTAATTAGCGCCTGAGTGTGCAACGACGATTTATACACCGCGATTTCAGGTCTTGAATATTTTTTATGCAATTTTTTTGTTGAAACCTATTTTTCTGCTTAACTAAAACAGAACAGATGTGCTTATTTTAAATATTATTTCACATAAAATGTAAAAAAAAAATGTTGATATAAAGTACGCAAAATATTAGATCGATTTTCAACGTTTATAACGTTTTTGCAATTTAATATTTTATCGTACCACGACGATTTTAAAATCTAATTTAGAAACCTTTTTTGATCGCGCTATAATTTAGCTTCATTGAAATTACGCTGTGAGTGTGCCTCACGAAACAGGCAGCTCTTAGAGCCATTCACGTTTTTTCTCCCCAAGTTTGGGCGCCCACTATAGCGCTGCTATTGGGGGCACATTAACGCTATGTATTTTAAACGATTCATAATTACAAGAACAATAAAACTCCATTCTTTACTCTACAATACTAGAAACGGTGCAAATTTTCTAATTTTCTAAAACCGCAAAAAATTAAAATTTTGAAAATTTTTATTTTATCACTTGTCCCCAATATAATTTTGTACTGGTCAACGATATATTGATTGAACACAAGTTGATCTATTTCTACAAGTGTTTGTAGTTTACATTAATGGAATTGGACACATATGCTAAAATCCGCGATTGCAGGAATCAAAAGAAAAAAAAAAAAAACTTGTTATTTTCAAAAACTTTTTTTCGATTTTTTTAACTTTGAGTGCTTCCCGGTTCATATCTTGAATTTTTGTTGTTAATATAATTGCATTAAAAGTTAATTTAAAAAGTCTAAATAAAAAAAAACTATTTGAGGTTTAAGGTCGTTTTCTTAAAGTTAAACGTAAAATGAGAATTCCCCATATCTTCTTTTAATATGATGATTATAAAATTAAATATTATAAATATGTATTAATAATATTAAGTGAAAGTCTTCTATTAGCTTAAAACTAAAATTCAGTGTCCAACATGCATCAAAATATTTTAGGGCCTTATAAAATTATGGATGGAAAAAAAAATGTGTAAAATTTAAGAAATAATCATTAAATAAAATACATATTTAAAACTAAACAAAAATAATTTTTTTAATGAAAAGCCAAATCGCCCTATCACACATAGTTAGTTTATGCGTTAACTTCGAGCGTTAACTTCGAAAAACGGCTGCCGCTTGAATTCAGCGTATTCGAATTAGCTTTACCAGTGCGGTGCCTAGCTTGTTAAAATTTTAATTATTTATTTATTTACTTATTTATTTTTATATTTATTTGATAATTTATTTATTTAATTACTTGTTATTTATTTATTTTTTTATTTATTTATTTATCTATTTATTTATTTATTATTTATTTATTCCATTAATTACATATTTAGTTATTTGATATTTATTTTTTATTTATTTATCTGTTTATTTACTTAATTATTTGTTATTTATTTATTTCTTTGTTTATTTATTTATATACTTATTTATTTCTACATTTATTTGACAATTTATTTATCTATTTATTTATTTATTTATTTATTTGTTTTTTATTTACTTATTTATTATTTATTTATTCCATTATTTACATATTTAGTTATTTTTTATTTATTTAATTATTTGTTATTTATTTATTTATTTGTTTATTTATTTATTTATTTGTTTATTTGTTTATTTATTTATTTATTTAATTATTTGTTTATTTGTTAATTTATTTATTTATTTATTTAATTATTTGTTATTTATTTTTTTATATAATTATTTGTTATTTGTTTGTTTATTTATTTAATTATTTGTTATTTATTATTTATATTTAATTATTTATTTTTTAATTTATTTATGTATGTATGTATTTATTTATTTTTTTATTTACTTATTTATTTATTATTTATTTATTCCATTATTAACATATTTAGTTATTTGTTATTTATTTATTCATTTATATATTTAATTATTTATTTGTTAATTTATTTATTTATTTACTTATTTATTTCTATATTTATTTGATAATTTATTTATTTATTTAATTACTTGTTATTTATTTATTTATTTATTAGTTTTTTTTATTAACTTATTTATTTATTCCATTATTTACATATTTAGTTATTTGTTATTTATTTATTCATTTATATATTTAATTATTTATTTGTTAATTTATTTATTTATTTACTTATTTATTTCTATATTTATTTGATAATTTATTTATTTATTTAATTACTTGTTATTTATTTATTTATTTATTAGTTTTTTTTATTAACTTATTTATTTATTCCATTATTAACATATTTAGTTATTTGTTATTTATTTATTCATTTATATATTTAATTATTTATTTGTTAATTTATTTATTTATTTACTTATTTATTTCTATATTTATTTGATAATTTATTTATTTATTTAATTACTTGTTATTTATTTATTTATTTATTAGTTTTTTATTAACTTATTTATTTATTCCATTATTTACATATTTAGTTATTTGTTATTTATTTATGTAATTATTTGTTATTTATTTTTTTATTTAATTATTTGCTATTTGTTTATTTATTTATATATTTATTTATTTTTTAATTTATTTATGTATTTATTTATTTAATTATTTATTTTTTATTTATTTATGTATGTATTTATTTTTTTATTTAATTGTTTGTTATTTGCTTATTTGTTAATTTATTTATTTAATTATTTGTTATTTATTAATTATTTGTTATTTATTTATTTAATTATTTGTTATTTACTTTTTTATTTAATTATTTGTTATTTGTTTATTTATTTATTTATTTAATTATTTTTTATTTATTTATCCATTTATATATTTATTTATTTAATTATTTATTTTTTATTTATTTATGTATGTATTTATTTTTTTTATTTAATTGTTTGTTATTTGCTTATTTGTTAATTTATTTATTTAATTATTTGTTATTTATTAATTATTTGTTATTTATTTATTTATTTAATTCTTTGTTATTTATTTATTTTTTTTATTTATTTATTTATGTATGTATGTATTTATTTATATATATTTAATTATTTGTTATTTATTTATCTATCTATTTCTCTATTTATCTATCTATCTATATAACTATCTATCTATCTACCTATCTATCTATCTATTTATCTATTTATTTATTTATTCTATGCTACAATTCATTTACAAATATTTTAAATTAATTAACCGAACAATGTAACCAAGACCATAAGCTGGTTATGCTGAAATAGAACAGAGTCTCTGGCGGGAATTTAACCCGCAACCCCCAAACTGGCAAGCAAGCTCATTAACAATTACATTAACAATTACTAAAAGGATATTGAAGAAACGACAAAAATAATAGATAGAATATCGATCATACGTGATGGTTAATATTTAGGTCTTGACGGAATTCCAAAACAGACACCTAATTGGATATTTCGACCACAAGAGTTTGTGATTAATAAAAATTAAAAAAAAAAAATTATTGATACTATTTCACAGAAAAATCAATAGAGTTTATAATATAATATAATAGTCATAGACAATTTATAACTTACAAATTACAATACATAATCAGAAAGCGTCATAAAAATCCTCTCAATAAACTTAGAAAGAAATATCAAGGTATTTAACGTAAATCGAAAATCTCTTTTTAAATTATAATTTAAATTAAATTGAAAATCTTACCTGTTTGCATGGTAAATATAATAAAAGATGATGTCAACACCCAATTTGTATCCTCAGTGCTAAGGTCGTATAATCCCGGGATAACGTAACTGCTGTTACGTTCATTGCCTTTGAGAGCGGTTTGCTGTGAAGCCGTAACATTAGTGACCCTGGAGGACATTTTATTAGGTTTCTCCTTAAAGGAGTTCTAATATTACTATTAACGAATTAAGAGTTAACTTCCTTGCAAAGTTACAACTTGTTTCAATGAAATATCTTTTACTATTGATAGAAATGAATTTCGAAGTCATTCATTGAATGTAACAAAAACTTTTTGAATGAAATATTGTATTTTAGTTAATTTAGTTGTTCATGATTTTTGTTGTTGCCTTTGTCTTTCGAAATTAATTTAAAATTAACTGCCCATTGACCACAAATTAGTGAGGACAAAAACGAAAAAAAAAATTGTTCATGCTAAATGCAAGCAACACGTCAAGAGCAGGTTAATACGCTGAGAGAAATTTATTGAAGGTAATTAAAATTTTATAAAAATTATTTAAAAAAATTTCTAAAGAGATTTTTGCTTTAAATATCAATCGATATTATTTTTTATTTAAAATAAAAAATACATATTGCGGCATTTATTTTTCTCGGTGTATTAACTTATTATAGTCGAAATCGGTTATAACGAACACCGTTTACAACGAACTATGGTTATAGCGAACACTTTTTATAATGAACACATTTTTATGATCCCAAGAAGAATATATACTAGTTTTAGATAAATAAAATTGCACATTTCAAAGTGTTTCAAAAATGTAAAAACTAACAGATATAACTCTTATTAATTTTAATTTAAATTATTGTATGAATAGAAATAATTTTACTTTATTTAAATTTAAATTATCGGATAAATAAAAGAGTAATTTTATGTGTATTTACATAACGCACACACATTTGTCCTCAAAAGATAAATATAAAACTGAAATTATAAAAGGATTAAAAATTAAATATCGCTATTCCTCAAAAAGTAAAGATCTCAAAACATGCCAATTTAAAATCATTAATATTTAAAAATCATAAATATAGCCCCAATTTTAAAGAAAAGAAAAATGCTTTAATTAAAAATATTAGTATCGTAATGAAATAAGTATATTTTGTTAACAAATACAAATTTTTTTATTATAACGAACTACGTTTATAACAAACTAAATTTGTCGGTCCCTACGAGTTCGTTATAACCGTGTTCGACTGTATTTGTTTACCTCTATATCTTATTTTTTAGATAGGTGTACTTACGTATGTGTGATTCCGTTGTTTGCATGTCCTCATGTAAATATAAAATTAATCTTAAATATGTTGTTGATGTATTTTGTTGTTGCTTGTTATTTATTTTTTAAATTAACCACATTTAATCTAAATTACACGCAGTTAAGTAGCATTTAATTTCATTTAAATATCTTAGTTTTTAGTTATTTTTTTTTTTTTTTTGAAATTTTCAAATTCAGTTAATTTGAGTTTTTTCAATAATGTGTTGGCGAAAAATTTTCGCTTGAGGGAAAACACGTGGAATTATTTTAAATAATTTAAATTTAATTCGAATTTAACCCTGAACTTGTAGAAAATTAGATTTTTAAAATTGTGTTTTTTTTTTTTAAATTAAAGAAATTAAAAGCAGAAAGTAATTAAATAACAATTTAATATTTACAATTAATGTTACCACATTGAAGTTAATAGAAAGGATGAGGTAATATGAAATATTTCAAAATTACAATTTTTAAATTTGTGAAACAATTTGTTAAACAAATTTTAACAAATATTTCACAACTTATATTTGGTTTACTTTTTTATTACATTTTTATTTTGATTATAAATTATTAATTTTAATAGAAACCGTTAATTTCTTATATTATTAAAGAAATATTTTTTAAACATTATATAAGTTGTAATATATAATATTTAAGCATATTATATGTTTTATTAAAATCAACTTTTAGCATTATCTTTTCCATTTGAAATATTAAAAACTGTTTCCTTTATTCCAATTTGAATTTTTCCTTTTCCTTCCCTTCACACCCAATTCCGTTTCGTTTTGGTTATCATCTTACTAAATAAATACTACTTTATTAACACAGTTGCCATTTATAGTACCTTTTAAACTTCCTTTAACATATTTCTCTTGTTTAGTTGACTGCTCTAAATTTTTTTCTCTTAACGAAGAACGGAAAAGAGTCAACAGGATAAAATACATTAGAGATGGTATTAAGGGTACAGTTTTAATTTACTAAGAATGGTAACTTTAAAGTAAATTTGTTAATTTACCATAATAGAGAACAGAAAAAAAGGGCAAAAATTTTTAACAGAAATAAATAAGTATCTCCAATCTCACATTTGTATTTTTTTCAATTAGAATTTATTTAATCAAGATAATAATAATAATAATAATAATAATAATAATAATAATATCGTTTCACCAAAAATCAAGGTTAACCATCTAATGGTCAAGACTGATAGAAGGCAACTATTTTTTTTTATCTCTTTGAGGAAAAATTAAAAAAATCATGTATATTCTTCTTTTTATCCTCTAATTATTTGGTTAAATATTTGACATAATAAACTAAATATATAAAACACTCCAATTCGGTAAATAAATAAAAGAACCAAAGCTACTATAAAAAGAAGTATGCCACGTTAGTGAGCTTGCTAGTGAACTAGTCTTTCAGTTTAGGGGTACAGGTTCGATTCCTGCCAAAGACTTTGGTCTGCCAAGTTACTCTTGTCAAATTTCAATATTTTCGCTATGGGGTACATGAATTAATTTAAATTTCCTGTTTTCTTATTGTTTTGTTATTGCCTTTCACGCACATGCAATAATTTCTTTCTTTGTATTAGTAAAAAAAACATTGTGTGTGAGGCTTGATGTTTAAATATGTTTTTTTAACATTTGCTTTAAAATCCGTGTTTATATTTGAAAAATATTAACATTAACATCAAGTTGAACGGTCTGCATTTACTATTAACAAGATGTTAGTGTTAAAGTTAAATGTTTTACGTTAGGTGAGAGGCGCGAGTAAATTCCGAAATATTTCGAAAATATGTATCTACGACACAGTTTGCTTCCACAATACATTACATTTTATTCCTCAATAGGTACAATTAAAATTCCACCCATCACTGGCGCAAAGTACATACAGTTTTGTCAGCGCTGGCTACTAAATTGAAATACCTGAAATGCCAACACTGGTGCAAAGTACATAAATGAGGAGAGTAGTGTAAAAATAACAACAAGAAAGAATAGAAGAAACGCATAAAATTTTTCCGTGAAATCTAAAAGAAATAAAATAAAGAAAATTAAATTATTTAAATTAATTAATGAAAATAAATAGAGTGCAATAAAATGTCTTTGTTAAGCCTGATTGCGATAAATTTCATTTACAATATTAAAGGTAAAAATACGCAAAATAATTGAAAAAGAAAATCTTAACTGAATTTAATTGAATGAAGAAAAAAAGTGGAAATGAAAATTTCATATACATATTATGTACATGTATAAAGTGGAATATATGTATGTATGTATGTATGTATGTACATAGAGCATAAATTTATATGTGTGTTAAATGGAAAAATATACAAAATATTTTATTAAAAATAAAATGAAACAGACAGAAAAAATAAAGTTAATTAAAGAAAACAAAATATTTAAATAAAATTTTAACAGAGAAGTAAAAAAAACAAATTTATTTAAAAAAATATGTATAAATTTCTATGTGTAAGAGTGTATTTCAAAAAAGTGTTGGTGTAGTATGTGTGTGTTCTTTTTAATAGGTGTCCATGACCAAATGTAAAAAAAACCCCAACTTTTTTTGGTCGGAGAAGTAGAAAAAAAAGCAGAAATTATGGAAAAAAACGACAAAAAAATTATCCATGGCACACATTTGGATGCTATTTATTATTTTGCATGCGTTTCTGCGTCTTTTAAAAGAGAGTTTTTAACATATTCTTTTATATGATTTTACTCTTTTATTTTGCTTGTTCTATGTTGTGTTTTTATTTAATGTTATGTTTTCACTGTTTTTTCATTGTGTGAGAGATGAATCTCTTATGATATCATATTGTTGTAGCTATTATGATGTTAATGCTGGTGTTGTTTTTGTTGTTTTTTAGTTGAAAACATAAAAATCAACGAAACAGAACAAACAGCAATATCGAATTGGGAGTGGAGGTGGTAATTTAACAGTTGTTTTTTGTTCTTGCAAAAAAACCAGACTAAATTTGTCAACAAAATTCCCATTACACTTGTAAAAATCCCAAAATTTCATGTTTTGCTAAAAAACAAATTTGAAATAGTGTTCTAATTGGAAAAGTTAAGTTTTTTTAAACCTAAGTAAATATAAAACGGAATTATTTTGTTTGTTTTGTACCTTTTTATATAAATTTAATGTTAGTTGTATGTAAATTATTATAATAATATTGACTGCTTTGTCATTATACCGGAAATCTTAATAATTATTGTATTTATGGTAATTTGTGTAAATAAAATTAACCTGTTTTTTTATATGTAAGTGTACTTAAAATTGAAAGTACAGATTATTTTTATTTTGATTAGTACAATTATTCCGCAACATAGATAGTATACGATCATATTACACCCTATATATATGAATTCAGAAGAAATTGAGGAGTCGCGGAACATTTTTTTTCAGAAATTGATTTTTTATTATTGTGGTAATCAATGGGTTGAAGTTTGCCAAAAACAATTATGATAGGATTTTTTTTAATTTTTTTCTTAAAATAAATCGACTTTTTGCTGAACATAAAGTACTATTTTCATATATTTTATATTTCTTTTAAAACTAATTCACCCCCCCCCCCCCCCTGTATTATTGGATGATTTAACACATTCTATCAAAATATGACCAGTAAAAGATTAACAAATTATATACTTTTTCACTATTTTTTATTTTTCTAACAAAACGTACTTTATACATTTAAATATTCAAGTGTCTCTGATTCCAAATGGAATCTGGACATAATTTCTGGAATCTACTAGCCCTAGTCTACTCCCACTCTTCCGCTTACCCGATTCATGTCTGCTCCCAGTGTCCATTGGGGCCATTTGAAAATTTCAAATTTTTCCATATTTTTATAGTAAAAACACATTTTTAAAAATTATATGTCTCTGATCCAGGATGGTATCTGGACATACAACTTATATTTCTGGAGTCTACTAGTCCTAGGCTACTTCTCTTATCATGTTCCGCTTATCATGTTCGCTCCAAGTGTTCATTGGAGCCATTTGAAAATTTAGGGTTTTTTCAAAGAAATTGTATGTATAGTGACAAATTTGGATTTTTTAAAATATATTTGATATTAGTGTAGGACGTTTTAACTAACGTATTTTTTCACACCTTTTTTTAAAATATATTTTTAATGAATAATATAAATATTTAAATAAGATTCCACAAGTGGCAAAAGCTAAGGCAAATGAAAAAGAAAGTTTCCCGTTTGGTTTTCACTACCATAGTTTATTTGATCCTTTAAGGGTGAGCCTAATCAAAATATTTTAGATATAAATTTTAATTTAATTTCTTCAAAACATGTTTTGTTCTAAAAAAACAAAAAAAAAAAACAAAAAAAAAACATTAAATTGAAAAAAATTAAATATAAATTATCAGGAATGTATTAATTATAGAAACTAATAAATTTAACCTTAAATTGCTCTGATCTCTTTATGTAATTGAATAAAATTCAGGCGGAGTTTCTTGACACTTTTCTTATTAAATCCAATAGTTTTAGATGTAGCAGTATATTTAAATTTAAAGTGGTTAAATTCAAAATCTAAGTCAGATATTATTTTTTTTAATGAATATAAATATAAATTTTTGTTCTTTAAATATTAAAAAAAAAAAAAAAAAAAAAATCAGATCAAATCGAACGAAAATTGTCTTTAGTTAAGATTAAAACGAGAGATCAGTCTTTAAAATCGAATAAGAACTCAAAAAGTTATTAAACATTTACTAAACTTTATCAAAAAATTATTCATATAATTTAAGACAATATTCTATTTTAGAAAGTTATATATTTCGGAAAAAAAAAATTTAATAAGTTCTAGTTTTAACTAACTTTTGAAAACTATACCATAACCAGTTGTATTTCAGAAATTTCTATTTATATTTCAAACATGTTCATTTATGTTTTAGAAATTTTTAATTATATTTCAGAAACTTCTAATTATATTTAAAAAATTTGTATTAGTATTTCAAAGTTTTAAAATTTTATTTAAGAAATTTCCACTTGTATTTAAATATTTTCTAATTGAATTTCCGATATTTCTAATTGTATTAAAGAATTTTTCTATAGAAAATATATGTTTAATTTTATGAGATACATTTGGAAATTTCGGAAATATAATTAAAAAATATTGAAATACAAATTATAATTTCTGAAATATAAATTTCTGAACTAAAATTGGAAATGGTGTAAATTTTGTTATGTTTACAACAAAAAGTCCTCTAAAAATGATAGCATTGTGGTACAGATTATTACATAGAAATTTATAATAAATTGCAGTTAAACTCGAAAAATAATGCAAAAATTTTATTTTATTTATTTTTCATTTTGTTTGATAATTTGCGTAAAATATTTAACCAAAACATAAATAAATGTATGTTAAAAAATAGAAATATAGAAAATGTCAATAGAGTGACTTTTGAGGGAATTATATTTCATGATAATCAAAAAGCTTAACAAAGAATTATCGAATGAGACGAAACATGGCTTAGAGAAAGCTCAAAATTGGAGAAGCTTCTAACAGCTATGTTAAACATTTTCGGCCGTATAATAGTTCGTTGTATACTTTATTCTAAAATTTAAAAACTAAACATAGGTTTATATCAAAAGAAGATAAGAAAGCTTTAAATGATAATGCTAAGCCGAATAATTATTTAATGCTTTGCATTAGACTAAATTATTACTAATTTTTCTCATCTTATTTTATTATAAAACACTATACCTAGAATGTTTTATAATAAAATAATCGAGAAAATGGTCCTGAATAGTATCGTGCTGAATAGTAGTCAAATCTTATTTCATTTAGAGGCAAGTTCACTCTAAATGCAATAAGATGTGTGATTGTGTCTGAATAAACTCAAATAACTTGTCAAATAGTATCATAAAAATATATTTATACTAAAACAGTATATTTAAAATTTTGTCTATTAGAAATAAATTCGAACAAAGTCATAAGTGAGTTTAAGAAGGCCCAGAAATAATCAATTCCGCTTATAAATATTAAATTTTTGTAGACAGATATCACCAAAACTTTACTGAAATTACTTTAAATTTTTTTTGGATGGCTTACCAAAAAAGTTAAAAAAACAAGTTACCTATTAATTTACATATAAAATGATACATTAGAAGAATTTGCAAAGAAAATGATACAATAAAATAATTTTCTTTTATTCCTAGCTTATTCTGTTCATCTTATAAATAAAAATATGTACGTTACATTCTATTTAAATTCAATTCAATCTTCCTGGATCATTTATCAGCGTATTTTATTAGTCAGAAGTTACCAATCCTACTTTTCAAAACTGTTTATAGATGCTTTATAGGTTTCAAGTCAGGTGAATGAGCTGGTCGCTGCATTAGTTTTAATTTATTTCAGGCGAACGACTATAATCTCTACCGATAAAATTGATTTCTAAAATTTTCAATCACAGTCACACAGTGGACTCCATATTTTCAAACTTCTGAAACGTTTAACATTATTTGCTCTTTTGTAAAAGCAATGACTTTTCCTTTGTATGCTTTTTAACAAAGTGAACGTTTAGTTCTTCACTCAGGAATTTTCTAATTGTAAACTCTGATACTTATCTACAGTATTCATTTCTAATTTTCACAGCTGATATTTTTTACATGTTTTTAAAACTTTTGTGTGTTATATAAGATCAGCTAAATGAAAATTGCAGATTAATATTCAAAATATTCCCGCCCTATTGTACATACTTTTAAAATATTGGGTATATGCATTAATTCTTAATTAATGTTATTTTTAAGATGAAAGTACAATATATTTTATTCAAAGTTTTATTATCCGTCGGACTTTTTTCCATCTTTTTGACAATTTATCCCAAAACCACTTCTAATCTTTTGAGGAGAAACTAATCAAACCAATTGTTGATACCTTTTTTTTAGATTAAACGTATTCTAGCTGGGACATTCTGAATCGAAGGAAACAAATGGTATTTAGAACCACCAATGCCTGGGCTATATAGAGGGTGAGGCAAAACTTCTCATCCACTATTTTTTAAATAGTCTTTAAGTGGTAGCGTAATATGTGGCTGAGTTTTGTCACGATGGAAAATTATGGATGTTTGACTGGTCGCATATTGTGGCCGTTTTTCGTTCAATACTCCCTTCAAACTGGTAAATTGCGTTCTCTTCAGGTCTCCCGTAATCCCTTCAACCGATTTTAATAGCTCATAAAAGATGACACCTTCCTGTTCCAATAATATTGAACAGGGTACTCATCAAAATAAATAAACCTGTTGATTTCATTCCAGAAGTATATGTTACCTTTCTCTTGAGAATCGGGAATGCTTCATTTTTAGCTCCGTTTACATTGGCATATGTTAGAGTTAAATATTTTTCACTTATGCAATCGTGATGCCATCAACTCTGTTTATTATTTAAAGAAAAAAATGGAATCACAAATCAAACGATTCAGTTAATACAGCATTTGCATCAATTTGCCAATATTTCCAATTATATAACATTCTCAAACATAATAAAATCACTTAAAATAGACTTGCTATTTTCCTATTTTTACATAATTTGGAGCATAATCCAACCATTGGAAAAAGAGTTCTTACAAGCTTTTGCTACACGATCCCTTTAAGACATTACAATATGAGTATTAACCACTACAATTTTTATGTGACTTGAATCACTATTAAAAATATAAATCATGGATTAAATCTCAATGATTTTTTAAAAATATATCTAATACCCATACAAGCCCTATTCCTGAAGAATATTTTTAAAATAGATGCTGAAATGGAACAATCAAAGTGTTTGAGGTACATATTAAAAAATATTTATTTGAGAAACATCGTTCAATTATCCGCCACGACTTCAAAATTTCGTGTCAATGTCAAATTTTCAACGAACCTGTGATCCAATTACACTATTTTGGTAGCTTTGGACGTTACATTCGCGATGAATCGACTGTCTTTGGTTTTTCTTACAAACCCTCATGGAAAGCGCCGAAAGGCATTTAAATATCAAATGTTTTAAATTTGTAGGTTATTCTTGCAACCATTCCAATTGGAATAAATGTCCATAAAAATATTTTTTTTAAAAACTACAATTATTTAAATTCTGAAATTGTTTCAGAAATTTTACTTCCACTATTGCATTAAAGACCCCTTGGATTTGTTATACAGTGATATATGCGAACCATTCAGTCAACTCTAAAAATATCCATTAATCCTCTCAAGGAGTTTTTCAAAAAAAAAAAAAAAAAAAAAAAAAATATATATATATATATATATATATATATATATATATATAAATATATATATATTGAGAACCCTTTTTGAAAGTTTTTTTTGAAATTTCAAAATTATTTCATATATTCCAATTTCTCTCCCTTTGCCTCCATTCCTATATAGTGGGATATGCGCACCATTCGCCTAATTCGAGTAATGACCACTACAGTAAATTTCCATATGATAAACGTTTTCAAAAAATATTTTTTTAAGTTGAATTTAATTAAGTTTTTGAATTATTTCAGAGGTGTAAATATTTCAGTTCCATTAAGGACACCTTGGAGTCCTACTACTATGTGGTGTAACATTAAAATTAATTCTCATTTGCTCAGGTCCAAAAGTTTAACCGAATTTGTAAACTTGTCTTACTGGTTTAAATTTGGCGTATTATTTTAATATATAAGAAAAAATTGCTTTTGTTGCAGGGGAACATATTTTAAAAATCTGGCAATTCGGTACTAGTGATTTGTTTCCATGTAGAGAGTATATTTTGTTGTTGTTGTTGCTTAAGCTGTTTAAATGAGAGTGGTGGGTGGTTTCTATGCTGCAGCAAAAATTGTTTGTTTTTTTTCTGTATGTTCCCTCACAACACAAGAAAAACCTTTTGGGGGAAGTTTATAGTTTAAGCGTGTTTGTGTTTGTAAAAGTGAGTGTATATGTAGCGGATATGTCAAAGGATATATGTCACAAACACAATGTTATTTTCGCACACAACATATTTAACACTCATACACTTCAATACATAATATATATTTGTGTGTATGTTTGTAAATTTTATTTATTTGTATGAATGTTTTTCAGTGGAATACATGAACAAGCACACATTCATCTATGGATCTACTACATTAACAAAATATACACAGGTTCTTAGGAACATTCCACGACGAAGTCATCTTAATTTTGTTGAAATGATTAAAAAAATGAAATGATTTTCTTAATGTTATTATAGTAGTTATTTTAGTTGTTTTTGTTGTTGACATTATGTATTGATGTTATCATTTTTGTAGCTGTTGTTGCTGGTTTTTGTTTTAGCTATTGTCATCATCATTATCAGCGCTATCGCCAGTTGACTTTTATGCATTTTTCTGTTGTTTTTTTTTTGTTGTAACTTGTTCTTGTTCTGTTTGTTGTTGCTGTTTCATGCATAAGTAATTTTATGTAGTTGTTGTTTTTGTTACAAAATAGAACAAGTGGGAGATATAAAAAAAGAGTTGACTGACTAAGATATGCAAAAAAGGATGTTGTTGTGTGTTGTTGCTCTTGTTATTTACTTTTTTATGAGAGTTACAAGCACTGTCATAAATATGTGTATGTAAACTATGGAGCAAAAGTGAACACTTTTCTTGTGACTTAATTTTTTAGGCTCAATCTTCTTAACTAGTAAAGTAATACAAAAATAATAGTGTAAATTTATCAGGGTTTTGTTTAAAATAATAAATTTTAATAGTAGTTAAAATTAATTTAGTTACTGCAAAAAATTAAAATATTGTTAAAATATAAAAATGTTCAGTTTTGCTCCATCTAAGAAAAAAATAAATTCAAAAAATATTTTTTAAAAAGAGGTCATGGCTTTATTTTCTCGAATTAAATACATAATATGATGTGTCACAGACTCCAACATTTTTCCACAATGATTAAAAACAATTTCATTCTTCTCTATCTTTATACTCCCGCCTGCATTTCCAAGTGATCTAATTTCATTTTTAATGCGAATCAAACATTTTTAAATGAGTTTAAGACTGCGTTTTTTGCGGATATCTGTACAACGTACCACTTCATGTTTTAAGAGGGTTTTCGACAAGTTTGAATAAATAATGACTTGTGTTTAGACTAAAGTTTAGTATAATTATGTAACTTAATATGTTCATCATTATATTCCAAGAAACTGGTAAAATTATGGCGGATAGTACAAGGAAATTTTTCCTGACACACAATGCTAATAATTAGTGTCATCGGACAAACACTTCGTATGAGAAAATTCCCTAAACCATTAGAAAATCATCCTTTCGTTTTATAGTTTTCTTTGCGTAGTAATAATGGGAGGCAATCCTTATTTGAACCGAAATCAATTGTTATATTCAGGCAAAAATATGTTTGCGTTTGTCTCTTCTGTCGACTAAACTCGTTTACAGTTTTCCACGGTCCAGGATTTATAAAAGTTTTGGAAATATATAAGGTTATCTAAATTTTGTCTGAGGACTAGTTAAAGTTTTTTGTTGTTTTTTGTCGCAATAGCGTAATTTTTTTGAAGATATCAGGATAGAGTCCAATCACTAGCATTGAAATTATTGATTTTAATAGGTTTTTTTGAGTGATTTAATTTTCCTCGATGTTAGAAATCTTCAAATTTGTTCAGCATCTTGATTTCTAAATATGCTTATTCTTTAAAAATTCTTTGATCTTTTCACGTTTCTTTATTTTTATTATTAAGGTTTGAGATAGTTTCGAATCCTTTCCAATTTTTCTGGAGGAAATCTAACTGGAAATATATTATTTTTTTATTACTTCTAGATTTAATTAGGCAATTTTGTATTTAAATGTTTTTAAGAGGATCCTGAAAAGTTTATTTTTTCACTAGGCGATCTTAGCTGAATTATATATTTTTATCTTATTTTATTCGCAAATTTAAACAACAGAGATAGTCGTGGCTATTAATCTATTTTGAAAGTGGTGCAAAGTGAAAACTTTCATATTTCACAGTTTTCGTTATTTTTTATATCAGCCAAATAAATATATTAATGTTTAGTTTTTAAATATTTTAAATTAAACCCTAAGGAATATATTCTATTATTTTAATGTTATTTCAGAAGATAATGGATAAAAAAGTAAATTGTCATAAAAAAAGTGTTCACTTTTGCTCCATAGTGTATGTATTTATGTTAAACTTTAATATTTTAATAGAAATTATTTAGACATTACCTGAAGTGTTTAGTTGTCCTTGTTGTGTTCGTTTATTTATTTATTTTTCTTTTGTATTTTTGCTGCTTCTGCAGTTTGATATGATTCATTATGCGTTTAGTTTTTTTTTTTGTTTGTTTCTCACTTATTTAAGAACATTTTTGTTTCTCTTTTGAAATGATAATATCACTATTTTTATCACCTACTAAACTCTATTTGACAACACTTTTTTTTTATTATTTACCTGTTTATGAGTAAACATAGAGCATATAAACGAACAATTTTTTACATTTTCAAATGTAAATATTTAAGTACCTATCGGGGATATCAAAAAAGTTTTATACTTATAAAACTAGCGACTCTATAGAATAAAAATATGCTTGTTGTTTTTCTTTGAAATTATATTAAAATTGTAAAAATTCGGAAAAAAATTAACGCGTTTTTCACACCATTTTTTAGGAATTTTGTTATTGTGTTCAACCCCAATTAATTTTAATGACACACATATTCAGTGTGTTTTATAGTTTATAATCTGAACCATTTTAATGATTCACTTTTCGTTACCAAATCTAGTCGGAATATCGATCTGCACATTTTTTTAGTATTTTTTTATTGTATTTATCATTGCTAAACTAACTTTTTTTCGACTTGAAGTTGGTTGATGCAGGGTTCAAAAGAATTTGACAAAAAATAATTTTCTGTTATATTCCAATTTTTATGTTTATGAATAAACGGTTTGGATTTAATAAAAGAATATAACATGTTTATAATCTTCAGACTTCGCAGATTCAGAAAAGTTCATATTGCTTACAGGGACGTTTTAAAATGTAAAAATTTTTTCGACATTTGTCCAAAGTTTTTTTAATTATGGTTTACTATTTTTAAGATATTTCGTTGAATGATCTTTCGAAACTCAAAATGTAAATGTATATATATTCTCAAGATTTTACAGAATCACTAACTTTTTAACCTTTTCCAATACTATACACAGTGACTTTAATATTTGCAGTTAAAATGTAAAAAGTTTTTCGTTTACATGCTTTATGTATGTATGTATGTATGTATGCATACATGTATGTATGTATGTATGTATATATGTATGTATGCAGTTTAGTATCGCCAACAAATGTCAAAATATCAATTAAAGGGTGCAATTTTTTTATGTACAGCTGCGGTAAATAAAATAGCACCACATAAAATATTTTAAACAAGTATTATACAAAAGCTTTTAGATTTATTTCTGATATTTTTTTTATGAAAATACACCTTTATGCACTAAATTAACAATAAGTATAATAATAAATGAAAATTTAACATAACTTTAGTGAAAAGTTTATAAAATATTTGGAATGTCATGAAAATGGGTAGTAAAAAAATAGCACCAATCTTGAATTCTATGGAATAAATCTTAAATTACCAAGAATAATGAAATTGATTAATGTTATCATGTTTGATGACTGGATTAATATTTTAGTCTACTCTCTTATTAGCATTAATTAATGCTTGATTATCCTATCTCTATCATCACGCTTTATCCAAAATATTTTTGCCATATTTTATGTTCCGATAAAATTTTTCTTCAATTCTGACCATATGATTTTAATTATATTGTCATCTGGGGTCTGTGGTGCTCATCTCATTACAAGGACCTTGCTGTTTCAAAACCGCATTTATGATAATCAACTTCTGTGTTTCGCGTTATTGGGACCTATATTAAGTATTTACAGATATACGGAGGAATACATCACCGTTTTTCTTCACTAAAGAGTGTTAAGGTATAGTAAAAGAATCATGATATTTTAGAACAACTGTTCTCGCTTCGTTTTTTTTCTGAATATTTTAAACATCTTCGATTACATTGTCCTTCTTATATATCAGTGCGATAAAACAAATAATAACTTATTTGATCAAGAAATGTATCGCCACACGCAGAGCAAAAAAAAAAAAAAAAAAAAAAATGGTTACGGCATTGTCACTACAACATTATGTTCTCATTGTTAATTTTTATTTAATTTAATTTGTTTAAGTTTTATCATTTAATGTTTACATTTCATAAAAATTTTTATATAGTTGACGAGAATTTTATGTTTTTGAATATTTTTAACAAAAGCCAAATTTGATTAATATGAAAAATTATTAAATATTATCAATCTTTTTTTAATATATTTTGTTTTTAATGTTTGTACTTCAACTTCATTATAATTCTCAATTAGTTTACATATGAATAAATATAAGCAGACAAGGTTTGGTTATATTTGGTGTGATTCAAGGAATATGAGATATTGATTAACGATTAAATAAATAATTTAGTTAATAAGAAATATCTTTGTATTGTCTTGTGCCATGGATGTCAAACATGATGCAATTGTACTTTTTTGGTAAATTTTTATATCTGTTGGTACAATTTGATATGATCTTATTTACTTATTTTTTAATTAAATAGCAACATTTTTTTTATTATATTAAAGTGGTTTTGAGGCTGAATCCAAAATATTCAATAGTACTAAAATCCGCCTTTATAAGTTAATCTTTTATTAATTTTATTAATAAGTGTGCATTCATAAAGTAAAATCTTTGAGTTGGGTAATATAATGGGATGAAGTAGATAGTTGTAAATATTTTTCAACAAATAATATTACCAGTTAATTGACGGGAATTTTAAAATTTTGGAATATTTTAAAATGGTAGGTGTCCTTGGATACAAACTATTTCCGGATAATATAATTTTGAGAAAAACTTATTCAGTTCGTAAAATACTTTCCAAAATAGGAAATCAAATGTTGAGTTAATTAATATTTAATACAGTGCACTAGACGGTATGGAGGAACAAAGTCTCAAACATTCACTATTTCTGGTCAAAGTATCGCTGATGAAAAATGGATTAATGAAGTTTTTGTTTCCATTCTGTCTTTTCTACATTTGTTAGCGAAAGTTAACATATTATAACAAAACAAGGAATTGTAATTAATTTCTCTAGAATCGAAAATTTTTTGAAATCTGTAACATCTAATCAGTTGCTTGGATTTATAAAAAATTTCAGTTAGTAGTAGGAAATTTTAAGTTTGGAAAGATTGCCCCATGAATCCTCAGGGGCGGGGATATTGGTGCTCAAAATAAGGTATCTCCGACATAGAAAAATTTTAACCGCTTGCCAAATTTATACGATTCCGATAACCGATTTAAAATGTTTTTATATTTTCACAAAGCTCTCGCTAGGTTAGGTTGCAAAGTTAGGCGTGTTCACGCCTCCACTTAGAGATCAGTCGATTCATTGTGAGTCCCATTAGTAAGGCAGAAGAGAAGCTAAACCTAACAATCAAGAACCTTCTTTAGTTCGTGCAGTGTGTGACTCCCGATCCATTTCAGCCCTCCGCATTGAAGCCTTCCACAACGACAGAATATATGCTCCGTTCTAGCTCCTCTACATCAACGCATATCCTGCAAAAATCTGATGTGCTCATGTCCCACTTACTACTCATATTCCCTATTAAGAGATCATACCCACAATGACCCTTAAACTTCCCCGACACATACTCAGAAGATGTTTCGAATCTGCTAATTTAAGACTAGATACTCTGCAGTTCGTTCCATTGTTCCATGCATGATCCGTTCTATCTAGAGTCCATTCCCTTATGGCAATAAAACAGGACCTTATTGGAACCCTAACCGATACCTCCGCAAAAGACCTATCTAGCTCAGAGCCACTGCGAGCTAGCTCATCGGCTAGTTACCTCAGAATCCATTTCAATGTTTTCCTCTAATAATCTTAAGGCCATATAAATACCAAGAATTACTGCCTGAAAAACGCTGCAACTATCTGACAATCCGTAAGACCGTCTGATATCTATTTCCAGAAAGTAAACCCCAGCCCCTGTGCCTACTTCCATCTTCAAGCCGTGCGTAAAGACAGCCCAACCTCCATGGAGCTTATCTGCCCCAGTGCAGAAGCCCTACTAGGGATATGTCTGTGAAGATAAATTTAAAAATTTTTTTACTCAAGACACAAACCTGTTAGGTTAACAGCGCTATGTTAAGCACTTAACAGAAGTAATGTAAATGTCTGCAAAATGAATATATACAATTAAAAAGGATATTTTATAGATAAAACAACTATAAATTTTTTTTTAATATTGGAGATCATCATCAGATACGTCTATATGATAACAAAATAGTGAAAATCCCCAAATCTTTGTTTTATTTAGAGATTTTTTGAAAAATGAAATCTTGACATATGAAAAAGGGCGGATAAAACTTATTGGAAATCATTTCTAGATGCATGTACATGAATATCTATTAGTCAGAATCCTTAACAGTTTGTTTTTTTTTTTAGAAAATTTGAAGATTTTTCGAAAAAGTAATTTTTGTTATATGAAAATGGACTTTGGTCGTTTCTCAAAAATGTTAGGAGATGAGCAGATAAAGCTTATTAGAAATCATTTCTAGATGCATCTAGATGAATATCCAATGGTCAGAATCCTTATCAGTTTTTTTTTTAGAAAATTTTAAGATTTTTCGAAAAAGTAATTTTAGTTATATGAAAAATTTTAGGAGATGGGCGGATAAAATTTATTGGAAATCATTTCTAGATGCATCTAGATGAATAGTCAGAATTCTTAACAGTTTTTTTAGAAAATTTTTAGAATCTCCAAAATTTTGAATAGCTTTTTTATTTTTAGTAACTTATAAATCTAAATTCGTTTAAAAAAATTTGTTTTATTTTTTTAACAAATCTATAAATATGATGTTACTCTCTTTTGACTTGTTGATATGATGTTTTGAATTCGTTAATATAATCCTTATTAAATATATTATTCATAGTTAAATTTTAACTGCATTAAATTTATAAATTATTGATATTGTATGGAAAATTTGCTTTTTTTAAATAATAGTGAATTTCTTTTATTGAAATAAACAAAATAATTAAATTTTCCTATATTTAGAATGTGTTTTAATATGAATTATAAATCCTGAAAACCGAAAAATTGCGAAATACCGAAAAATACCGGGATCCATGGATTAGAAATTATGAAATCCCGAATCAGGGATCCATGGATCAGGGATGTCAATTTAAATTTTATAATTGTACTAAACAGCTGTTAAAATTGTACCAAAATGAAGCTCAGAAATGCAGTATAACTCCTAAAACAAACTTAATACTTTGAAGTTATTATAATCTTATTTATATAAATTTCGATAAACATTTATAATTCATACCAATAAATGATTTTATTTCTTCTTTACTCCTATCATAAATTTCCTTTCGTAATTTTTATTAAACAATTAGTATTAATAATACAAATTATTGATGATAATATGTCTCAGAATATTAAAGAGTCTATGAGACTTCGATACAAGAATTTTGTTTCAAGATACAAAGCTGGGACTGGATATCAAAAATAATCGTTGTGCTAAAAGGTTTTAAATATAAAAAATTTAAATTAGGGAGAAGTTTAAATTGTACCAAAATAGGCATTGGTGTAATATTGTACCTTTCAGTCTCGAATTGACATCCCTGGCGTGGATGTCTTCAAATATAGTCATCATACTGTCTACATTAAGAAAATTAAGTAAGGGAAAATGTAAGTAGTGAGTTCAATAAAATATATCTTCACATAATTTTCAAGTGGGAAGCTATAGAAAAAATTTTCTGCTATCTATAAGAGCGTATGGTTAAGACTACAACATGAAAGTTTAATAGATGATAGAATGAAGATTAGTGGTTTTCGGAAAAAGCCACTACATTTATAATTAGTGAACTCTAAAATTTTTGGTGAATTTTTTATAAATTTAATTTTAAAGGAGATATATGATAAGAGTAAAAAAAACTATTGTTTTTAATCCGGGAACCTAGGAATCCTGGGAAGTGGAAAATCATTCCCACTCTCCTGGAAAATTAAAATGAAATTGTGATCCCTAATCATAAACCAATTTTACAAAATTTCGAAATACCTTCTAAATTTTGCACTAAAGATCTTGTAGCTTTCTAAGTTTTAAGTCAATGTCTAATTGGTTTAGAAAGCAGAGGGATGTAGCTTTTTAAGTATATTAAATTCTTTTATAAATCTGTAGACTTTTGATAACACATCTCAAGTCGAGATAAGACAATTTTCAGATTAAATTAACATGTCAAAAATGTATTTTTTGGAGTTATAATTAACTAAAAATTAACATTTCCATACAAATTATTGATTTTTAAACAGTTTATTTTTTTAAACAGTTTATTTTTTTAATTTTTTTAATTGAGTTAAATTGTTTTTTCAAAAGTCCACAGATATACTCCAAATGATTTGATCAATATTTTTATACCATATGACGCAACAGGTGGTAGGAGATTATGTAAAAAAGAAATAAAATAATTAAACAACTTTTTGCCCTTTGATCGAAATAAAAAAAATAGTCTGTGATACGATTTGAAGGAAATAATTGGTGATACGATTTGAAGCAAACAATTAGTTGGTGTAGAAATTTTTAACTAAACTCGTTTTAAACAAGTGAGAATGTTATAGTCGGCTTGGCCGAATCTATATACCCACCATCTGCAACTTTTCAAAATTTCACCTTATATGGGAAGTGGGCTGTAAAGTGAGCAGACCACGCCCATTTTTGGTTCCCGAGTTTACATTAGTTCTTGAAAATTTCTTTGATGTACATGCTTTTTTGTAAAAGACAAAACGTCTAAACTAGAGTTGCGACTGACACCTTATTTTTCTAGTAGTTGGTCCATTGCTTGGTTTATGAACCGATTGTACTCATTTTAAATAACAAACAAACCTTATATAAGACAAATATTTATACATATTGTTCATTTGATTTTGTTAATATTCGGCATACGCATACCCTATGGAGCCATTTTAGTATCTCGCTTTTTAATTTTAAAAAACTTGCGAATTTATTCATGATTTTAATCTTGAAAAGTAAAAACAATCGAAAAAGTGTGTAACTTTAAACACTAATATCTCTATAAGCTGTAAACGGATTTTAATGATTTAAATTACATATAGAAGATGAATATGTCCTCTTTACACGCAGTTATTTAAAATAATATCACTTAAAAAATCATTAATAATGCAAATGCAATTTAAAGATACATTTTTGAAAAATTTTTATGCTTTCAATTTTTGTCTATCTCTGACATTATAAAATTTATAATGTTTACTAAAAATTGCTATATAAATTATTCTGGGACAAAATGTTTATGAACCGATTCGTTTAATTCAAAACATTTAAAATTCAAAAAAAAAAAAAAAAAAAATATTTATTTACAACAGATTTGTAAAAAAGAATTCCGGAGCGTATATAGAAGCTTCACAAAGTCCAAAAATGGATTTTGACCGATATCTCAGTTACTAATCAATCGATTATTTTTATTTCCGCAAAAACATTCCAAAAAAAAAAAAAGATTCCGAATTTTCTGTGAAAAAACGAAGTCGCTAGCTTATATAGGAGGAGTCGAAAACAAATACGTTTTTAATCGACCTATTTTGTTGATTTTTTATTAATGTTATTCTATGGAATATTCCTTTTATACTTATCTCATACTCATATAAAATTTTTCCCGACACACACGTTACATTTTTTTTAATTCTTTTTAGGGAATATTTAAGTTTTTCCTGTTATTAAGAAGATATTCCGAATAAATTTCTAAGTGTTACTATTTCCACTTTTAATAAAAATATCTATATTTCACTATAAATTAAAATTAATTCCAAAAATTTTTGTTAAAAATTTCATAATTTCCTTTTCCATAGATGTTCTTTCTGCTAGTTCAAGTCTTATACCTGGCGGTCATTGTCGGGACTATAACGGCAAACTATATGAAACCGGTATGCACTATATGCCAGGACCGGATTCATGTCGTCTTTGTATATGTGACAGTGGCATGCCGAAAGCGTGTAAAATGGTTTTATGTGAAGCGTTTACCAAATGCAAATCCTTTCAAACAGTTGGTTCAGGCAATAATTGTTGTGAGGTCATTTGTCTCGATGATCAATTAACGGATGGTAGCACCGATTTTGGAGTTTGACTAATCGTTAGTGGCATAACAGCCACGCTATCACTCTCCATGATATTTTTCCTCATCAATCGTTTTAGACGCAAGAAGTTGAGAGCTAGAGAGTCGAGACAAACAGCGGAAGATCAAAGAAGTATTGTGGGAAGTATAGGGTAAGTGGGAGGTAATGTTTAAAGGGATTATGATTTTTTTAATGTTTTAATTTTATTACAGATATATTGCTGGCAATATGGGTTATATGGAGGGTAATTTAAGTAGCATGGATTATACATACGGTGGTGCAGCTACCCATTATCCCTTGTGGAAACCGCCCAGTGGCTATTTTCCCCGGGGAGAGGCACCACCACCTTATGACGAGGCTGTGGCTATATCCCAAGCTGAAGCCTTAAGTGCCCAATGTGCGGCAGCTGCTGCTGCAGCTCAAGCTGCTGCCAATCAAAGAGTCACAATGGGCATGAATACGGTAGAGCTACAAAATGCTGATATGAATCGTAGAGCTCAAGCAAATCAGCAAATGCAACAAATCCAACATCATGCTCAACCTCAAACGGCTCACACTCAACTTAACCATCAGCAGCCACATGTAGTGCCCACTACTTTGCAGACTCATGTCTTGGCTCCACAAGGTCAACAACAGTCCAATCAATCTCATCAAATAACCCAAAGTACTACAAATTTAATAAATATTAATATAAATAGCGGTGGTAACATTACTACTATAGCTACGGGAGAAAATCATCAACCACCCTATAGTTTACAAGATGAAAATGTCGCTACTGCAGGTCTAATGCAACAACAAACTTCTGCCTTGGCCACGCAACAGATGCAAATGCAACAACAGCAACAGCAGTTGATAGCAGCCTCAACGAATGGTTCCAATAGTCAGGGGCCTAATGGACGAGTGCATATAGCACAGAGTAACTCAATTTGTGTGCAAACAATGACTCCCATAAATCAACAGCCACAGCAGCCACAGCAACAGCAATTGCCTGCAACTCAAAATAACATGCAGTCTACTCAAATGATGGCAGCTAATGTAAATGGCAACAACTCGAACACTTTGTCGAGGCAGCCACAAAATCTAGTTATGGCCTCCAATAATGATTGCGGCTATAAAAATTGTCACTTGAGCACAAATAATTCCACTAACACCGTATCGCGGCGTTTGCAAAGAACCAATGAACCTTTGCAGCAATATGTGGTTGATGTAGAGGTTAATGTAGGCAATAGCAACACTCGTGGTTATCATTCATTGCCGCCTTGCCAGAATACATCTGCAGCAGATTTGGAAGTCATTGCATCACCTACACAGTTTAGCAACAATTCGCCTTCTATAGCCAATGCCATTTCAACAACGGCTATAGATCAGGTTTCTACAAATTCTTCAAATCAAACTACTGAAGCCGCAAACAATACCGAAAACAGTACACAACAATTAAACCAAACGGGTCACAACACTTTACCCTTGCAGCATAACCAAACCAATAAATCTTCTAGCTCAAATTCTGGAGTAGCCATGAAAAACTCATCTTCTTCCTCTTCCTCTTCGTCCTCTTCAAAACGTTATCATCGTACAATGCCTCGTTATTATGCTGTAGCTGATCCTCTTTCCACTCGTGAAACTCTATCAACAAATGCTCTTAATACTGCCAATAAATCATCCAAATCGGATGCAAAACTTTCAGCGAACAATCTCACGAATAGCAATAATTCTTCAGCTAATTCTTCATTATCATCCAAGAAGCCTACATGCCAGTGTCCCATACAACATGTGCCAATGTCTTATATGGGCTCCACACAACTAACAAATGCTCAAAATGTTTCGAATAATGCTTTCTTTACCGTCTTAAGCAACAAATTAAGCTCATCCGCTAATAATTCACCCTCTGCCAGTTCTCAACAACAGCAACAACATTCTCAACGTTTACAAACGAATTCGAATACAAATTCTCTCAATTACCAGCAAAGACCAAAATCATCACAAAGTATGGGTCACACAACGCGTGATGCCAGCGAGAATATCTCTATGTCTACGAATAATACTATGAAACGTTCTTTCAATTCTCACTGCAATTATGAACCTAAAATAGCCACAATTTCAACGGGTGAATTGCAAAATTCTGCAGCTAATGCTCAAGCTCAACATCATCAACAGCAATCGCAGCAGCAACAGCAACATCATCATCACAGCCACAGTCATAATCATCATCATGGTCATCATTCATCTTTGCTGCCGCCACCACAACATCATGATGATTCGTCACCTATTGTTTTGGGCCGTGTCACCAAACGTTCGAGTAGCAGCAGTAGTGGGGATCGTTTACGTAGTGCTAGCAGTGGTAGCACTAGAAGTTCAGTAGCTGAAAGTGTTGGTATAACTTCACCAGCTGCTGCTGCCTATTTAAATAGTAAGGTAGGTATACAAAGTTACATATGGAATGTTTATAATTTTATGTTGCATTAGAAGGCTATTATTCAATCATTAATTGCTGTGTTTTGTACATAAATCATATCATAAACCTTTTAACATGTTGCCGGATTAGATTCTTATAAGATATTTTATCAAGTTATCTTTACACTATCGTAGTTGTTAAAGGAGTTGTAAAATAGGTTTAAAGATATGTGAGTGTTTTTGAAAATATCTAATTTATTAGTATCACCTTCTTTGTATATCTGAAAAAAAGATTAAGAAAAGCTTTTAGTGTGTGTTTTTAGTTTATTTAAAAATTTTGCTTGAAAACAAATGTTATATACAATGTTTAAAGTCAATGTTTAAATATGTAAACGTCATTTTAAAAAATTATAATGTAAAATTTAAATCATTTGTAATTTATGATTTGGATTTGGAGGATAGGACTCCGAAATTTTAAATTTTCCATAAAAAATAAATTGGAAGATTTTTTACTTAATTTGAGAAAACATATTGTTGTTCTACGAATGACAATGCAGTTGATAGTTGTAAGTATGGATTTGATGTATTAACAGAATCTCAGCCTGGTTTAGTGGATATAATGATGATGGCTTGGATGATACTTGTGATATAGAAGGGATTTGGACTTAAAATTGAGTTAAATAGTAAAATAATACTTTATTTGAAGTTCAGCAATTTTGAATTTGTACATTATCAAGTTTAGGGGATACTCATAGACGTATTGAAATATTAAGTAAATATAGATAAACAATGGATAAAAAACAAAAGAGAAAAATATACTCAAATGTGATTACGTTATTACTATTTCAGAGAAGGGAATTTAACCCTTTCTTTTAAATTAAGTGATCTCAATTAATGTAGACATATTTTTAATGTTTTCAACAATTTTAATATTTTATTAAAATTAATTGTTAACATTGTTGTGTTAAGACACAGAAAGATTTATTTATTTTTTGATAAACATTGGAAAAACGAGCGAAATTTTAAGGTATACTTTATTTGAATAATTCGAGTAACTTAAAAACTTTACTCGATTAATCGATTAATTTAAAAACAACATTTTCGAGTTATTTGATTAATTGAATAATGAAAAAGTCGAGTAAAATGAATACCCTAGTAGCTAATCAAATACTGAAACAATTGTAATCTGTACAGTAAATAAAAATATTTCAAACATTTTTTATTAATTAAAAAATGTTATAGTTCCTGGTTTTTCTAAAAAAAATTGCGAAAATTCGTCAAATTTTGTGAAAAATAACACAACAAACATAAAAATAACGGTTAAATACAAAAAAGTTTAAACAATTCAACTCTTTTTTTTCTCTCTCCTAAAATTCTTTAAAGCAAAGAGGGCTAATAAAACTCTGAGTAACCGTAATACTAATTTTTCTCCGAAATCAAATTGGACAAATACACGACTTTCTTTATTCTTTTATTACACACATGTGTTTTGCATTAAACGATATTAAAATAATATATCATCACCGAAAATGCAAAAACAACGTAACATCACTTCAAAACTTAACGGGGTGAACAAAAACTTTCCAAAATAAAAATTAATTGTTCTATAAAAAATTTTTGGGCTTTTAGATCCTTACATATCGCCCAGCATATTGGTGAAGAATATTTTTATTTATTTTAAATATTTTTCAAGTTATGTAGGTCACTTTTTTTGGATGCTCATTTTCTGAAACAAAAAAGACGTTACATTAATACAAATTTTAGCAAAAATTATAATTAAAAAGATTTTAATGTTTTCTTGGTAAAAAATTAAGTAGTTTTTGAAAAAGACTTCATGATATCAGGCTCTGATATAGTACTATCAGAAAGCGGAATATGATAATCCTGTTCGACGGTCTTATGATGGTTGTTTATAGTGCTATGATGTTAGTAATTATAGCGTTTTCATAACGCTCTCTTTCAGAAGGTCTTATGATTGTTTTTTACAACGTTCTCATGATGGTTTATCTTAAAAAAGGAAAATAATTATTAAAAATGTATATTTAAATATAAATTTAATAAACATTAAATAAATAAATACATATTAATATTAAAAACGTGATATCTAGAAGCGCTTAGAAAATCTATCCTTTGCTGAATCTATCCTTTTGTTAATACTTTGCCTTCAGTTTCGATTGGAAATTGTTTCAGAAGACCATCTATAAATAACAAAAATAATTGTAAGAAAAATCGTAAGTACCTTTATTTCCTTATATGTGTTGGTTGCACATAACTTTTCCTTGGATACTCCATTGTGGATTTTTCACATCCACTAAACAAAACTTATAGAGGCTGCGATATAACTTACAACTACGACTATTCTAAATTTCTTTATCTTTCAGCTTCTGATGAAGTTGATGGATATTCCCTTTGTATTGAATCTAAAATTCGTTGATATCTATATTATAAAAATAATAAAAATCAATTTTATTTAAAATAATTCCATTGAAATAAACATTCATATTGAAAATGTATACTCACCAAATTCAATAATGAATTAATTGCAGTAGCTCTTTTACACAAACAATTGCAATAAAATATATGTAATTAATATAAAAAAATAAATAAAAAAGTATTCAAAATTATAAATTTTTATAATTTTACTATAATACGCAATTAAGAGAGTTTGGCATTAGAGAATTTTAAATGAAATAAATTAATAATATGCAATCCTTTTGCAATTATTTATAAAAAATAAATAAATAAATAAAAAATGAATTTCTGCCTGGGTAGTTTCAGAAAAAAAAAATCATACCAAACAAATAATTTTGTAATAAGAAAATTATATTTTTCATAATTTTTTTCCTGAAATTTTTAATAGCTTTCATATCTTTAGTAATTTACAAATCTAACTTCGTTAAAAAAATCAAATATTTCGTTTACATTTTTTTAAAGTGACGTTACAATTTTTAGACTTATGAAAATCATTCATTGATTCATTGATATGTTGTTTTGAATTTCATTAATATAAGCGTTATTTTGAGGGATATAACTCTGAAAACTTGTGATTTTATGTATGTATTTTGGAAAATTTAACTACATTCCATCAAAAACCCGATTTAGAAAATGTTGACATTACTTTTTTTGCTTTTTTGTTTTTTTCTGTTTTATTTTATTTTTTTTTTGTTTGTTTTTTATTTTTTTTCATTTTGTCGTTTTTTTTTTGACGAATGTTTTATTTTGATGATTTTTTATCTTTGGATTTTTTTCTTTTTGGTGATTTTTTAGATTTGTCGTTTTGACGGTTTTTTCGTTTTATTTATTTATTTACAATTCATGTAATATAAAAAGTTTTGGGGATTTTTATTTTCGTTTTGGCGTTTTTTTTAATTTTGGCAATTTTTATCAATACTATTTTTCAACATAAAAAATTCAGAAAATAACTTTTATTTCTGCTCAAAAAATATACAATAAAATTATCTTTCTCGAAAAATATAAAAAATGAAAAATAACCGTTAATCTCTGACGTTACGGTCCCTGATATTTAAAATATACAAACATCAAAAATTCAATCGAAGAAAAAATGTTGGTGAAATATCGGATTTTTTGTAAAATTTCAGATTTTTGGTAAAATACAGGTTTTTGGTGAAATTTCTAGTTTTTAGCGAAATTTTGGATTCTTTGTGAAAAGTCGTATTTTTGGCACAATATTGCGTTTGTAGTGAAATTTTGAATTTTTAATGAAATATCGACTTTTTTGCTTAAATTTAAAATCTTTGGTAACATTTTCGATTTTCTATGAAATTTCCGATTGTTTGTGGAATTTGGAATTTTTTTGAAATTTTGATAATTTGTTGAAACATCAATTTTAAAGCATAAGTTTATATAAATTTTATGATTTGAAATTTTTAATAATAAATTCTTACAAAGAAAGTTTCAGCTTGATGTTAATAAAGTGCATGTAACATATTTTCTTAAATTTAAGGTCAATACTGTAACAAATGAACATGTGACCCATTTACAGTATTACAAAGGGCACAAACATTTTAGGCAGAAAAGAAAATACCATTAGAATGACGTTGACGGCTAAGTGCATAACAAAGAAGATTTATTATAAATAAAAAAAAAAAATTATCATAAATAGTTTTCAATAAAAAAATTTTCTTTAACAAGCAATTAAAAAAATGTTTATCATGAGAGTTTTTCAACATTATAAGAAAGAAAGTGAGTTTTTTAACGATATATTAGTCATGTGTAAAAAGTGTACAACAAGTATATACACCCTGGTCTCGATTTGCGTCGTTTCAATTTGCATCACTATTTAAAATTTCTATATTTCGATTTGCATTGCTATTTAAAGCATATGTTTTCCCTGGAAGTTAAAGTAACTTAAGTAACTGTATGCGAAAAATCTATTGCTTTAATTTACTTTTAAAAAAGCAATTTTTCACATTATAGTTTGGCAAAATCTATGTTATAAGGACTTTCATAATTGTTAATAACAGATGTAAAAGTATTGAAGAAAATTTTAATGGGAAAAATAGAATGAATTCTTATTTAATCAAAGTGTAATTTTTTATAATAAAAAAACTTCTTTTTTATTAAAGATGAACTTTTTTTCTGATAAAATATTTTTTCTTGAAACCAATTATTAAGAAAACAGTGTAAATAGTGATTCGATTTGAGTCGCAACTTTCCGGTCCCCATTAAAAATGGAGATCGGGAACTTAGAGTATTCTTCCGGCAACATTTTTTTTAAATTCACTTTTTAATATATAATTTCATTACTGTACCTTTTATTTATCATCACTACTTCACTTTTACAGAACATTACTTCATTACGCAGACAATAATAATAAAAAATCAGAAAAAAATATCTCATCATTTTCCTATTGCACCAAAAAAATTAAAACATACAATCAGTCCCTATTTCTCACTTAAAAATTTCATTATTTAAATCACCAAAAAAAAAATAAAATAAAAACTATTGTATAAAATTGAAACAAACATAACCTGAAACAAATTCAAATTCCTTTTTCTTCTACTCTTTAAAACTTTCTTTTATTTTGTGGGTTAATGTTTTAAAAAAATTTTAAAATTTGCAAAAAAACAAAAAAAAAAAAAAAAACGAAAATCCAAAAAAGGTTGATGCCTATTTAAATTTTGCCCATGGGACAAATCATCATTTAAAAGCGAATGATTTAATAAATCCAGCATTACCACCGAAACTACATAAAAGTTTAACGAATTTAAAAAGCACTACTTCAACAATAACTGCAACATCATCATCAACAGCAACACCATCTAATACAACAACAAATTATCGTAAGAATCATAACAATAATAACAATGATAATGCTACAAGAGCCAGTAATAACATAAATAATTCCAACACTACCTCTACAAATTGTAATAACTTTTCACCATCATCCTCTGCTACGAATAATGCTCCAACGCCTAATACAACATCTGTACAAACCATTTACACTTTAAGTAAACCACATCATTCTTCATTATCACCAGCCACTAATACCAATACCAACACCACCACTACTAACCTTATAGGTTTAACATCCTCAAACAATTCGAATGTTGTTTCAAATCTTTTACAAAGTCGTAAATCAGAACATGATCATATAATGAAAATTACCCAACAACAACCGCCTTCATTGACTTTGCCCTTGAGTAATACGTCAACAATTTCTTCATTTACCAGTTCGAACAGTAAAATAAATTCATCGACTTTTTATCCCTTACAAAATAATGTTACCTATACGCTGCCAAAGAATATTGGAGGTAAAATTTCACTCAATTCCACTATAAATAGTGTTGTGAGTAAAGTACCTTCGGTTATAAGTTTGCCCTCATCTTCGTCGGGCACTAATGAGAATATTAATTATAATAGCGGAGTTAGAGAAAATCATGCTTATCATTCTAATTTACACAATCATTCGTTAAATGATGCAGAAACTGCAATATCAAAAAGTACTACACTGCCAAAAATTTTACGTACAAAAAGGGATTTACATAATAACACTTTAAATATATCATCTTCTAACAATGCATCATCATTATTATCAACTCATCATAACTCTTCTGCTAATAGTAGCAATATAATTTCACACTCATCCTCCAACAACTCCTCTTCACCATCTTCAACTACTACTGCTAATACATCATCCAATTATGCGGTTTCTCAATGTTCTATGCCCGCCTATCCTAAACAGTATTCGTCAATGTCATCTGCTAATAATGCTGCTACAACATCGCCATCGTCTGTTATACAGCAACAGCAACAACAAAATCAAACTTCACATTCACATTCTATTCAATCACAACAGCAGCAACATCAGCCAACCAACATAAATATGCAAACCCAAACAATAACCTCCACTTTGGCAGCTAATTATTGTCCAGAGGATTCTCATTTAAATACACATAATCTTGCAAATACAACCAATACCCCTCATTCTACATACAATTCATCATCATCATCCAAACAATTACCTGTTTGTACTACTTCCAAGAATTGTTTAAATCCCAAAGAACATTTTCTACCCAATGACACAAGTTTGGATGACGATTATCTAAGTGAATGTGAAAATTGTAAAATCGCTCAAAGCTCTAAATATTATTTAGATGCTGAGGCATTAGCCTCCGGCCCCCAAGAGACTATGACGTTGCAACGTAAGTCGATGGAGGAATGTAAGGAGGAACCAGAGACAGGCTATTATCGTATCTCGCATACATTGCCAACAAATTCAAAAAAGAATGCGTAAGTAAAGTTTTATTATTTATCTATGAATTTATATTTTTGTTTTTTTTTAGTAAATGCCATTAGGTGGGGAGAAAGAAATTGAGGTCAAAGGTTAAGAAACTTAATTTGTTTTGCTCTAGAAATATTGAAACAATTTTTAGTGCTTATTTATGCATCCAGTGGAAGGGTTATGTATAGATAAAACTAGAATTTTTGGACCTTTGAATCTTAAATCTCATGAAGATGATTTAATTATGCAAACTAAATTTGAATAAAATTTGATTTATTACAAATTTAGTTCGCATAAATAAAGTTTTATTATTTCTATTTATACAATTCATCGCAGGAGTAAAGGTTATATATAAGTTTGTCATTCCGTTTGTAATTTATACAATATTCTCCCCAAAAATACATATACGAATTTGAAATTGTTTTAAATCGAATTTTTCTTTTTATAAAATCTGTATTATTCAATGAGAAATAAATCCTATCCTTTCAAATTGTTTGTATCGATTAATTTTTTAATACGAGAGCGGATCAATAAGTCCGTGACTTTTCGAACTTCCCTCGTAGTTATATGAAATGCAACACTATTCCCATCAAGTACGCCATTTCTTTAGTTTTGTACTTGTGCGACCACAATGAAAGTCAGTAAACCACTTTTTTACCATTGAAATCGATGGTGCAGAGTCCCCATAGTATTTATCGAGCTTTTCCTTGGTTTGATTAACGGCTTTTTTTTCGCAAAAAATAATGTTTAATGAGCAGTCGAAATTCACTTTTTTCCATTTTTAGAAAAATACACTTGCTCAAAATTTGGCAATAGTCTATTAACAGGCGATACTTGATGGTAATAGTGTTGAATTTCATATAACTACGAGGGAAGTTCGAAAAGTCACATACTTATTGATCCGCCCTCGTAACATTTTTTACATAAATATTAGTAACAAAATCGCCAATTCAATCATAAGAACAGTTGACTAAATCTCTTGATTTAATTCTCTCATTAACTTTAACAGCGTGCGTCCACAATTTTTCAAAAAATTTTTAAAAAAGAATACTTATTTATTGATTAAAATAAAAAATTGCTTGGATATTTAATTTTTAAAAAGTTCATACGTTTTATGAAGGAATTAAAAAGTCCAACTTCTTTAAAACTTAACAGGGACCTTAGCAACCTATGGCGGGATATTCCAAACAACAGAACCAATCTAAAATTTATTACCAAATTATTTTAAAAACCGCAAACAATTATTTATAACTTTATATTATTTCTTCTACTGTTGAAAATTATAAAGTGTTTATTGGTTTCTCGTTGGATGTGATTGGTTTGAAAAATTTGTCATGCGAATACTTTAATAATATGTATTTTTTTGAAACTTATGCTGAATAAACTTTATTATGTTTTGTTTCCCTTTTTATGTTATTATAGATTATTATTGTTCCGAATTTATGCTTGTTTCATATAAATAAACTGATTTCTTAATATACATTTTTGTATGCGATTTCTTAGATGAACGCGTTCATTTTTATTTGCGTTCCTTAGATGAACGCTAATAAAAATGAGAAAAATCGGTCCATAAATACCCGAGATATCGCCAAAAAACGAGTATAACTCCAAAAAAACGTATTTGTTACGACTTTTTTAAGCTCCTATATAAACTAGAGATTTCGTTTTTTCTCAGAAAATTCGGAATTTTTATCGGAAATTAACTCAGTCGGTCCATTAGTATCCGAGTTACCGACGATCACATATTTTTGAAGCCTCTGTATAAGCTACGGACTGCATTTTTATATAGGTCGGCCATAAATATTTTTATAAAAATTTTGGCTTTTTGAATCAGCAAAATCTATAAAATCGGTCTATAAACAATCGAGTTAATGGTTAATGGAGTTTTTATTTGTTTAATGTTTGCCTTCCATATAGTTGTTGCTTTTATGGGCACTTAAAAACAACAACAATAAGCTATATCATATTTGGTTTCTTCAACTTTATGTGTATTTCAAAGCAAATTCTGATTTTTTTTGTGCTGAAGAATTTAACTCAATCGGTTCATTAGTATTCGATATATCTGCCAAAACGCTTTTTTTGGATTTTTTGAAGCCCCTATATAAGCTACGGATTTCGTTCAATCGATTTAATTTAATTGTTTGATTTATGTTTTTAAATATTAAGGTCAAAGGTTGAGAAAGGAAATTTGTTTTCTTCTAGAAATATTGGGACTTTTGACCCTTAAATACGAAAAAGGGATTAAGGGACTTTAAACCTGTTGGTAAATTTAAAATTCGGGGTTTTTTCGAATATTAACCCGGCTTAAAAAGTCACAAACAAAGATATATTATTATGTAAAGTAAATAAATATTTTTCAATATTTTGTTTTAAATATTTTTACAATTTATTTTTCAACAAAAAACTGCGAAAATTCCTGTTAGCGGTTTTTTACATATTGGTGATTTTTTTCCACTATGGCGATTTTTTCCGCTATGGCGATTTCTTTCCGTTAAGGCGATTTAATGATTTGATGATTTTTTTATTTTGGCGATTTTTCCATAAGCGTTTTTTAGTTTTGATGATTTTTTCGCTACGGCGATTTTTTATGTTTTGCGATTTTTTTCCATTTAGGCATTTTAATGTTTTTGGTGATTTTTTATTTTCGGTTTTTTTCGTTTTGGCCGCTTTTTCCGTTTTTGGTTTTTTCATATTAGCTTTTTTTCCCGTATTAACGTGATTTTCGGTTTCTAGAATATTTTTTACTTTGTTTTCTTCATTTTGGCGATTTTTTCAGTTTTGGGAATTTTTTTTAATTTTTTTGCATTTTTTTAATTTTAGCGTTTTGTGAGTATATTCTGCACATCTATGACAAAATACCTTTATAATGGTATATTATATATATCGTCACTTAAAATGCAAAAGGCCGTAATCACTTTAATTACAGCAGAAGCAAAAAACATTATGAAAATGCAAAAGGCCGTAACAACAATTTTTAATTTTTTGCTTTAAAATTAAGCAATTAAGTAAAATTTTTTAATCATTCACTTAAAGCAAAAATAGATAAAGCATAACTAAATTTTTCTTAAATGGAATAAATTTTATAACTGTTTCGTTTATGAAGTTGGTGTTACGGTCTTTTGACTTTTGTTAATATTGAGGTCATTTTTGAAGATATGAATGTGAAATTTTTTGCGTAGATGTAGTTTGGGTCAATACATTGTAATCCGGTAAAAAACCAACATTCGATTTTTCAATGGTTATGGCCTCTTGCATTTTAGTTGACAATATGTATACTGAGAGATTGATTGCAGGAAATGTGTTTGCCTATTTTAATCAATTTTATTTCTAGTTTTTACCTGTCATAAAGACAAACAATAAGAGTTTTTGAAGTCTTCTTTAATAACTGTACGTTGTAACCTTTGACCTCTATTATTATGTATGTTGCAAAATCAACACAAAAACGCTGACTTTTATATACCCCCGAAATCGAAATTTCTTTCCGCTATGGTGATTTCTTTCCGTTTAGGCGATTTAATGATTTGATGATTTTTTTATTTTGGCGATTTTTCTATTAACGTGATTTTTGGTTTCTAGGATTTTTTTACTTTGTTTTCTTCTATTTGGCGATTTTTTTAGTTTTGAATTTTTTTTTAATTTTTTTTGCATTTTTTTTTTAATTTTAGCGTTTTGTGAGTATATTCTGCACATCTATGACAAAATACCTTTTTAATGGTATATTATATACCATTAATTGATTGACTTAAATTAAAATATAACTTTATTAGGCAGTTGTGTACAAAAACTTAATTTTGTAACCTTTGACCTCCAAATCTGAACTTCCGACTTTTAAACATAATACATAATAATTTCTAATACAATTTCACTTTAAGTTTAAACTTCACTAAACTAAACTTTAAACAAATTGGAATTAAAATAAATTTTTATCATTAATTTTAAAACTTTATTAACAACTTAATCTTCTTAGCTTAATAATTAAAAATATTTCAACATTTGTTAGATCTTATTTTTCTTAAAAAACACCAAACTATTTTGCAGTCCCGTTAAGAGCAACAATCGTGAACAATGGTTTACAACAATACCAGCGGCTAGTTCATCATCTGAGGAAGATATCAATGAATGAGATTTGACACATTTTCTTTAAAAAAATTATGCAAAATTCTTGAAGGATAATAACAACAAATCAACATTATTAACACATACCAAAAAAAAAAAGGAAAAAATTATACAAAAATACCCAAGTTATATTCAAACAAAAAAATAGATGTTGTTAATTTTTAAAAGTAAAAAAAGAATACCTACATTTAAAATAAAGTAATAATAAATACATTCTATTATAAAATAAATAAGAAAATTAAATAGTATATAGGTTATTAATTAAAAAAAAAAAAAAAAAAAAAAACAATTATAATACTTAACATTAACAAAGAAAAAATATATGAAATAATTTAAAGAATAAAAAAGCCATTATTATTAAATAAGAAACCAAACAAACCAACCAAAAATTAGAGTGTTAAATAAAAATGTTCTAAAAAAAGATAAAAAAAAAATAATTATACTAATTTGAACACTTAAAATAAAATATTAAAAAACTAAAAGAACAAAATTTAAATTTTATGTAAAATAAAAAATATACACAAAAGAATAACTAATAATAAATAAAAATGTTAATTTAAATGTACAAAATTTTAATTTTTAACAAATGCAAAAGGAAAATGTGTAAAAAAAGCGATTATTGTAATATTTTATTAAAATCTTAGAAAAACATTAAGCATAGTGTATAATAAGGAACAGGAATTAATACATATTTTTACTCCTTGTTTTGCAACAGTTCGCCTGCTGTCGAAAGTTCTTCCGTGGAAAAAATAAAAATTTCAGTTCATACAGTGGTCGCAGCAGTCGGGTTGACAATCTTTGACCAAATGTAATTCGGATCATTTCGGAGTGAAGATTCTATTGTCGTGGTAACGCTTTTTAATCCTTCACATTCAAAGCTGAAAAAAATAAAATTTTTAAATAAATTTTCCCATGCTAGAATTTTTTTTTTAAATTTAGGTGGTCATTGATTTTATATTTTTAATATTTTTCCACAATCCTTTATTCAACAATACACTTTAACTTTTTTTTAACGTTTATTTATTACAATTTTGATAATTAAACTATATAAACACTAGTTAACGATATTAATTTAAAAATTTATACAAAGTCCCTTAATATGGCTCTCGAGTATCATTGTTATAAAACCAGTTTTCCTTGTGAAATAATTGTTAGTAATTGGTTAACTTTCAATGAAGAATATTTTATGATTTTTTGTAATGAAAAATTATTAACTTTATTATTAAATTGTCAAAGTAATAAAAGAAGAAAAGAAACACTTAGTAACTTATTTTGGGATACTTTCCACCAACTTTAGCTCTTCAAGTTTAGATGATGATGATGTAAGGAGTGAACATGAATAGATTAGTGCACACTTTTAGGCTTATAGCTTTTACTGTATTAAAAACAATGTAATGTTAACTTGTTTACCTATGTCATTATTCTCAATAACTATGTGCTAGATTTTGTTTTAATTGCATAATTAGTTTTTATTGAAATGAAAATTGAAAATTATAACGTAAACCCATGTCAACTATATAAAACAATTGATAGAAATAAAGTTGAGTCGCAAAATACAATTTCTCGGGTCATAGAAAATTATAAAGACTTCATGATCACCAAAAGGAAACTTGGTAGCCGAAGCAAAAGTAATTTTAAGACTGTAGGATCGAAAACAAGTAAATACGAATTTTAGGAGAAAATCTTTACATCTCTTGAACGAAAGAGGTTCAAAAGTAAATTACCCTGTGTCTTTTATTAGACAAATTATAAAACACTGTGCTAAAGTCCCATAAGCTAGAAGAAATGTAGAGGCCAAAAAGATGATATTGAGAAATAATGAATGCTATCTAAAGGCCGGTAAAATGTATGTGCTGGCAGACTTTTCATATCATCCTAATAAGGATTTCTATGCCGCAGTTGTTATGGAAAATGTGGCACACAAATGTCATGCAAAAAAAAAAAAAAATTTAAATTGTCTAAAACATTTTTGTTCTGCCATGTCATTTGTACGTGCGGGGATAGAAGCACTTCATTTGTAACTAATTGTTCAATTAACACAGAAATATACATGAAAGAACGTGTCTTCGGAAAAGTTTTTGCCTATCTGGCCTGATCTTGCTTCTTGTCATTGCAGCAAAAAAAAAAAAAAACCAATTCAGTGGCATCAAACAAATTTAGTTGGTATGTACCAAAGGAGGCCAATCCTCCAAATTGTAAAAGAAAAAATTAATTTTTCTTTTAAGGTTAAGTCTTGAATATAACAGTCTTTAATAAAAAATCACGCATCGATTTAATTTTTATAACCAGAATTGTATGCACTAAGTTTTTCGTGTGCACTACTTGTACTATCCCAGCCGTTTTTTTTACAATTGGCCACAAATTATCAATAGAATTGAGAACAGTAACTAAGCTTTGGTCACTGATTAATTTAACATTTTTTTGTTAAGCCAATCTTGTACTATTTTTAACGCGATTCCTTTGAATTTTTTTGCTATGTACAACAAATATTGTTTTCCATTAGACTAAAAACAATTGAACTTTTATTCATAAGACCAAATTTGCAGTCCAATCTTAGGATTTTTGAGCAAGGTTTAATCTTGCCTTCATGTTTTTACTTCACAGCAGGCATGTGGTAAATATTGTGAAGTGCTTACCTGGCAGTTCATAGACTAACCTTCTTATTAATTTTCAAAGAAGCTTTTTATTTCTTGGCATTAAAAAGTTCTCTGCCTTCATCACTACTGATTGACTTGTATTAAGTTGCTGTCTCATATTTATTTTTTGTATATTTTCGTACTCAATTTAAACTTCAATATTTAAAAATCCTAAAAGTAATTATAACATTAAGTTATAGAGTACTGATCATAATATAATCTGATAATAATCTTTTAAATGTACTAACATATCGTACCAAAAATGCAAATCAATATAATATAAAAATGTTCAGATTCGGGTTTTTGATGGAGTATAGTTTATTTTACCAAAAAACATATCACAAATCTTCAGACTTGTGACTCCAAAAAAAAAAAAAAAAAAACGATTTTATTAACGAATTTCAACACAACGTATCACGGCTATTTAAAAAAAATATGGGTTACTTGTAAAGAAAGAGATAGATGTAAAACAATATATATATATATATGTTGATTTTAAGCTAAATACATTTCTATATATCTCTTTCTTTACATGTAGTCACCGCGCACTGGATCGAATCAAACAGTCTAGAAGGAAAAAATTCCCAGATAATAAAGAGGAAATTCACAATTACAAATGAACCCAGAAGTGATTCAAATTATTGGGTTATGAGTATGTATGTATGAATATATGTATGTCCTCTCTTAATTGATAACACTCACACTTTAATTTTACTCGAAATACCACCTAATATTGATTTAAGATCTTTTTGAGTACATATTCCTGTAAATTTTTTACATATTTCGAAAAAATATTTTGAGGGTTATTGCTGCACTAAAGATCTCACAGTTCCTTAAATTTTATGTCAATTTTAGATTTTTAATTGATTTACAAAGTGACTTTTTAACTATATTAAATTTTTTTATCTGTATCTCTTATGTATACTCCAATTTAGTAATAATTTATTAAATATTTTTAAATATAATTTTCAAAATTTCTTGGATTTTTTTCTTTAAGACTATAAACAAGTGAAAATGTTGTATTCGGCTTGGCCGAATCTATCTACCCACCATCTGCTACTTTTTAAAATTTCGCATTGTATGGGTTGGTGGGAAAGTGGACGGACCACGCCCGTTTTTGTTTCCAAATTTACATTCGTCTATTTGTCTTGGATTATTTGTACAAAATTTTGTTGAGTTTTCACTTTATTTGGGAGGTGGGCGGTAAAGTGGGCAGACCCATTTTTGGTTTCCGAGTTTACAAGATAAGGGCCGAAAAGTGTAAACTGGAGTTACGACGGACACCCTCTTTCTATAGTATTTTGTCTATAACTTTTTTTGTTTATAAACTGATTTTGCTCATTATCAATACCAAACAAATCTTATATAAGATAAATATTTGAGCCAAATTTTGTTCCCCTAGGTAGTCCGCCCCGAGGACTATCCTGCTTTCAACAGACAGACGGACGGACAGCATTAGATCGTCTTAGATTTTCACGAGGACCCAGATTATATATACTTTGTGGAGTCTAAGATGATTATTTCGACATGATACACAAGGAATGACAAACCCAACATACCCCCACCACTTTTTGATGGTGGATATAAAAATAATTAGAAGCATTTTGAAATTATGATTAATAATTTAATTGAAACATTTTTTAAATAACTTTTTCTGTGTATAAGACTATTCATATTTGTTTACAAAGTTATCAATGCTATTTTTTTTTATAATCAAATGAGTTATCAATCTTTCAGATCGCTTAAAACTTAAAAAGTTATAAAACTGTTAAACTTGATCAAAAATTCTTTATATATTTTAAGATAAAATATTTTATTTGATATTTTTTTTGTGCATATTTTTGGCACAAAAGTGAGAAATGTATGAAACGTTTAAGTAAGTTATTCCAGATAACATCGAATAAGCTACAGTTTTTGTCTAATATTAAAAAAAAAAAAATAATAAATCGTTATATTTAAAATATATTTAAAAATTATTATATCGTTGTATAGGCTTTTATAAAGAAATGCGGAATAAATTGCAATTAAATTGAAAAATGCTTAAATATTTCCAAAGATATAAGGTTGAAGTGTTTGATCCTTTTAATTCCCAAAAAAGTTTAAAAAGAAAAAATTTGGAAATGTTTAACTTATTTTGTTATATTCTAAAATAACCTCGAAAATTTATGAGTATGTAAGAAAGGCATTTATTGCTCTTTATTCGATGACATGAAGATCTTATAATATTTTGGATATGAGGTAAAGGTAAAGGAGAAAGTTGTGCAGGATTTAATGGAATGCATTATAAACAAATTCGTTTAATTCTGCGTAGTAATTAATTTTATAATGAATTTGTTTTATTTATGAAACCTTAATTTAGTTACAAATTATATATGAATTATGCTTTAATCTTTTATTGTTACTAAGGTCCTAGTATTGGCTACGACTAAGCAAAAACTGCCTTTTAAAATAACTCTACATCAGATCTACACCAAAACAAACTTTAGTTAGGTGGATTTGTATTTTTGATTCTGACTACTTTTATAATAAAAGTGAATTCCAAAAAGTAAATGATAGATTTTAGTAGTTAGTTTTGGAATAAAAAATTAGAGTTCTCAAATAATATTGAACAAAATTTAAATGTTGATTACGAATTCGGAGTTGCCAACAACATATGTTTAAAAAACTGAAATTGGTAAAAGTACAGTTTTTCTGTTTTATATCTAAAAATAAAGTTGAATCATAAAAATACATAACGTTTTAGAAACCACTATGTCTAAAACATTTTAAATAATCTTATTATAATTGTGAATATCAAAGCCATAGTTACTATGTTAAAATTGTCAAAACTTTTAAAAATGTTGTTTTTCGGTTTTGAATTTATTTCGATAACTTAATCTGGCTGAAAAAAGTAAATAATATATCGATATTCGTCACAAATGACCTAACCTGTCTTGATTTTTTTCAAATTGTTTGCATTTCTTAAAAACTAAAATTGTCTTGAAAAAGTCCACAATATTTTTGATATCAAAACACACATACATAATATGAAACAAACTCAACTTGACAATTTTAAAGTTCTATTTAACTTTGTATTTCAAAATCTTTTATATTCATATTACAATTAATCGCTTTTATATATAAAAAAACTACATTTCCCAAACAATGAATCTCAAAAAGAAAAATTATAAATAATAAAATAATTCAAAAAACAAAATTATGATTGAAAACAAGACTTAAATTTAGAACAAACAAAATTAATAAATGTAAAAATATTAATTTAGCTAAAAAAAATTGTTAAAAAATAGCTAACAAAAAACGAAAAAAAAAAGAATTTTCTTGCTCGTAATTTCTTTTGTTTATATATTTTATACTAACTAATAATATTTCTAAAACAAAATATTTTATTTTTTGTATAATTTTTACTCTTCCTTTTTATTCCCTCTTTAAATGTATACTAAAGACCAATAACAACAAAAATTAGCACAAAAAAAATTATATAAGTATTATTATTGAATTAATAAATAAATAAATGAAACTACAATATACCAAGAAAATACAGCATTTACAAAATAAATATACAAAATTTTAAGACAACCACCACCATTAAAACTACCACAATACATCACTCACTCAAAACATTTAAAATCACATTTCACTATTACAAAAAAATAAATAAATAAATAATAATAATAATAAAATATATTTAAAATAAAAATAAAAATTAAAACGAAACAAAATACTATATATAGTGAAATAAATGAAGTAATAAAAAACTAACTTTAAAGCTAAGACAAAAGCTTAAGAAATTGAAAAAATATATATTTTATAGATTATAATTCCTGGTGCAAAGGACCTAATTTAAAATATGTTTATTTATATTAAAACCTGTTTAATTTTATATCTTGCAGAATTATTGTTATTTTTTATTTTTTATTAAAGTCGTTTTTATTTTGTAAAAATTCAGATTTTATTTATTTTTTTTTAATTAAATTAAATTTCTTACATTTTTTTTGCTTTTGTTTTGACCTCAAACAAAATCTTAAGCAATTGCAATAGAATTTAAAAGCAAATTATTATATATAGAAATAATTAATTAATATACCATATTTATAATATAAATTATCTATGATTATATTGTAAAAGCAATTAATTCAAATTTAGTCAACTGTAATAAAATAGTTCTTGAAGCAGAATGAAATAATCAGAAAACTATATTACATGGTTTGAAGAATCATATCAGAATGTTTGAAAAAAAGATCTTATTAAACTAAAAATATATAAAATTAATTTAAATGAGGTAAAGGCAATAAATAATATTGATAAAAATTTTCAAAAAAATAAATAATTTACTTTAGAAATCTATAATTAATTTTACAAATCTTAAAAAGTTTTGAAATTTGGATTGTCTATATATCTCTAAAACTAAAGACGACTCAAAAAAGTATAGCATTTCTGAAATCAGTATACCAGAAATAATATAAAAAAATTTTAATTTCTTGTTTCCAAATTATTAGTTGCCTACTATTGAAATGGTGATATTAATAAAATGCGTATTTTTAGATTTCTAATTTATTTCGAAAACTAAAGCTTACTTGAAGAAGTACTTGCATTATATTTTAGAAATTAGTACATTAAAGTTCTGAAAATTTTGAAGGAAAATTAAATCAACTCATTACTTTATCAGCAATAGCGTTATTGTCTTTGTCGAAATTATTTAAATTACAAAGAAATTTCAGATACAGTGTTTTTTTTATTGAGGTCTGCCTTTGGTAGCCATGATTAGTATTTTGAGGGTCTTCTAATACATAGTATTTAGTTTACTTCTGACTTCAAAACAGAACAATAGATGCAAAACTCAACTTTTTTGAAAACTTCACATCAGATATAACCGAAACAACTTTTAGTTTAGTGTTGTCTTTTTGATTTTGGCTTTTTTTTTTTGGACAACGAATTTAAGAAAATTCTACATTCAGAAAATTCAGAAAAATAACAAAATCTGCGATCTTGTTTATAGAAAGAAAGAATTTTGAAAAAAAAAATCTTTATACTGGGTTTTTTCTGCGATAAAGCACCGGAAATTTCATGTTTGTATTCAAGACGTCGAAGATGGATACGGGATAGAAAAATTTGCATGTCTTATTTTACAAATTTTAGCATGTAAACGTAATCACTGCGTTAATCCTAAAAGTCGGAAATAGATTCCTCTAAAAAAAATAAATAAATTAATTAATAAAAATAAAAATAAAATAAAATAAAATAAAAACACTTTCTGAGCGATGCCTGAATTTTCGACTGACTACTGATTACACAATTTTATTTATTTCCCAGCAAAAAAAAGAGCAAGTGCTTTCAAAATTACTTTTTCACCACTAAGTGCATATTTTGAATTTTTTTTTGAAAGTTAATAAAAATTGCTTCCAAAAAAGCGAAAATAAATGTATTTTTAGCAGGAAAAAAGCGTATACAAATTTTATAAATTGAAAAGTATTTTTATTATTTATTAACAAAGCTAAAACTATATTTTTATTAAAAAATTTTATAAATATAGTTTTAAGAGAAGTACTTCAAAAGCAATGTACAAGAAGTATAAAAGAAGAACATCCTATCAATGACAACCATGAGTTAAAGAAATGACTTCTGCAGCTCTTTTTTAACACTAAGTAGTTTCTTCCAATGATAAAACAATGATCAAATCATTTCTTTTTTCAGTTTTTTTGCTGCGTTATTTCAGAGTCATCAGTCTACAATATAATACCATCATTTGCTATACCTCCCATATAGGGTCATATCCCAAAAGTCGGTCAATTTTATAAAAATTATTCGCATAAATAAGCTTTTTTATTTAAGTTATAAATTACCCTATGAAAATGAAGAAGATCAGTCCTATAAGGCCTTCTCGGGAGTGAACATTTTACAAATAAATAATATTTTTTAAAAAAATGCATTTTAATGCGATTTCATTTTTAAATGCATTTTTCATTAAAAATGCTATTAAACATTTTTGATTTTTTAAGATATTTGGAAAGTATGGAATCTTTACATTAAAATAGGAACCTTAAATTTTTGGGACGCACACATCTACTATGCACAATTTTACTTTTTCTTAAACCCATTTACATTTTTTCATTTAAAAATTATATTATTTTTAAAATATGAGTAGGTTTACATATTTTATTTAAAAAATTATTTTGGATACTTTTTGAAAATTTATTATAAATAGTAAACCTTTATTTACTAGAATAACTAATATTGTAATTTTAGTAAACAAAACAATTTAAATGATACTTAAAGAAAAATAAAAAGTTATTGAGTTCATAATTGTAAAAAATGGATCTATAAATAGCATTTGTATTTTGCAAATATTTTTAACGAAAAGGATATTTTGTAGATGATAATTAAGTTCCTCAAAAAGGATACATATATGCTTTATATGATTTTTAAATTACACAAATCCGTCAATAGCTTGTAGAGATATGAATATTTAAAGTTCCATACTTTCTATATTTTGTTCACCTTTACATAAATTAAAATAAAAAAATAAATAAATAAAATAAAAGTTTTTATATGCACATTTTTGAGCATATTTTTTTAAAAATTGTATTATGCATAGTAGATGTGTGCTTCCCATAAATATGAGATTTTTATTATAATGTAAAGATTCCATACTTTCCAAATTCGTTAAAAAAAACTAAAATTTTAAATAGCATACTTTGTGAAATATTCATTAAAAAAATGCAATTGCTTTGAAATGCATTTTTGAAGAAATTTTTCGATTTTTGAACTTTTCGTATTAAAGCCGAAATAACCAAATTCAAACACCTTTTAAATCACTAAATTTCTCAAAGCCTTCCCAGAGATATTGCCGTTGACATATTTACCTTTTTTTCATTTTTGAGAAATAAACTCGCGTGTCTTCGCTATTTCGTGAAACTGAAGACTGAAATCGAAAATGGTTTAATGGATTTTGTTTATACAGATTTTTATAGAAATTGAAAGACACTGGGTAAAAAAATGTTCTTTTTCGAAATCATGAAATTTTTTGTGAAGTTTAGTTAGAAAATTAAAAATGTTGTTCAACGGGGCAGACCAGGGCAGAACAATTTAATTATATTTTTAGTCCTTGGAATACTGGCTACAATCTACATATACTCCAACCTATGCCTTATACAACTTATACATCTTGAAACTTAAAATTTAAATTTTTTAGTTAAAAAATTATTCATTTTAAAATGAACATTTGTCATTGTCTAATTAATAAACGGTCCTTAAAAATAATTTATAATACACAGAGAAAAAAAATGCATATATTTGAACATTTTTTTTTTCCTAAATATTATGAATCGGACATGAATTTTTTTCCCCAAACTTTTTTATAAAAAATAAAATTTTGTTCATAGATATTATTAAATTATTCATAATGAAAATTTTAGGAATTTTGCAAAAATTTTGTAAAATCTTTTATTTAGATTTATTAGATTTGATTGCAAATGGTAAATGTTATATAAATAGTTATACATGAAAATAATAAAAACAAATGCCTCAAAATGGCAAAATTCCAAGGAAAATCTGTAAAAAAATAACGTTTAGAAATTTACATAATTTTGCTCGCATTCTGTAGCACATGATTTCAATAAAAAGCGCTTCTATTTTGTTCCTAAAATGAAACTAAAAATCATTGAAAACTTAAAATTTTCCGAAGAAAATTTCAAAAAATTTTTTACAAATTGAAAATATAAATGAAAATTTAAACAATTTTTTCAGTCTTCTTGACTTTTGAATCGTTTGAAAAATTATAAAAAAAATTTTAATGCTGAAGAAATTATGCTTAAATATTATGAACTGAAAGCAATGAAAGTAAATTTTTATATTTATCTACACATTTTTTCTGTGTATAAGGGAAAACAAATTAAAATTAATAAATTACTATATATATAATTTCTGTATTTAAAGTTGTTGTTATATTCCAGTAGTTAAAAAAAATAGAGTTTGATAAACTTTGATTTTGCAGGCACTCACCTAGTTTAATAAATGGCATACCAAAAAAATAAGTTTGGGGGTAAAGTTCAGGTTATTGTTAGGTATTGAATGCAATATTTAGTTTTGAAAAATTCGAATTTTCAAAATTGTTCGAGAGGTTCCTCTTGAAAATAAAAATTAAAAACAAATTCTGGGAAATGAAAAAATAGATACTGAAATGAAAAAATAGATACGTAGGAAAATTAAAAATTTCGATTTTGAAAAATTTTAAAAATCCCTTGATTCAAAGAAATTAGAATATCAAATTCCCACAAGCTGGTAAATTAAAAAAAAAAAATAATAAAACAAAATCTGACAAATTCTTGATTTTGAAAATTAAAAAAAAAGATTTTGAGGACTAAACAGTTTAAATTCGAACAATTAAAGCAATAAGCGCAGATACTGAGAATTTAAAAAATTCAAATACCCCATTGGAAAATTTAGAAATTTTTTCCGTGATTTAAAGAAATTAAAATTTTTAATTTACACAGTCTGAGAAATTAAAAAAAAAAAAAATCTGAGAAATTAACAGTTTGAAAATTTAAAAAAGTCTCAAATTTGGGAAATTAAAAAAAATTCTTATTCCGATTTTTTTTTCTAAAAAACCTATGAATTTCTGAATCTGCAAATAAATGATTTTAAAATATTTTAAATTGTCTTTTTTACTAAAAAAAACATATGTCATATTGCAATGCCTAAAACTCTTTTAAAATGTATTGAATTTATAATAAAACATTTTCTTTTCTCAAATACATTTTAACTCTTAAGATTTTATAAAACATTCTGAGCTGGTTCATCAACCTCTTCTTAATATGAAAAAAATCTGTAAACAATAATACTTACAACCACCAAAATAAAATGGAAATAGCATTTAACCTACCACCCCTCCTCCCTCTATCTACGTATAAATAAATATTTAGACTTAGGCATATAAATACATATTTTGTTTAATTACAATTTTATTTATTAAACACTTACACAAAATAAAATTTCATTATATAAATTGTATATATATATAAAAAAAAATGTCACAAAAACCTTTTTATTCGATTCCAACTAAAGAAAACAAAACAAAAATCATTCTTGCATAAATATATAATTTTAAACAAATTAATACTTTACAAAATACTTTTCTGGGGCATTTATAAACGAAAATAATAAAAAAAATTACAAAAAGAAACCGAAAATAAAATTATAATAAAAGAAATAAATAAACAATTCTATAAACGAAAAAATGAAAGGTAAAACCAAACCCAAAAGTTGTTTTAAAAAGAAAACGGAAGTTTTAATACCAAAAAGGGAATTTAAAAAAAAATTATGGCATTTTGAAGAAGAAATTCTATTTAAGGTAAATGATTTTAATTGATTCAAGTTTTGTTATACAAATTTTAGTTTTATAAAGCTTTATTAAATTCTAATTAATTATTATATATATATATATATATATATATATATATATATATATATATATATATATATATATATATATATTTTTAATATACTTACGCACAAATATTGTACTCCAAAGATTTTTATTTAACCAAAATTTTTGCCACATAAAAACATTATAATGAAAATCAAATTATAAAAAAATTTGTTTTTATAATTTCAACATTAATTTTATAATTTTTTTCTTAAAAAAAAAAAAATAAAATATGTTTTAAAAGTTTCGTAACTTACGGAGGGGTCTAATTATATATTTTTCGAAAGAAAAAATACCAAAAATTTCTAAAGCAAAAGTCTAAATTTAATTTTATAAAAATAAAAAAAAAAATCACAGATTTTCCCAAAAAAAACCCAAATTCTGAACAATGTTTTGAAAGATTTAATGTAATTTCAATTTCTGGGTTAATTATGTTCAGAACAAAATCGTAAAATCTGAAAAGTTTTTCTAAAAAACGAAATGTTAAATTCTGGCAATTTTCCCTAAGAATAAAATTAGAAATTCTGGGAAATTTTTGTGAAAAAAGAAATATCAGATTTCTTAAAAAAGAAAACAAAAAGAATGACAGAATGTGGAGTTTTTCTAAATCTTAGATTCGGGGAAATTTTTCTAAAAAAGAAAAAGCCAAAAAATCCTAAATGTTAGGAAATGTATCTAAAGGCTAAAATTCAAGATTATAAGAAAATTTTTACAGAAAAAATATTCTAGATTCTGGAGAATTTTTCTAAGAAAAAATCTGGGAAATTATTCTAAATAAAAATCTTAAATTATTGGAAATTTTGGCAGATTGTAGAAACTTTAGCTGGGAAATTTTCCAGAGAAAAATCCCAGATTCTGAGATTTTTTTTTTTGAAAAAAAACCAGATTGGACATTTTTTTTAAAGAAAAAAATTACAGATTCTTCGATTTTTTTAAAAGTAAAATATACCAAATTACAGAAATTTTTTCTAAAGAAAAAAAATCCTAAATTCCGGGAAAATTTTCTAAAGAAATATTAGATTATGGGAAATTTTTCTAAAGAAAAAATTCCAGATTCAGGGAAATTTTTTTAAAGGGAAGAATTCCATAATCGTGAAAATTTTTCTAAAGAAATATAACACAGATTTTGGGAAGTTTTTCTAATGAAAAAAATTTCAGATTCTGAAAATTTTTTCTAAAGCAAAAAATTTTAGATTTTGGGAAATGTTTCTAATGGAAAAAAAATTCTGGGTAATTTTTCTAATGAAAAAAATCCCAGATTCTGTGAACTTTTTCTAATAAAAAATCTTATAATCATTCTTTTCTAAATATAAAATTTCAGATTTCAGATTCAGTTAAAAAATTGAAAAACGAGGCTGAAAATAACAGTTATTTTTGAAGTTTCAAGCAAAACAAGCAGTAATAACCAAATGTCGGACAACTGATTTTTCGGCGATAGTTTTTTCTTTCCATCGATATTATTATAATATGTCAATAGTTTTTTCATTTTGGCAATATTATTTCTATATGGCGATAGTTTTTTTGTCGATAGCTTTTCTTTTTAGCGATATTATTTCGATATGACGATATTTTTTGGTATGACGATTTTTAATTTATAAAAACTTATTTCGTCTAGAAAATTAAAAAATAATTTATTTCTGCTTGAAAAAATAAAAATCAGAAAATAACAATTATTTTTATTAAAAATAAAATAAAATAAAAATAAAAAAATAACTTTATTTCTGCTCAACAAAATAAAAGAAATAACTGTAATCCTCTGACTTTTATGATAAAAGTCATAACAGCTATGGTCCCTATCCAAAGAACTCAAAAAATATTCCTAGATTTCGGAAAATTTATGTAAAAGTTTAAATCTGGAAAATTTTTTCTAAAAAAAAATCCAAAAAATTGTTGGAAAAACAAAATAAAAATTTCCATATTCAGAGATTTTTTTTTAATTTCTGATTTGAGGATTTTTTCTGAAGAAATCTTAAAATCTACAAATATTTGTACCGATTTTGAAAATACTTTTTTACCAAAGAAATATATACCAAATTCTTGAATTTTTCAGGGAAATTTATTGCTAAACTAAATTTATTGCTGCAATATTTCTCTTTAAATTCCCAAGTTAAAGTTAAGCCACTTTAAAATAACAATTAAAATAGCACCACAGTTTTTCGGGATAAACACACATATGTCAGACATAAATATTTTATTATTATTTTGTTTATTTAAAAAGATTACAATTAAAAAGATCGGCTCAAAACGATATTTACCCTTTTATTTAGACTGAAAGAAAAGAATAATTCTAAAATTTAAAACTACAAGAAATTGTCTTTCAAATAAACCAACGAAATACATAAAACTCTTTTTTGAAAAACAACTAACGATTAAAAATTTAATTAAAAAAAAAAATTAAATAAAAAAGTTGGTTTTTTTAAACCTGTAATTTCTAACAAAAATAAATAATTTTTTTTAATATATATATTTAGTACCTTAAATAATTTTAAAATTAAATTAAAATAAAAGAAAAAAATAAAAATTTCTAAATAAAAAAGACACTTAAATTATGATATTAAAATTTAATTTAAAATTAAATTAAATTTAATTGAAATAAATAAAAAATTAAGGAAAATTTTGAAAACCTACAAGCCCAGAGAGATATACAAAAATAAAACCAAAAAAAGCAAATATATAAATTATCTATAAAAAGAGTTAATAATGTTCTATTAACTTATAAAAATAAATTTAAAAAAAAATCTTAAAAAAACCAAAATAAATTTATTGATTCTTGAAAATGATATTGTAAAATTATTTAATTTAAATTTTGAAATTTAAATAAATATGGAATCACATAGTAAATACATATTATTAAATAAAGAAATTAAAAAAAAATCATTAAGAAAAAACCCCATTAAATTTAACTTATGAAAAACCAAACAAAAAAACATATTAAAACGATTTATTGTTTTATTGAAAATGAAAAAATATACTTAAATTATAAGAAAAATAAATGGAAATAAATTAAAAATAAAAAAATAAAAAATTTATATTTTTTTTAACATTTAATTAAAAGCAAAAAGGGTAAGTTAATTAATAAATATTTAAATAACTAAATTAAAGGCGTTATAAGATTTTTTTAATTCATTTATAGAATTTCCAAAAGTTTCTTTTATAGTTTCGTTATCTCAACGCAAATTCTATTCCCCTAACTAAATAATTTGTTTCACATAATGAAATCGTCTAGTGCCAACAAAATAAAGTTTTCTTCTGTTTTTTTTTTTTTAACTAAATTATTTAAATAAAATATTATTTACTTTTTTTTTTATATAATGTATTTTTCTTTTTTATTAAAAATTCGCTTTTATTTAGGGGGAGGTGTTATAATTATACTCGTTATGTCTTAATTATAAATTGTATTTTTTTTGCATTTGCTTTACAATAATAATATTTTTATATTTTAATATTTTTAAATAGATTTTTATTTTTATATTAATAAATTAAATAAATATTTAAATAAGACAAATTTATTTATTTTTTCAGTAATATTTTTACTTTTTTTACACTTTGAGCGTTGTTTATCTTATAAATTTAATATTATTTTGTAAAATTTTAATATTATTTATATATATTTTTTAATTTGTTCTTCATGTGTTTAAAACTATTTTTGGCATATTATATTAATAAGTATTGTTTCTTTAAAATTATCATATTTAAAATGTATTAAAAAAATGTATTAAAATGTATTAAAAAAAATGTATTAAAAAAAGTTCATTTTGATAAAAGAATTAAAAATTTCTTAGCATTAGGCTTTAGTATTATAATCTCAAGTGTGTTTCTAATGCAGGGCGTAGGTAGGTATGTATATATGTATACGAGTAATTTATTATTTTTCTTTTTTTATTTTGTATTTATAGTTGGTTTTAATAGTGTTCAATTTATACATAAAAGTGCAAGTATTTGGGCCAATATATTGTATTAGATATTTACATATAGTTTTGTTTTTTAAATACCAGATTAGGCTTTTTAGAGTTTTAAATTAAATGTAAAATCCTTGTACTTCAATATATATTTTTATTAATAAAAAATAAATTTGTAAGTAAATTTTTAAAATTATTTTAGAATTGCACTGAGCTGAATCGTATACATTTTCTCTGAAATCAATGTGTTTAAGTCATAAACGTCTTTAATATAAACAACTATTAAAAGTTAATATAAAATTATTTAAAATAAGATTTACTCCTACTTTAATTCGACTTTTTGATAATCAATATAGATATCACCAAAAACCACAAAAAAAAAAAAAAAAATAGTTAAAAAAATAAAAATAAATAAATAAAAAAAGTTACAATTAAAAAAAAAAGACAAGTAACAATGCTATATTTTTTATACCCTTCAAAGTTACGGAAAAAATAGAATCAAGTACATTTATGTTACAGTTTTTGAGATTTCGAAAAAATTTTACGCAAAAGAATAAACATTTTTGTGCCAAATCATTGTGAATATATTGAATTAAAAACCTATACAAAAATAATATCCTTTACCATTATATCAATAATGGCCCTTATTTAGTGTGAGTAAAAAAATAGGATCAAAAGTAAATTCTTAATAATTAGAAACTGAGAAAAATAGGAATCACTGATTATTTATAAATTGTATCAAAAAGTATCTATAAAATAGAAACTTTAAAAATATGAGAAAAATCTAAGATCCAAGCCAAACAAATTACATACAGAAATCGATTGTTATAGTTAGGTAATTTTATTTTTAATTAATAGACAAAAAATAACTTTATGTATGGAACTATTAATTCCGTTAAGTCGTTTTAAAATGTAATAAAAATATAAATTTCTTCTGAGAATATAAGGGTCAATTGGACGAAACATAATTTTATCGAAAAATCACCCCAGAAAACTCCTGTCTTACAATACATACCATAAAAAGTCTCATAAGTATAAAAACTACATAATATCAAGTAAAAAAGCACTATTTATTTTACAAAAAATACAGAATTCTAATTTTACAGAAATTATGTTTCCTTTAATTGGCTTTTTATATTCTCAGAAGAAATTTATGTTACTAGATTTTGGGCCGACTTAATGTAACTAATAATTGTACATTTAATAAGTTTTTTAATGATTTTCTGTCCCCGAAATACTTTTTTGGCCCTAAACCTTTTCAAATTGTTTTTGAAAATAGTCTATGCCATGCATTCACAACAATTTGGTTGCATTCTTTTGCTTAAAATTGTATCGGAAAATCAAAATAGATAAAATAAATATACTTTACCCTATTTTTTTGTCCGTAACTGTATGTATATATAAAATGCCTTGTTATTAGTGCAATTATAAATTAATTATAGCATGAGAAATAGAAAATATTATGAAATTTGTACGATAAGAATGTTAAATTTTCATAAAACTGTTATTTGGAAAATTGCTTATAACTCTGCTTTTCGTAAACGAATATATATATATATATATAGGCTCTATATATATATATATATATATATATATATATATATATATATATATATATATATATATATATATATATATATATATATATATATATATATTAAGCGTTATTACCAGCTTAAAAATCTATCATTTGTTTCCAAAAGTTTACAAAAAGGGAATACTTGAAAACATTGCTATAAATTTGATCTGGCAATGCTGTGAGACACGGCTCACAGGGGTGTGAAATTGAAAAATATCACGATTAATTGAAAATTAATATTTTGAAAAAGTAATTGATTCTAGGTAAAAATATATAAAATGAATCATCATTATCTGTTAAAAAATCTTTATTTTTTAACTCTCCGGGTACACCACCATAGGTGGTTTGGGGTATTATGCGTTTGTGCTGATGTTTGTAACGCACAGAAAAAATCATCCAACACCAACCTTAAAGTGTACCAATCGTCTCAGAATCACTTTTTGAGTTGATCTAACGATGTCCGTCCTTCCGTCTGGCTGGATGGGTGGATAGCTGGCTGGCTGGCTGTCCATGTAAACCTTGTGCACAAAGTATAGGTCGCAATTTTGAAAATAATTCAATGAAATTTGGCACTTCTATGATACAAGCATATTGAAATTGGTTACGATAGGTCCATTATTTTACCTAGCCCCCATACAAATGACCTCCCGGAATAAGGGTTTAACGATCATAAATGCCTTAAATATGGCAATACTTAAATGAAATTCGGTGTAAGGAAGTTTTGTATAAGTATCAATTTTGTGCCGAATTTCATTTAGATCGGTTCATAATTGACCATAGATCCCATATAAAAACCTCTTCCGAAAATCACTTTAACGTGCATAAATCACATACACATTTTAGTATTAAGTTTATGTTCGACACAAATAAGTTTTATATAAATAGAAATCACAGTGACAAATTTTATGAGGACCGCTGCATAGTTCCCATATAAACCCACTTTCGGGAAACACCCTAAAGTGCATAAATTCACATAAATGTTAGTATATCCTATATTCGTATATTTTATTTTACACTTAGTAAAAGTATCGGTCCATTTAGTAAAAGTATCGGTCCCCTCCACGAATTTTGATGGACATATACAATGGTTTGGGGTGTCAAATGGTCGGGCTTGATCGACTACATCTTTCTTACTTGTTTTACCATACACTTGTTAAGCATAGATGTTTAGAAACATATTTATGTATTTTTTTGTTAAAGTTAATTTTTAATTTCTTTTTAATCTGTCTAAAAACGGGCATTTTTTACTTTTATATAAAAATTCAAAAAGCTTTCAGTCGAAATTGGATGAAAATAAAAATTTTGTATTTGAAAAAATCTGAAAAAAAAAATTTTGCGGACTTTTGTCGATTTGGAAGAAAAAAAGTATTTAAAAAAAAAAAAAAATTAAATATGCTTGCGTTCATAACAAAAACTAAATAAAATTAAAGTATTCAAAATTTAAAATACAAATTTTATTAATTTAATTATTTGCATTATTTAAAAAAAAGAATTTTTGGAAAATACTTAAAACAAGCAGAAAAGTAACAGTAGAGCAAGATTTACCCTATTAAGTAACTTTAATTAGCAAACGTAATTGTGAATTTGGGTTAACGTGATATGGTCTTATATAGAAGCTATGGTCATTTATGGATCGATCCTTCTGAAATTTGGCTGTAAAATTAATACTTAAATGAAATTTATTTTTACTAAATTTTATATTTATGCGATTATTTATATAGGATTTATGAACGAAAAAGTAATTTCCGGAGGATTTCTAGTATGGGAGGTGCGGTCAATTTTGGATCAATCTTCATGAAATTTGTTAATATGATTTTTGTTGGACAAAACTCATCTATGATGAATTTTATTTAAGTATAGATATATTTAAGATATTTATGAGCATTTCACCTAGTTTCGGGAAAATTTTATTGTGGGGGCGCTGAATGAAATAATTATTTCATTTTAACCAATTTTATTGTGTTACGTTGTTGGCACAAATTAGGCTTAAGTACCAAATTTCATAAAGTTACTTTTAAAACTGCGATCTACAGATTAACCGATATTATGGTTTTTGATGCACGGAAAGGCGGACGGACAGAAGTTTATGTTATTTTTTTTAATTCAAAAAATATTTTTTTGATGTATTAATGAGCTAATTATTGCAACAAATTTATAAACAAAGCGCTATACACCTTACCTGAATTAAGCGCCATTTTTGGCGATTATACCCCACCGTCATGCGCAAAGTTTTTGTTCAAACTTTTTTCATATGGAACGCGTGGACGCGTGAGAAAATACGATCAGCTGATTGCCAACCGTTGCCGCATGCTAGGAATACTTTATGCGGCCTATGATAAATATTGTAAAAATAACAAACGGAATATCTTTGTCATTGATGATGTATGGTATAAAAAAATAATTTTCGAACGTAACTTTCCCTATTGTTCCGCAATGCAAAAAAGTTGGAATTATGGGATAATATTTACTTGTCTCGCACAGACTCTGTCTGAGGTTTGTAGAAGTGTTTATACAGAAACACAACAGCACTGAAATATAACCTTGCCATTGTGTGTTCCAAAACCAAGTCATATATATATGTGTATAATGATATCTATTGTTTTTTTAATAAATTGGGAGTTTCCAAAATGTTTACAAAATAAATTAAAAAAACTTGAGTAAATAAAATGATTAATTTACCTCTTTAAAAACCTGTGGTAAAGTCCAAAATTTTATTTCTAATACATCTTGACTTTCTAAGTCATTTAGACAATTCCATTGAAAGACATAAAATGCTAATTTCCCTTAAATGTTAAATTTTAGCCCTCACTAAACATTCTTATTAAGTTAACACAAAGTGCACAATATTAAGATGCGCGGTTAAATAAAATACGAAATTCATATTTAAAAATAAGTTACAATTTAAATGAAAATAATAATAAAAACTGTGTAAATAATTTTTACCGAATTTGTGTATCCCATCTGTTCATTTGTATTAAAAATGTATAACTTTTTTGGACCCTGCATTTGCCTTCTTTACACTTTTTTAACTTGGGACTAATGTCTTTTAATTGGCCACATATCGAAGGGATTATCATGTATTTCGAATCTAATATAATTTAAAACACGTTGACTTTCGAAAGCGTTTTTTTTCGAATTATATAATAACCCTATAGGGCGGTTTGTAACATTTTATTTTAATGGGATCAAAAATAATGCTTTTCTTATACTACCATTCCTGCCATGATATGATGCTAAATCTATCTAAAACAAGTGGATTGACCGAATCAAATATACCCTTCATCTTCAACTTTTTTATGCCACCCTAGTTCAGAATTTCATCTTATATGAAGAGGTGAGCGGATCATACACATTTCATTGCCGTACATGTTTTTCTTTAAGATATCAGCAGAAAAAATGAACCGGGGTTACGACGAACACTAACCAAAGTATTTTCCCCATAACTTGTTTATTTATGAATCGGTTTTGTCCATTTTCAATACCAAACAAACCATATCGAAAAAGAGTAATTGAACCAAATTTCGTTTACCTAGTTAATCTCTCTCGAGTCCTATTGTGCTTTCAACAGATAGATGGGCATAGTTAAATCGGTTTAGAGTTTCATGAGGACCCAAAACATATATCGTTCATTCTACGAAAGATTTATAGAAAATGGCAATTTTTTGACAGAGAGTCATCAGATTTTATTTATATTTGGTACGCATATAACCAACCTATGGAGCTGTTTAGTCTTTCTCATTATTTTTTCCAATTTCAAAAAAATCGCGAATTTATTGACGATTTTAATTTCTATAAAAGTTAAAGAGTCCTACAAAGTTCGTCTACGATGTAGACGGATTTTAATGATTCAAGGCTCTAATAAAGGCCAACTGAGACCTCTTTAAAGGCAACAATTCAAAGGTAAATTGTTTATTTTGAAAAAATTCTGCACTTCGATTTTAATTTCCTTTTAACATGTTTAAAAGCAATATCTTTACTAGAAAATACAATAGTAATAGCAAAAAAGACTATCAAATTTTTCATACAAAATTTTAATTTTCTCATAAAATTTTTCTTTTTTAATTAAAAAAAAAAAAAAATTATAATTTTTGTTATTCTCATTCAGTAATACGAGTATGAACGTAATTTTAAGTGTTTATAACTTTTTAACTATACATCGGATTTTATTGATTTAAAAACATTGTTTTTGAATTATATGTTTTTGCTAAAGATGCGCTCACAACAAGAATGCAATTTTCAGATGCATTTTTAAGACAATTTATATTGCAATTTTTAGTAAATATAATAATTTTTATAATATCAAAGAAAGACAAAAATTGATAAAGCAGAAATTTTTCAGAAATGCATAATAAAATTGAATTTGCATTATAAATGCATTTTTAAGTGTATTTTTAAATTATTGTGTTTGCTGAGGATATATGTTTCTCCTGTATGTAATTTGAATCATTAAAATTCGTTAATTACATATTAATACTTTTGATACAAATGTTTGAAAATATATTTAAATTGAAAATGGACGAACAATAAAGCTTTCGGATATTAAAAAAAATAAACCAATTTTTTCTCTTTGATTGTGGCACCTCACATGAAAACTGTCATAAATTCATTTTTCTAAAGCTTTTTTTTTGGGTCTTGATACATTTGGTATTTCGAAAATGCTTAAAGGTTGTGTTAAAAATTATACGATAGTTTATGAGCGCGATATTGATGATTTAAATCAGTAGCAATTTGTAGCTCAGACTCGCTAGATAGACAATTTAGAAAGTGCCCTTTACTGATTTAAATGATTTTCTTTGTTTCATTGATGGATTATATCTTAGAATTTTTAAGGATTTAAATAGTTCTTTTTCATTTGATTGTGTTAATGATTCTGAAGTAATGAATACATTGTATAAACCTAAATCAAAGTCCGTGGGTGTAAACAATATTATACTTTTATTCGTTTTATTGAACTTATATGAGGAATTTCCACAATTTCCGAAACTCTTTGAAACCGACATTTTCTGTTTTGTATTTCATAAGAAAAGGCAGAAAAACTGTTGATGGATTTTGGTAGACTTTATAAAATAACTAAGAGGTCTAAATTCTAGGGTAATTTAACTAAAATCTCAGGGAACTACAGCTATTTAAAGCTAAAAAAATATGAAAATAAAAACTGGGTTGAAACTTTCGAATATTTTTTGAATTCATTTTAGTTTTGCACATATAATTAAAATCCTTTACACTAAAATCAATAATCAGTTGGGAGACTAGACTTAGGAAATGTACTATATTACTATCTGATGAAGAGTTATACAGTGAAATCAAAAATTTTTTAAATTTTGCAGTTTTTTTTTTAATAGAATATTTGCTGACATAAGTGAAATTAATGTTAGAGAACAGAATTTAAAAGATGAAGTGATTTTCTCTAGTTTGAGGTATATTACGTTGATGTCAGAAAACCAGGCATGGCATAGCATCATAGCAAACTTCCATATAATTAGCGTAAATATTAGTAAAATAAATGTTTTTCTCGACTGACAACTAAATGAACGTTTAAAAATTTTTAAATGTGAAAATTATATGCAATTTTAAAACTTTTTGACGTCAAAATATTTTAAGTTTAAGGACTTACAATTTTTTGGGTCAAAAAATAATTTCATAACCTCAAAAAACAATCTTACATATTTCAAAAAATTATATGTGCACACCAATAAAGATATTTCTTTTCTATAAAAATATACATTTCAAATGCAGATCTTTTTTTAGTTTTTTTTTTTATTAGAGCTTTAAAAGTCAGATAAAAAATTTATTTCTTATGCATATTTTATGGCAAAAATTAATTGATTTTTAAAAGTTTCATAGAAAATAATTATGTGTGCACGACAAGAATTTTATAAAAAATATTTATTTAAATAACGTAAATTTTCAATATCATGATTATTATTAAGGAATTGTGTTATCCTAATGTATTGTTATTAGAAGCATCCGTCTTGGCACAGATTCGTCCTATTTCCTTAAAAAATTTATATATGTAAAATTGTACTTATACAAAAATCATTTTAAGCAGTTTACTTTTGCCATATGCCTCAGAATTTACATATATCTTAGCAGTCAGTATTCTCCGGAAATCCTTTATGTCATGAAGATCTGAAAATCAATACTGGTCGCCTATTTTGTTACTCAAAAAATGCTTTTGGGGCCCGAGCTGGTAACATCGCCGCATTATTTTGCTATTTGCTAGAATCTAATTTTAGCATAAAATTCATCAGCAAAGCTTATGGATTTATGTAGTCCTGTGAATCCATTTTAATGGGTCCAATAAATATTTCCAATTTCTCTCTGCAGCTAAAGTCGGCTTATATTATGAGTGATTCGACACTATGATTGCGCTTGAAGCATGCCCTTTGTGAACGTCGAAAACCCAGGCAATATTTGTAATGAACACTTGGAAGATTTAAATAGAATATTTTTCATCTTTCATGTACATGAACTCATGGTGTTGTTGGGAGTTTTAAAGCAAAAATGTATATTAATCATAAAATGACGGGTGTGCATTTTTGTACCGCTGCATAACTTATGCCTTTGTCATAATTTTAATCTAAAACCTCTTTAATTATTTGTTTCACACGCCCACTTATTAAAAGAAAACATTATTTCTGCATTCTTTTTCTGTAACTCACGTTGTTCTTGGTAGAAAAATTCTAAATATGTCCTTAAGTTCAGCTAATCAACAGTTGATTATGGGTTACCGTTCTTAGGAACATAGCTTTGCAGACACTATTTTGCAAACTTTTACATAAAAAATTAGTCATACTCTAATGATTCCAGCAATTCTTCGGAAAGTTCAGTGCCTGGTGACATGTTTTATCTATAAATTTAACTATGAGATAAAAAATATATGTATGTTCTTTTTAAGATTCAAGCATCTTAAATACTCCCCAATTAATTTCAACTTTAATTGGTTAAACAGTTCAAACTGTGGACTTTATAACAGTCCGTTGAATAAAAAAATAAATTTGCACATGTAATTATTTTCTACCAAAATAAAGCCAATGATTTGTCTATTATAACGGTAAGAGGAACCTAAACTTTTGTAAATACAATAGACAAAAACGAATAAAAAAATACGGACAAAAAAAAAAAAAAAAAAAATTGTATCACTTGGAATATATAATAAAAAGGGCAAGTTTTTCAAGCTTTTTCACTTAAAAAATAAGTTGTTGCATATTTCACAAATATTTTACCAAAAATTCATTGTTTTCTAATCTTTGCATAAATTTGCATATAATGAATAAAATATAGTTTTCTTAACGAAAACGCTATTTTTGTGACTTTTTTGGAGTTCGATTAATAAATTAATTTAAATTATTTTATGCATTTTTTTAATACCCCGCACATAATTGTAAAGAAAAAAATTCAGACGTATCAAATATGATTGTCATGGTCTGTTGACGTATACTTTTAATATATTATTTTTTTTTTATAAAAATTCGAAAACTATCAAAATTAGGAAAAGTATATATTTATACAAGATAACACATAAATTTGTCCATTTTTTATGCATATTTTTGCATATTTTAATTTTTTTCGAGCATATTTAAAATTGTCCTGATAAGAACCATAAAACAAATATTGCACATATAATTATTTGGCAGGGGTATTTCGAATTTTGAAATAATAAAAACTATTTTCCATGTAAAATTTAACATTAAATAAGAAACAAATTAAAAATTTTACGAAAATTCAATTTAAAAAAAAAACTCAAAACATGTTTTTGTAAGAAATATGAAGGAAAATTATTATGAGTAGTAAGGTTTAAACGATAATATTTTTATAATCAGTAAAGATACTCAGTTTATTTTTTCATAGAAGTATTCCAAAATATTAATTACCCATAATTTTTCGAAATTTTTAACCAATAAACTAACGTGAAAAAATAAACTAAAATTCACAACTGCGCACATTGATAAAAATGATTAACGCGAATTTTGCATGAATAAATATTGGTTAATAAAACCACAAATCGACGTTTGTGTCAGAGGAAAAAAATTTTTTAAATATTATTACTCAAAATTTGTATTTTTTTTTTAAGTCCTAATATATATATCCATTTGACTCTAATTATATTATTCATTTGAATAACTATTTTAGCAACATTGGCTATACTCTCGTTTTAAAAAACAGCGAGAGTTGTTCCTATACCTAATTCAAGGATGATTCATAGTTCGGATGATTTTAGACCTACATCTATTATTCCGGCTTTGACTAAAGTGATTGAATATATAATATAGGATCAAATACTATATACAGCGGGTGCACTGACGCTCGTAAGTTGAATGGTTTTAAATCAGGCATTGAATATCTGTCATCTCTATGTATTTAGATAAAATTAAATGTTTGGTTGTTAATGTTAAGGTTATTGAGGCCTCTTTACAACTCGTTTACGTTCACAAATTCCTATAGAAACCCTTTATACCTAGAAATATTTTTTAAAAGATTTTTTAGTGAGGATTGCATGAATCTATTAATTAGGATATTTTTTTTAAGATCATAGTTTCTGATTTTAAGAGCATTTTATGTACATTTTTGGTTGCCTCAGTTATTATGCTAAATACAAATACGAAAATTTTCAAAACGAATTACGAAATAAAAACTCAATTTCATTATTTTTTTTATTATGAAATAAATCTAATTTATTAAAAATAAAAGACAATTTTTTTAATGTTTTTCGACCAGAAAAATGTGAAATTAATATATATATCAATAATAAACAACTTATAACACATTTAAGGCAAATTAGAAAAAATAATAATGAATTTATAGTCAATAATTAAATACTTATACAGAAAAAATAGCTACTTATAAACAAAAGTCTTCCAAGGTCTATTTATAATATAAAATTAAGAAAATAATAGTAATAATAATCAAAATAAAAAGTATACACAATTAAAAAATTATGAGAAATTGTTACACATTACTTTGTATAATAATATACAAAAAATAAAAGTAAAAATAATAATTGAAAACTAATAAATTCAACTAAATATAAAAAAAATAGAGAAAAAAGATAATGCTTAAAGAGTAAAGGGAGAGCGAGGGAGAAAGAGTGAGTTTTATTAAGGATTCAATCTAATAGATACAATTTAATCATAATAAAAAATATTCTAAACAAATCGATATTATTATAAATACACACTGTTTTAGTGAAAAATCACTCGAGAAATGACATGATGTAGGTTATAGGTCTTCTTAAGGACATCATAAATCAGTTTTAAAAAATTGCAATACACCTTCAAAATATCATGTTATTCGCAAAAAACTGTTTCTTGTAGGTTCTTGTATAAATGTATTTCTAATTATCTTATTCCTTTCTTTCGTTTATTTTTCCTTTGAAATTTGTCCAGAATTTTTCAAATTTAACTGCGATTTACTAAATTTTTTTCTATAAAAGTCGATGCAACGATGCAATAATTTTTAAGGGCATTTTGTTGTGAACATAACCAAATTCAATATTTTTAAATTGGACAAAAACTATAGAACTTATTCGATTTTATATGCATTAACTTACTTTAACTTCCCATACATTTTTAATTTTATCCTCAAAAAGTAAAAAAAAATTAAAAAATATAAAAAATATTTTGACTTAAAACATATAAAGATTTTTTTATAAAGTTTAGAAAATTCTTAATAATTTTTTGAGTATGTATTCGATTTTATATAAGTATAATTCATTTTATTCTAAACAAAATAACATTTAAAACTTTGTAAACAAATATGTGTAGTCTTTTAGAAAAAAATCTGAAAAATTTACATCAAAGCCAAAATGAAAAAAAAAATAAAATGGAAATAAATTAAAAAATGGTGAAAAATTAATTATTTAATTTTCGTGTACATAAAATATGATAATATAGTCACGTCCTTTTAAAATCTATTTAAAAATCTTAAATTCACTTAAAATTTATGAAGCTGCGAGATCTATAGTGAGGGGGTGTTTCAAAATTTTTTAAAATTGTTTTGTGATGTTCTCAAGAAGATCTACATCATAGAATAGAACTAGAAGTTTATGTGAGAGGCATTTTTGACAATTAAGTCAGGTTTTCTTCTCTCACATAAAATCTAGTCATTAATCTATGGTCCTCATTTTGTAGCAGTGTGATATTATTTTAGTTTTGTTTGCTTTTATAATTAATTTTTTTGCTGTTGTTTTTTTTTTGTTGATTATAAAACTGTGTGTTTTTTAATATTTTAACATTTATTTTAAAATATTTTGTTTTAATTTGTTTCTTTTATTTATATTTATATTTAAATGTATATGGTTTTGTTAATATTTTTAATATATATTTTATATTCTTTGCAATTATTTGGTTTTTATTTAATTATTTTTCGATAATGATAAATGTGTATGTTTATAATATATATTGTTTTTTCATTTTTATTAATAACTAATGTTGTGTATTAGTTTTTTGCTTTCTTGTTTTTTTTTTTTTTTTTTTTTTTTTTTTTGTATAAAGAAGTGAATTAGGTGTGTCAAGGTTTTTTAATTTTTTTGTAAAAAGAAAAATATATATAAATAATTTTAATTATAATTATTTTATACTTAAGCACTCATTGTTTTCAATTGTTGTTTCTTTTGCTTTCTCTTGTATTATGTTGTGCAATAAATTATTTTATATTTTTTAAAATATTAAATATTAAGTGGTTTTTGTGTTCTGTTTTTTTTTCTAGAATTTAAAAATACCTTTTTTGTTGTTTAAACTTGTTTTCTTTTCATTTAAAGTTAAATTATATAATTTCTAATTATAAATATGTGTACGATTCCAAAGAGCCATAAAAAACAATGAATTGGAATTTCTAAACGAAGTTATCTAAAAAAGAAAAAAAAAAAATAAATAAATAAATAAATTAATTTATTGTTTAATGAACCAGAGGAAATTATATATTTAGCTGAGCCAAATGTATAACGTAATTTTTGCCACTATAGTATCGCAGAGTTGTGCCTTTTTCAGAAAACCGTGACACAGAAGCATTTGATAAAAGTAATGAAGAAGATATAAGATTTGTTACAGATTAAGAATCTAAAAAAATGGAATCTGTAAAAATTGTTGTTGGTAAAGCCGTTCAATGGTGGATTAAAAAAATTTTGAAAATCGAAATTTTTTGGAAATAAATCTATAACATCTAATCTGCTGGTTAGATTTAAATAAAATTTCACATAGGTGTAGCAGAAGAGTGTACAATTTAAAGTTTGGAAGGACATACCTCTCAGGAGCGGATCTATTGTGGTTCAAAATGGGGTACCTCTGGCATAGAAAAATTTTAACCTCTTGTCAAATTTTTGTTTCTTATCCAATTTCAAATATTTTTCATTTTCTTAAGGCCTATGAAAAACATGCTTGCATGCTATTTATCTTTTATAGCTTTCGAGGGTCTGTGCCCTGTTAGGTGATTGGGCTCGTTTTCTGTTTTAAAATGATCTCCGTAAATATAACTTTCAGAAAATTATAACATTATTACATTTTCTTAAGTAAGTTATTTTGTTTTTAGATAAAAATAGTTTAGACACTTTTTCGGCCAAAGCAATACAAAAAAATTCAATCAATCTGCCCCACTGTGCAATGTAATTATGTGTATTATTATGCGAGATTTTATTTAACTGCCCCTCCCCTGTTACGCCCACATTTTATAATAAGATTGTTTGCAATACTTGAGTAGTAACATAATTCAATCGATTTAACTGAAATTTTGCACTATATACATGTGATAGTACATTCTCTGATATTATTAGATATAATAATAATAATGCCACGCCTACTTTTTTAAAGATTTTTATTAAGTAAAATATCATTTGACACAGATATCGAGCATCTTTTGGAAAAGCTATGGAATTTAAACTTAATTAGATGCCACGTCTAGTTTTGAGCCAAATTTCAATAAAGTGCAATTTTGGTACCATTTTGTAGCTACTATAGAGTTGTACATCACATCGGGCGCACACATGGATTCGAAAAAACTAAATTTTATAAAATATCTTCTAAATGGGTACCACGCCTCGTTTTCGACCACTTTTTTTCTCAGATATTGTTTTATTTTGTCATCAAAATTTTATGAAGTTAGATCCATTGTGCGACCTTCGAAAGAGCACATATAAATTATATATATATATATATATATATAATATTTAGATTACATGCCAAGCCCCTTTATACGATCTTTTCTGAAATTACCCGCGCCCTTTTTTAATTAATGGCAATTTTTCAGAAGACTCACAGGAAACAAAATAAAAACAAAACACTTTAACGGAAAAGTGGGTGTGACATTCAATCAATATTTCCTTCATGGAAATTCACTTCTGCCAAATTTCAATTTAATCGGTTAAGTAGATTCTCAATAATAACAAGTTAAATAAAGCAAACAATGTCATTACACAAATAGCATCCAGTAAAAATCTAGTGTGACGAATGAAAAACTGTGTCTATAAAGTACAATTTGTTATTTAATTTAGTACAATATTTATCACCACTATAGGATAGGTAGACCATAATATTAAAAACTGTAGAAAATCAAACACCAGAAATTAAATCAAATTTTAAATATTAGTTAAGTCAATACTTACTTACTTACTTACTTTAATCAACATCTAGTCGGTCTTTTTCTCCTTCGGCTTTATACATGTATTCTATGTCACGAAACTGAGGTAGCAAAAAATTCTTGCAATCGCTGAACCGTACCACGATCCAATTTACATAAATCAAAATCAAATGTTTTTGTTGTAATCTCATAGCACCCGGTGGCAGCAATCAATTCAACAACATGCTGGAGATCTTCATTATCCTGCAGAGTCATTATTTTATGATGTAATTCTTGCAATTCACTCAAATAATCTAGAGGCAATTGATGTGGTGCCACTAAACCTGAAGAGGAATTTGTGGTAGATGAGGGAGTCGAATTACTATTGCAGGTGGCAGCATTAGCCGTAGCACTGGTAGCATTACCGACAGCCTCGGTGGCACTTAAGGCGGGTGAATGAGCTGCCGAGGGTGCTGAGGAGGGTGGAGGTAGGGGTGCGGCAGCTGCTGTACTCGAGGGTGAAGCACTGGGTTGTAAGAATGTCGTTGAAGCCTCTGCTGATATACTGGCTCTAGAGCCGCTATTGCGTAGCGATGGTGATTTGGATTTTTCTCGTACGGGTTTTGTTTGTTCTTTAGTTTTCAATTGTTTGATAGGAGGTTCGATAAAAGTATTTACAGCCTGTGAATTGCGACGTCTTTTCTTTTCCTTTTCTTCTTCTTTGGGTGGTTTGTCCAAGGATTTGTCTTTAGTATTGAGTTTAGTATTGATTTTAGGAGGTTCTTTGGGTGATGGACTGTGTAAAGGTGCCGGCGCTACAGTTATGGGTGCTGTAAAAGGTTTTGATCTTTCTTGTGATGTGGCTGGTTTTGTGGCTGCTTGTTGCTGCTGTGGTTGCTGTTGTTGTTTGGGTGGCGGTAAATCGGGGAAACTTGAATTAGAGCTGTCTGAATGTGTGATAATTGGTGATGGTTGTTGAAGTGGTGTTTTTGTTGCTGCCGTTTCGTTAGCTAAAGGTGTGGCTTGTTCTACAGAGGCAGCTGGTAAACTATCGGTATCACTTAAATCTAAATTCAATTTTTTTTCTGCTGCACTGTTGGCTGTTGATGTAATGTTTGGTACTACCGTGGTAAGGACTGGGGGATTTGTTGTAGCATTTGTTATAGAAGTTGATACACTTGATGACGAAGAGGAGGTTGACAAAGAGGACGAGGTGTGCACATTGTTGCTTAGTTTGGCCTGTTTTGATTTAGGTTCACTAGCATCCAAATCATTTGATTTATGTTTAAGTTTTTCTTCCTTGGAAGATGATTTATCTTTGGATTTTTTCTCTTTATTTTTAGATGATTTTGTAGAAGATGACGTTGAGGATGAAGTTATTGTTGCTGCTGTTGCCGGTGTTGTTGTGTAAGTGGCTACATTAGGTATTGAGGAACTAGGGGCATTGGAAGAGGCTGTATTGGCCTGCTCTTCTATTGCGTTGGCATTACCAGTTGTGGGTATTTTGAGATTTTGTTGATTTGAGGAAAATGTTTCAGCTGGTTTTTCTTCTATATGTAGTTTGTCTTTAGCCTCTTTTTCTTTTCTGGCCTCTTTTTCCTTATCCTTGTCTTTATCTCTCTCTGCATGTTTATCCTTGTCACGTTCTTTATCTCTTTCACGATCCTTATCTTTGTCCTTGTTCTTTTCCTTCTTTTTGTGTTTGTGCGAACGTTTATCTTTTTCTGGAGGATTTATATTGGAATTTAAAGATGACCCTGAAGAAGATTTCTTGTCATTTGAGGTGTGCCCTGTTGTGCTGTTGGCAGGCGCAGCCAGAGATGTTGCTGTTGTTGCATTATTGCTTAAAGCTGGTTTGTCATTTGTTTTAAACAAGTCCTGCTTTAATAATTTTTCGGATTTCTTGCCAGCATCATTTGCATGTGTCCCGATAGCATTTGGGTTTAAGGGATTTATGCTGGATTTGGAATTTTTGTTTTCCATAGCATTTGGGTTATTTGTATTCGCATTTAAGGGATTGTTGTTAGCTTTATTGCTGTCTTCTTTAGCCACCGCTTTTTGTTGACTTTCAGCCAATTTTTGTTTTTCCCTTTCTTCATGTCGTTTTTCCTTATCCCGTTCCTTGTCTTTATCCTTTTTTTCTTTTTTAGATTTTTTACCACTCGATGATGAAGATGATTCTTTTTGTTTGGATTCTTTAGATTTACTCTCACTCGTTGACTCTTTAGAAGATTTTGAGGAAGATTTTATTTCCTCCAGTTTGCCACTATTGCTTGATGAAGGCCTCGGTATTGAATTGTTATTATTTAAAGCTGCCGTGCCAGATGAAGTTCCAGTTGTTATAGTTTTATGAGGACTATTTTCTCTATTTGGTTTAGGACTTGTTGGTCTTTTGCTAGAGCTGTTGCTAGAATTTGCTCCCGCCGACTTATCTCGCTCCCGTTCTCTTTCTTTGTCACGATTTTTATCTTTTTTATATTTTTCTTCATTTTTATCTCTTTTCTCATGTTTACCATCGGATTTTTTAGATTCGCTGCGACCTTCTTTGTGTGGACTTGTTAGTGATTGTTTGTGATGTTTTTCTTTTTTCTCTGATCTTTCTTTAGATTTTTCCGATGATTTTTCTTTATCCTTGGAGGATTTTTCTTTCACTACCTGTATGCCACCGGCAGAAGAAGATTGATGTACTGATGTCGTATTAGCTGTTATGGCGGTTTTATTATCTGGCGAATGTTTAGTGGGAGCTATTGCTGTTCCCGCTGTAGTCTTTGTTATCGGTGGTCCAAAGAGATTAGCAAACGAATTTGATCTGGCATCATCCGGCCGTGATTTGTGTTTTTTGCCTTCGGATATTATTGTTTTATGGCCCTCACCCGGTGAGTGATTTAATGAAGTCGTGGGGGGCATAATGGCAGCACCTACATTGTTGTTATTAAGAACTGGTGCTGGTCCACCCATTACCCCTGACACAGGTACACCACCACCTTTAAGCAGTTTTTGTCGATATTCTTCTGAGGGATTATCGAATATAAATGTTTTAACATCGTGTCGATGTTGGGGCGGACCCGTTGTTTGTAAATCTAAATCATAGTTAAATTGCACCTTTTTGGGTTCATCCCGATTGCGAAAATAGATGTCAATGAAGACAATGAAACCAGCATAACCGGATTCTTGTATGACATAGGGTGGTTTATTGCAGACTGAAAAGGGATGGAGGGAGAGAGATAAATATTAATTTTAGATTTACTATTGCAAAGATTATTGAAATTTTTCGCTTATATCTTTGTTATTTATTGAAAGATTATGCTAATGCCAATAATCATAAATGCCTTCGTTGTGAGACTGATAAATTTTTCCTACTCAGAAAGGGAGAGATTTGGAGAGAAACACACTATTTGTTATCCCTTTTACGATCACACTATTCATCCGATTATAATAAAAAATATACCATTAGAAAGGTAATTTCTATTTCAATATTTTAGAAGATAAAAGCGGTAAAAGTTGCTACTTACACATATAAAAAACTCATATATATGTGTTTCAGTGTTGCCAGGGGTATCTTGAAAAAAAGTTACAGACTTTTGCCAATAAAGTTACAACTTTTAGGAATTAAAAAAAAAAACATTTTTTTGGTTCAAAATTTCGAAGCAAATAATAAAATAATACAAAAGATATTTCTTCTTTAGTCATAAGCAAAAAAACAGTTACGATGATCTTTTATAAATTTAGTTGACAAAATACAAATACACATTGTCTTTTTATATTGTTGAATAATACCATCTTCATCATTATTCAGATCGAAAGCATTTTTACAATAATCGGCACTTAAACTAGGATTTAGTCCTAATGTCTTGTTGCAAATAAATTCTATTATACTAAGAAATTTATTTAATTCCAAAAGGTTTCAATTTAATTCTTAAGGTTTTATGCTTTTATGATTTAAAAATATTATCGTTAAAATCAAATGTTATCTTTCAATTTATATAACAGACACTATTTTTTTAAGTATGTTAATACACCTGGATCTTTTTTATATGACGAAAACTCCACGAAATTTTCCATTGACTAGATAAGCAAAAACTTTGCTTATCTAGTGAGTTAGCAAGTGATATTGGAGAAAATTATAAAGTGGTTATTTTTTTGCGTGAATAACTACTTATTTTTGTTCGCGTTGTCCCGAAAGTAATAGGTTTCTGTAGATGTTAAACAAAAATAAAAAAACAAGTGCAAAATGTATAGTCGGTCAAGTCCGACCATATGATACCCTACATCATTGCGAATGTGTATAAAAATTTGGGGAGGGGTCTTGTATGCAGTCCGCGCCCAATTGTGGACCGATAATTATATTGTATATTTCTGTTAAACATACATTGGTATATATTATGTTATGTTTTTAAGCTCTTTACGGTGATTCCCAGAAGTGGGCCTTATATGGGAGCTATGATTTGTGTCACATGTTAACCTGATGATACCAATTGTATGGGATTTATACCTGTTAAAGTGATTTTCTGAAGACGGGTTTACATGGAGCTGTGGTCAATTACGGACCGATCTTCATGAAAATCGGTACACACATTTATGTTTATATAAAACTTATATGTGCCAAATTTCATTAAAGTATTTTTGTACATAAGGGTTATGATTGTTAAACGTATACTCCGGAAGGACATTTATATGAGGGCTAGGTGAAATAATGGACCGTTCATAACCAATTTCAATAGGCTTCGTCCTTGGAAAGCCTGTGTACCATATTTCATTAAATTATTTTCGAAATTGCAATCTGTAGTTTGACTACAAGGTTGGACGGGAAGACGGTCAGACGGACGAACCGACATCGTTAAATTGACTCAGAAAGTTATTCTATGCCGATTAGTATAAATAAAGGCGGATCTTCGACCAATATATTTGGGTGTTACAAACATCAGTGTGGTATAGGCTTTTGAAACTTCAACATAACTGATGAGTTAAGAAGTAAATTTGCAAGATCTATCATGATAACTATGGTATAACTTTTACACATAGTAAAAAATTTTGTCGAAGGGATAAAAAGTTACGAAAATGAGATGAAAAGCAAAAAATTATACATGTTACATGGAACGTTAAAAAGTTACGAAAAATGTAACAAATGAAACCAACGGCATTCGTAGCAGTTATTATCATATAATTCACAGGATTCTATTTTCACTTCTTTAATTTTTGAGTCAATATAACAGTTATTTGGTGATTTATATTTTTTCGAGCATAAATAAGTCATTATATGTCTTTTAATTTTTTCGAAAGAATATTAAAGTATTTTCTGGTTGTAATTAATAATGTAAAACGCAAATAAATCATCAAAATAAAATAAATGGCTAAAACGAAAAAAAAAACGCTAAAATAAAAGCTAAACAAAAATGAAAAAATAAAAAATCCCCTAAAAAAATAATAATAAAATAAAAAAATCGACAAAATAAAAAGATCGCCTAAACGGAAAAAATTGCCAAAACGCAAAAAATGCTGAAAAAATCCAAATCAGAAAAAAACTATGCAACGGAAAAAAAATCGTCATACTCTAAAAATAATTAATATGAAAAAAAATAAATAAATACTTTATATTTTTAGCAAAAGCATATTTTTATGTAAAATTTTACTTTTTTACAATTTTACTTTCTTTATCAAGATAAGCTCATTTTATTGTTCTTTTAAAAATTTTTTGAGCCAAAACAACAGTTATTTGTTGATTTTTATTTTTTCGAGCATAAATAAGTTATTACATAATTTTTAATTTTTTCGAAGGTTGTGCAGTATTCAGAGACGGATCAAAGATGAACATAGGTACTGGTGCGGGAGTGTATATTATGGGCACGGATCTAAAGGGCTCTTTTAGGCTCCCTGATGAGTGTAGCGTTTTTCAGGCTTAGATTCTCGGCATGTTGAAGGTCGCAGAAATAATCAGGCGGAACGTTGTGAGGGGTACTGAAGTTACTTTCTATGTGGACAGTCAGGCGGCTCTGAAGGCTTTGGGATCACATCTGGTGAAATCTAGGCTAGTTGCTGACTGTAAGAAGTCACTGAGAGAGCTGATGGAACACTACATGGTGAGACTCTGCTGGGTACCTGGCCACAGTAATGTATCTGGTAATGAACTGGCAAAGGATGTTTCGGAGAGGGAAACCACGGTGAAACCCCCGCTGAGTTTCTTCTTTTGTAAGATCAATGATTGGATCTTGGTCAGAACTAATTCGGCTTGGGAGAGTAGAGTGGACTGTAAGGTGTTGAGGGCGATATGGCCGACGCTCGACAGGACAGGCACAGCCACTCTTCTGGGCTTGAGTAGGAGGAGCTTAAGGATCATGATAGGGGCCATAACGGCTCTAGACAGGACACTAGCGATTCCGACTTTTGTAGAATGTGTGGGGACGTCGACGAGACCGAGTCTTTTGAGCACATTATGTGCCACTGTCTACGATTGCAGCATCGTAGGATGAAATGGCTTTGCAGTCAATTTCTCTACGGGCTAAGTGACTTTCGGGACGTGGAGCTTGTAGACGTCATAGGCTTCGTCATGGGAATATACTGTCTAAGGGAGGGTCAGGGGTACATCCCTAGGGGGGGTTATCAACATTCCTAATCCTCTTCTATGATTTCTTGATATTCTTTCCTTTTTCTCTTCTTATTCCTATTTTCTCTATTCTATAGCTTTTCAAATGAAGAGACTTACAATGGACCGAGATCGGTCTCTGGGTGGAGATGTGGTACATTTGGTATCACGTCAACCTTCTCTATCTATCTATCTATCTATAAACACAAAATACACAACAAGAATTTTGAAATATATTTGAGAATCAAATTTGAAATAATTTGATAATAAATTTATTAGTTTATTTGAGAAAGCTATTACTCTCCAACTATTGTCAAACGTTTGTCATTACTGAAAATATTATGATTTTAAATATTCATAAATTTTAGTTAAAAAAGATTTGAAAAAAAATCTATTAAAGTCCTTTAGATCAAAAAGAATATTTGATAAAAGATTATTACGATTCGGTAGTGTCTTCGATATTAAATTTCTTGGTAAAAGTTATCCGAATGATAGTAAAATTCACCTTAAACCTTAATAATCTGGAATACTCTGAAATGATCGAGTAATTACTACATATGAATATCTTTTAATTCACTTTAATTTTTACTCACAACTATAAGAATTTTTATAAGTACGAAGAAATAAATACCAATAAAAATACATTTAATTTTATGTTCAAACAAGAGGTCTTCGCCATCTCTCAAAAACCCCTTGCGAGTCGCGGACCACTGTTTGAGAACCGTTGCTTTACAGTTTACTTGATTAGTTACAATCAAAGAAAAACATGCATGCTTCTGATATGAAAAATTTGTGAGTCTTGTTTGTTAGTGAACGAAACTCATAAACACCCCATATTCGTTCGGACCAATAATGCGATCGTACGTGCGACTCAATCAACTGATATCATAGGTATTCGGCTTTTAAATGTAAAAATAACGGCCCCTTATATTTTCTTATATTTAAAATAAAAAAATTTAATAATTATTTGTAATTATTTGGGCTCAAGTTCAAAGAAATAATTCTTTTATATATTATATTTTGAAAGTTTATTGAACACTAGGCAAAATGGAATGTATTTTGTAGTTAGCCACGACAGTCATCAGAACCCTCTAGTGCTCCACCTTGATGTTCTGTGGAAACATCATCTATTAAGCGAACAAATTTTTGGGAAATATAATTTATGACTGTTTTCTCGCTATATTCGTCTGTTTATGATATCTTTTTTTTTACAGATATTTTGTATTTTCCTTTTTATTATTAGTTTTTTTTTAGGTACCAATTAGGTAAATATAAACTATTTTTCTTAAATAAAATTTAATTTAGTTGGAAAATTTACTGGAAACTTGTTAATAAATATAAACAATATAACAGATAAATGACACTTTTTACTTACCTCTTTTAGGCTTTTGAAACGATTCATGTAAATTAAATATAATTTTCTCCACAAATGCACTTATGTCGGCCTGTTGGACTCCCTTGACATATAACTCCCAGTCGTGGGTAAAACCCTCAACAGTCTTCTTGCTGCGTAACTTTGATGTATGGCCAATTTGGAATTGAACCTTAACCGCCATAATGATGCACCTCAGATACAACAATTAGCACTAAATACAAGAGGAAAAGAAATAAAGAAAAACAAAACACAAACATTAAGATAAACACAAAACACAATTAATAAATTGTCCCTCAAAAATTTTCATCAAATAAATAGGAAAAATTAAAGAGCAAAGAAAAAAACAATTAAATAAATAATATAAAAATACATGCGTGTACATTATTTCTTTAGAACTCCCCCACATTAGGTGGAGCGGAAACTAATATTCTCTATAGATACAATTCCGTTTGTAAAGATCAAAACAAATAAAAAAGATGACTTTTTTCCAATAAGCTTATTATTGCCAACACTTGTTTTTATTATTAATTTTTAATTAAATATTTGTTTTTATTTACAAACAATCCCTATTATACAATATATTTTTGTGGAAAAATTATGTTTTAACACTTTTTCTTTTATTTTTATGGTGGCCTCGCACCCTTAAATTGTTAAAATAGAAAATATGTTGGTGTTTCCATTAGAAATTGTACACGCTTTTTTTTTATCACTTGTTTCTTATAGCTTTTTTATTTCTTTTTTTGCTTTTTCCCATTTTCATTCTAGTTAATTAATATGTTCCGTTTTTTCACAACAATTTTGTTTACCTCTTTTGCTATAATTTAATTGTTTTTATACAATAATCTTTGTTTTCTTAACAATTTATACAATTTTCAATATTTGTTTTTCTAACATTTAATAATATTTATTTAGGATTTTGTCCCTTTTCTTTAATAACAATATGTTTTTCCATCAGTTTCTATTTTTTGTGGGTAAATTCTGATTTTTTCATATCTTGTTCGTTTTTTTCTTTTATGTCATCTCTTTTGGTGACACTTTCACATTATTAGTGTAGTTGTAAGAGACCTGCGCCGAACAATTTTAACGGGGGCGGCTTTTGTAAAAATTATGGGCAGCGGCTCAAAATCGGCTATTAGGCGGCTAAAAGGTAAACGTAAGAACTTTATATATCCTTGTTTTCGCATCGTCTTATAAGCAGGAGTTTCCATCTCTCCATGCTTCACGAAATGAAAAATTTTAAAAACTCAAAAGATATTTATTTTAAATTGAATTGCGTTACTAAAATTCATTTATTTATTAAAAATAAATGAATTTTTTTAAAGCTCATAAACAATTAAAAAATATTAAAGGCCTTATTGATAATAGCTTGTCAAATTTACTGTTTTAGTCGAAATTAGTTAGAAAAACAACAAAATACAGATAAATTCTTCCTGTAAATTTTAACCAAAACTTGCAAGTTTGACAAATAGTAGAACAGAGCAAATAAAAATTTTAAATTTACAAACTTTTTAGTAATAAAATTTTTGGACATTTTTTCTATTAAACTGAATTCAAAATTTTGATTATGAATAAGGAAAAAATTTCTTATTTCATTTTCCACATCCAAACGAGATCTAAATTTGCATTTTATAAACTGTAAGGCAGAAAAACTAGTTTCGCATAAATATGTAGATACCAACTTTAGCAAAAGCTTTAAGGCTTCATTCCCAACCATCGCTTACACTTCTAATTTTTTAACTAAAATTTTCCAATCAAAATAGATTCAAAGTCAGCTTTGGCACACGTTTTGTTTCTTATTATTGAAAATTGTAGGATATGTCAATAGCAAAGTTGAATGGATTATGAAGTAAACTGGTTTGTTAAGAAATGGTTTTAAGAATAATATCGGGAAAATTCATCGTGAAGTGAACCCAAGCGTATTATTATACTTTTCATACGTATGTTCTCTTTGAACATCAGATGAACCCAATATATCAATTAACAGTGCAAATGGCGAATATTTTGGTAAAGGGAATTGAAGACGTCTTTTCAATAAAGAAATTTTGCACATAAAAGCACTTATTGAATCAAATTCAGTTAATATATTTACTTATCTGTCTTGTAGTTAAATGTTAAGATTGTTTAACGCCTAGAAACATTCTGAAATATAAGCAAAGTAATATGTAAAAATAGTTTACAGTATTTTTTTTTTTTTATCAAGATCTTAACTTTTGTATAAAAGGAATATGTTTACTTCTGTCTTTGATTAGTATAATCTCTTCAGTATATTTTTCTTCAAAAGCCAATGAACATCGGTAAGTAGTTTCTTTAGAAAATTAGAATTCGTTTCATTCTTTTTTTCAGAGTTATCTGACGGATTCTCATGACTTTTTCTTTTATATCCCCAACAAAAGCAAATCAAGGCCTAAATAAAAGTTCACTAATTATATACGGTTTCTTTGCTTTTGTACAAAGTTTTAATAAATATTCCCCGTCCAAATGAAAGGCACCGTAGAATCCAACTTTGGCATAATTAAATATGCTGAAAATACAAAATATATATATATATATATATATATATATATATATATATATATATATATATATATATATATATATCATGTACAATACCATGTTGCTATGGACCTCCATTTGGAAAACCTTGTTATAGAGCTACGGTTCCCAAATGTGGGTCCACTTCCCCTTAAGTGTAAAGGGTCGACTTAAATCGTTTATTTGAACATAATATATAAGTATTTCTTAGAAGATTTATAACATAGATTTTTGTATTTCTTGTACTTATAAAACGTTTCGAATCGTTTCGTTAAAAATATTTTTTGATACCATGCAAAATTTTTCACAACGACAATTTCTGTAAGAGATTTAAAAATTTACAAAATAATTCATAATTCTAATAATTTTGCATAATTAAAAACAACAGCGTCGGTTTGAAAATTATTTTTAATACGATTTCTTAAAAATATTTTTAAGAAATCGTACTTTAGATTAAAAAAGATGCTTTTCGATATGTCTTGAAAAAATAAAAACATGAAAAACTCTGAAAGGAAAATATTGCGTATTTTATTGGCTTGTCAAAAAATCCGATAGAAAAATACTTAACTAGTTCACACGGTAATAAATAGATTTTATGTTATGTTTTATTAATGTACAAAAACATTATTGATATGTACATATGAAAATGAAATGTTTTTGAATAATTTCAAAAAATGAAAAATGCCATTGGTATTTAGAAAAAATCATAATTATTTGTTTTTTCATAATCAAACCATTTTCGTTTAGACGATAAAATTGTATTATGATATTCGAATTTTTGACAAATCTTAATACAAAATATTACCGAGTAGAAATGCCTTTATATGTTGTTTAAATCAATTTTATTTAATATATAATATTGTTTTTTTCTCGTTCTGAGAAACCTTAAGTACGTTTTTCGATAGATTTAACAATGAACAACGACACTCATGGTACCGAAAATTGTAATAGTCGTATTTTTGTCATTTTCGACATCTATAATACCTTTAAATGAAAAGGACTGTTTTTCGTCACAAAGTCGCCTTGAGAACGAGACTCATTATAAGGCTCACTCATTATAATAATTATCATTATAATAATTTTTTATATCATGAATTCTATGAGATAACACATATAAAAAATAAATTAGGTCTCAGATTTGGTTTGTAAAACCATATTGGCGTACATATCTACTTTAGTTTTTTTTAATTTAAAAAAAAGTCACGATTTTATTTCCGTTTTCATAAAAATTAAAATATATCTTTTGAAGTTTGCTTTCATTGATTTAAAAGTCGTTAAAAAGGCAATTAATTCTTCTTACAATATCATATATATATATATATATATATATATATATATATATATATATATATATACTTAGAATCGATTCCAAATCGCATTTTTGATGTTATTTCTAAAAATGGTGGCAGTACTCATTACTAATTGAATGCTAGAAGAAAATAACTTTCATTTTTGTAACCTAAAATTTAAAAATAAATTACAGTTTGCTTAGTGACACACGAAAAAGTACCACAGAAATTCATGTCTTTAAATAAATTGCATAATTTTAGTATAACAAAAAATGTATATTTTTTATTTCTTCTGGAAACTAAAGCCAACACTTTGAAATGTGGTTGCGCAAAAAAATATTTTTTTGTCTGAACTTTAGTTTAGGAGATATACTTAATTAAAGTTAAAAAAATGTGATTCCTTATTCAAGTGGCAGACAGTGTATATATATATATAGTTTTCCTTTTTTAATGCATGTATAATGCAGGTTTTTGTATTTTCTTAAATAAACATAAAACTTGATATATTTACTAAACAATTCAATCTGTTTTTTTTTTTGTAACGGGAAGCTCATTTATTTAAATATTTTTCTGTTTTGGACTAAAAACAGAAACCTTTTTTTTACTAAATTTGTTGGTTTATTTATAAAAAAATAAAAATATGTATGCAAATAAAGTTATTAAAATTGTCAAATTTTAATAAAATATCTTCTTAAAAAATTTGTGTTGAATTAATTTTATAAAAAATGCAATTGAATATTGCAAATGCATTTATACATCTAATGCAATATATAACTAAAATTTTATTTTTAAATTGTTTAACTTAGAGCAAATATAAATACCGTTAAAAATTTTTTAAATCTATTAAATCTGTCATTTACGTATCTATTTTTATATATCGTTTTCTTGAATTTGTGTTTCTGATGCCATTATATTCTCTGTAATATAAATTTCAAATGAAAGTTCCTAGTTTTCTAATTTTATCAGTGAAATAAAATGTTTCACAAAGTTAACAATACACCATGCGTTGTTAAGTTGTGCCCAAAACGCACAATTGTGACAGGTCCTATTTTATAAAAATTTTGTTCCCATAAAATCTTAAAAATTCTATTTAAACTTAATAAAATAACTTTATTTTAAAATAGTTTTTTTTTAATTTCCCAACAAACCAAATGATATCATAACGATATCATTTCGGCGATTCTAAAATGATATAGGTTTCTTTCTAAAAGATACACTCGAAAATGAAATTAAAATTTATGAAAATAACGATATTGTTATGATATCTTTGAATTAAAGCAGCGCGATAATTTGACAATATATTCTAGAATAAATACATGTCAAGATTAATTGAATACATAATATTGTAACTATTTAATCAAAAAATAAAATGAGATAATAAACTATAGTACATGCTGCTCCAAATAATTTTATATGTAATACAAAAATTTAGCAATCCGAAAACAGTTCCTTTTAAAATTCAAGATAATTTTTTATCTTATACTCTTTTATATTTTGCAATCCCACCAGATTATGCTGTAAAAATATAATTTTCATATAATATTTTTTTCTACAAAGTGTTTGAAATTTTTTACTAAGAAAAAAATAATTACTACATTTTATAATATAATTTGAAAATTATATCATTAATGATACTGTATCGTTTCTTGGTTTGTTGGGTTATAACGTCTTTACAGCTTGTGCCTAAAAGGGCTAAAATAAAAGTAAACTTACTTAATATTATAAATTATTTTACCTATGCACCCATATCATACTTAATTCTTTCCACGATGGATAAGCTGCGAGCAAGGTTTTAAATTCAAAATCTAGCATTTGCCATTGCACTAACAGTAAAACATTTGTGTCATCTTTTTTTAGTCTTCTTCCATAGGATCAGTTATTCTTAAAATAAACTCTAACTTTTTCATATTCTATATACTATATGTTTTCTAAAACTAGACCGAATTTGTTTATCTTAATTTATATTTATGAATTCCTATCAACTTTTGTTGTTAATTCGCATATTGTCTTAAAACGTTTAAATTTTTGTTTGTTTTCTGATTTTACTTAATCTGATCGCAGTCACAGCAGCGACATTATTAGCTTTTATTATATTTGCCTCCATACAAGCTCCATACCTGCTTTATCATGTAAATTAAATGTGTATGGAGGTTTTTCAAAAGACTGCCGTTTTATTTGCTCATACACGATACGTATGTCAAAATATGCTTTAAAAATAACAAAATATGCCATAAATATGTACTAAAAATCACTAAAAGCAAAATTATGCTGTTAAGGGTAAAATATCCATTTACAAGCCGATGCCAAAATGCTTTATTTGTTCTGTTTTGGCCTTGAAGTCTTTATATTACTGAAATAAAAAAAATATTTTATCGATATCATAATTCAACGTCCAGAAAAAACATGCAATTGCATATTTGTGGTTTTCCTGATTATGACCAAAAATATATAAATTGGTTGTTTGATATTAGTACCAATTTTAAACAATTAATTTATTAAAACTTGTATTTAAACTCTAGTTCTTATATTATATGGAAGTATTAAAAGCCATTCATTCTCTAGCTTCCTTTTATTTATCTTCCAACTTTAAGATTAATTTTAAAACATTTATTTATATAAAAATAATACCCTACAAATATTTGGAAGATATCTTCCTAGAAGAAATTTACGCAATATCTTATTTTTCTTATTTGGACAAAAATTGTCAAAGCAATATTCTTCTATTATCGTATTTTTATCAGTTTAAAGAAAATTAGGTAATATTCAACAAAAAATATAAAAAATTATTTAAAAATTAAAAAAAAGATTAAGAAATTTGTTACTTTTATTGGAATTTAGAAGGCTAATGGATGCCTACAGAATAAGACTCTGTTGGGTTTCTGGTAACTGCGATATTCTCGGCAATGAAATAGCCGATGAGCTAACTCGTAAGGGACATCGGTTAGGATTCCAATTGGGTCATATTTCATGGCCATAAGGGAATGGACTTTAAGAAGAACGAGTCATGCTTGGAGAAGTAGAATGTATTGCAAGGTATCTAGAGCGTTATGGCCTAGTCTTAAACCAGCAGATTCGATGCATCTTTTGAGCATGAGTCTTGGGAATCTAAGGGTCATTGTTGGTATGATTACCGGTCACCTTGCAATTGGGACTTTTGTAGGACGTGCAACGATGTGGAGCAGCTAGAGGCAGTGAAATACATACTCTGTTATTGTGTAGGGCTTTAGCGTAGTAGACTGAAGTGGTTTGGAAGCCATATTCTACACGAAATCGAAACTTATAGAATTCGTAATGGGGATAAAGTGGCTTAGAGGTAGACGGGGTTGATTGATGGGTCTTGGGTTCCACACTTTTTTTTTTCTTATATTTCTTTTCCTTTCTTTCTACTGTTGTGTCTTATTGCGCCCTTTTTAACCTAACCTTTGTCTTTTAGAAAAAAAAAAATTAATATTTTATGTGAGCGGTTTAGTTTTCATATTTTATGTTAATATTTATGTATGCATGCTTTACAAAATGTAAACGTTTTGTTTATTATATAATTTCAAGATTTCTTTAGTGATAATTTCCCTATAAATTTATTACATCTTCCACAAGATTATCTTCTTTTTTTCACCTAGATGTTTATCTAGCAATATTGTTTATTTTGCTTCCTGGCATACTTATTTCTTATTGCTTAGATGTATCGCCTGTGAAGCACAATCTCTCCCGATGGGGGATACTTTCGCAATACCAATATAATTATTGCGGCAATAAAATTTCTCTTGCTTAGAATTCGAATCACTTTCATATTATTTTACTTGTAGGGTAATGTTACCTTTTAAGTCTTGCTTTATTTACAAATGAATATCTTGATTTAAATCTTATTTGGATCATCATTCTTTAATTAACATTCTTTGTCACGATTGCCCTCACAAACAAAAGTTTGATAGATAATTGTTGGTTCCTCGCATCCAGCAACTGACTGTTCATCGAAAAAAAAAAAAAAAAAAAACATATAATTTATTAACAGTAACCGATAAGCGCACTTTGGTGACAAAATCTAAGAGATTAATTTTGAAACTTTTCAATAATAATATAATATGGGAGGTATGATAGGGAAGAGGATCACCCGAGTAGACTAGAAAGTTAGCACCAAAAGCATCACCACAAGTAACATATTCGCCTTTAAGCCAATCATAGCGGAAACTTTAAGGAAACGTTCGGGTAAAGAGAAATGAACCAATTGGGCCGCTGGAAAGAATAGTTTATTATTAAAATTTTGTTATTGTTTTTAAAAAAAACTTACCATAAGTTTCCGAATGAGCACAGGGTATACCCAGCAAAGCATTTTTCCCAAAATAAAGTAAATAGGATGAGCAAATAGCATTTTAGGTACCTTTTCCTGATAATCCTTGCTTTAACTTTAACTTTTTTCTAATATAATTTTAAACTTGTTCATCTTTTAAATTTTCCGCCTCTCTATTAATCCTCAAATCAAATTGCTGCAGCTCGCTATTTAAATGGTTCAGCAAATGCTCATTTTTCGATACTAAAACAGCTATACCCTGCCCCAACAAAAATCTTGTTTCCAAAGGAATCAACTCAACCGGCATGGCTGAAATTTAACCAAAAGTTACCAGCAAATAATTAGATAATTTTTCCGTTCCACAACATAATGCAATCATTAGCCGACCATACTCAATTAGTACGTATCTGGTGTTGCTTTCTTAGGATCATATAATCTATTTCAATTAGATTTTTAATAAAATAATAAATTATTTCAATTGTTTAATGTTATTACTTACCCTCCACTTGCATAACATAGTTCCATTTAATAATGTTAAAATAATTTTTTCTGGACTATTTGTCGACATTTTCAGCGAATTGTTTACCATTTCTTTGAATGAATTAATGTTAGAATTGAATTTTTTGCATTATGGAGATTTTCTTACTAGAAATCAACTATTTTTGGTATTTGCCTATCTAGCGAAATGAAGAACCTAAATTTATAAATTTATAAATACTTAGTTTGCGAAAGTTTACCTAGTGTCTACATTAGGCAAATTTTTATCAAATCAAAATCAGTGCGAATATAAACAAGGTAACCTAAGTTAAACAGCTGATTATTATTTTTGTTGTTACAGTTGCCAAACTGCTTATATAAAAAATAATAATGAATATTGTTGTTTTTGTGCAACTGTTGTCACCTTCCACAAATTTGCGTTAAGTTTGACGTTTGTTTTGATAAAAATTGTTACTATGTTATTCTCACAAATATATTTTACAATACTTACAGACCGTCTAGACGTAACCTATAGTCTAAATTGGGCAAATTTTTATCAAAACAAACGTCAAAATCAGTGCGAATATAAACAAAGTAACCTTAGTTAAATAGCTGATTATTATTTTGGTTGTTACAGTTGCCAAACTGCATATATAAAAAATAATAATGAATACGCCATATTGTTGTTTTTATGCAACGTTTGTCTTGATAAGAAATAGTGTAGTGTACACACTATGTAACATAAAATGTAAGATTTTTATGTCAGAGAGTGTCAAATTCGCTCTTTGAAAGAATTATTTCACGTGTAGATTCAAATATTAGTATTATAAGATATATTATGAGACTGTTGTGATGAGATTTCCCTACAGAACCATCTCATAAGATGAACTGTCGAAAAATACACATATACGAAAGTTTGTGTGTGTGCATGTGTATTTTGGAAATTGTTAAATAAATCAATGTTTTTTGTAAAATTTTTAACGTTTGTTTTACATGTTAAAAAACATTTTTATAAAAATTGTGTTAAAAAGTGCGAATTTTTTAAATAAAAAGTATAAACATGTACTTTTTCTGTGACTAATTGAAAATAATGATATCTTATAGGATTTATTAGAATACGTGTACCCCTTATTTAAGATTTAACATGATATAAACAAAATGGTTACTCTCTTCTACTTGCGTTATCTCACATATTATATCAGCGTTACCTAGTGTCTACATTAGGCAAATTTTTAACAAAACAATCGTCAAAAACGGTGCGAATATATACAACGTAACCTCTGTTAAACAGCTGATTATTATTTCGGTTTTTACAGTTATCAAACTGCATATATAAAAAACAATAATGAATACGCCATATTGTTGTTTTTGTGCAACTGTTGCCACTTTCCACAAATTCGCACTACGTTTGACGTTTATCATGATAAAAAATTGTCTAATGTAGACACTATGTTAATCTCAGTTGTAGACCTTTGGTTATGCAAAAAATGTTTGATAATTTGTTTTCCATCATCTTTCAAATATAGTAAGAATATTATTGATTTCGGTCACAATGAAATAAAAACATTCATGAATAAATTAATTCTTTGAAAAAATTTATAAATTTAATGGGACCAATGTTGTTATATAATGTTGGAATTATTCTTCTAAAAAATATAGTAAAGTTTAATAAATTTTAAAAGTTGTTGACCAAAATAGAACAATATTTTAGGAAAGTGTATTTTAAGTGGTATTTCTTTTTATTTAATTATTATTAGCTACTGCAATTATCGTTGGCTTTGTTAAAGCTGAATTTAAATTTATAAATTATACTAAAAATTGTACGACACTTTAAATATTTTAGTTAATTTTTTAAAACTTCTTTACACAGTATCTATATAACAATTTTTTGTCAAGACAAACGTCAAAATCAACGCGAATTTATGCAAGGCGGAAAAAGTTACATAAAAAAATAATGTGAATTCATTAATGTTTTTATATATGCGATTTTTGGCGATTTCTGTTTTACAATTTGGCGGCAGAGGCTCAAAAATATCTGACAACCCTGATTATTAGTATTTTTGATACTAACCAAAAATTTGGTTCGTGAAACACAAACTAATGTTTTTCTTCTGAGCGCCATTTTGGTTCGAGCCGCAAGGCCGTGGAAATTCATGAGACGGCAACGCTGTTAAAAATGTCGCCGACGTCATGAGGAAAATTATGAAAAATTTCTCAAAAAAATTAATGAATGTTTTCAATTTAAGGAATTTAATGAATTTACTAAAGGCTTTACATTAAATTTACTAAATGTTTGACCAAAATAGGCAGCTATATTTAAGTCATGTTAAACCGAAATTTTCACGGCGGCGGTTCTTTTAAAAATAATCGGCGGCTCGATTCAGCCACCTGTGAAGCTAGCTGGCGCAGGTTTCTGGTAGTTGTTTTGAGTTTATGGGCAGCACTGTTTATTTTATTAGAGATGGGAATATGAAAGTAATTTTACCTTAACTACTTACCGCTAGGGGTGCTTATGGCATAAAAATAAAGTAACGGTAATGTTTGTTTTCATTATTTTGTTTTACTTTGAAAAGTGAGAGTGGGTGAATGGTTATTTTTGTAATGTGAAATTGTTAAGGAAAATGATCAATATTATTGCAGTTAATTATTGTTGTTTGAAATAACATACAGTGGCAAAAATAGAAAAGAAAAAATATTTGACATGAGCAAATCTAATTTAATTTTTTTCAAAAATAATATAATTTTCCTAGAATTATTAAATAAAAAAATGGTTTAAAGTTTAATAGAACATACGGATTTTAATTCTGTATAAATTTAAAAGTTAAATGCCACACTGTGGCTCAGAAATTAATTTCTTTGGTCAAAATTCCATTTTTGGTTAACACCGATTTCCAAACTTTTAATGCCACTCAATAGTGAACATATTGAAACTAAGGTAGACAAAAAATTAGATTAAAATATTGGTAAATGTGGGTGTGGCATGCTGTTAAAGAGAAATATTTTATGTTATTTTATAAAAAAATGTGATTTTTGTAAATTTGATCAAAAGTAAATTATCATTACTCGCAAACTATTATCGATAATTGGTAGGATAATAATTGGTAGGATAATAGCTTTTAAGATATGGTATGATGTATTATTATACAGTTTATATCTGCTGTTATTAAATGTTTTCTCAGGTACTATATTTTAGTCAAATTTAAATTTTATGGAATAGAACTTTTGAGGATTAAAAGGGATTAAACAAATTTTACTACCGGAAGAAAGGCAAAAGTATCTTCTTTAACACCATATATACTTTTGTACCTGTCTGAACCCGTCTGTATAACACTTTTTTAGTTTGAATGAAATTACTCTTAAAATTTTGTCATGGAACACATACTAAAAAAAATAAAAATCAGTTATAATTTGGATTTTAAATCTACAGGATCAATAAAAAGCAATGACACCAATAGGGAGTTAAGGAGTTTAAAAAAGAAACATGTTTAGGACGAATTTCTCAAATATGAGTTGATTATAGATCAACCAAAACAAGGATTAGGCGATTTTAGTCGCAAATCGCCCCATTTTCGACCACCTGTCCACTATTTTGGCCCTCTTTTTAAAATGGAACTAAATGACGACTTTTTAACACTATGTGCTAAATGATTAGAAACTAAATTGTTTGAAATATCTCGACCTATTATATATTAATTCCAATAAAGAAATTAATTATTTCGAGATTGCACAGTGGGGCAGAATCGATATTTTTTGGAAATAAATCTGTAACTTCTGATCGGCTAGTTGGATTTACATAAAATTTGGTATAGGCGTAGCACAGGAGTGTAAAATGTTAAGTTTGGAAGGGGGGCATAACAAACCCCTCAGGAGCGGAGCTAAAGGGATAGCATCTTTTGAGTAACGCTTTAGTGGGGATTGGAAGATTCGAATTAGGATTTTTTATTAGACACTTTTTACTGCGGAATAGTAGATCTTAATACGTGACGTACAAAATTTACTAATGCGTTATGAATTCTGATCTACTTAGTAATACCGTTCGGTAAGAAATGTGCCACTAAGAGATAGTTACTTTTGAGTAACGCTTTAGTGGGGGTTGGAAGATTCGAATTAGTGACATTCAATACTGACTAAAGCGTTACTCAAAAGGAACTATCGCTTAGTGGCACAGTTCTTCCCGAACGGTGTTACTAAGTAGATTAGAATTCGATAGTAAAAGCGACGCATATCAAATTCCTGGTGTGTCGATATAGTTACGCCTTCGATAGAAAATGTTTGCAGGGTATTCTTATATAAACGTGTTCACAAATACAAACACAGAATTCAACAACCCTGCCAACATTTTCTATCCAAATTTGCACTAAGGAGTAACCTCAAGTTGTTTTTAACAGTCGAATATGATATCATTTTCTTATCCAAGAAGAGTCACCGTGACACTATTAAGTGCTTTTTTTATGTGTCAAATTGGAGTCACTTTGAGGAGCAGAAAAAGTAACTATTTATGTCGAAATTCTAACTTAATACTATCAAAATTACTATCCAAACTTTGACTAAATAGTATCCATATTTATTTTAAAATAGTAAAAGAAAAAGAAGTTATTTTCCTATCGAAGACGAGTCATCTTTCGGGCAAAACAGTATCGCAGTTTGGATACTTTTTTAATGACACTATTGACTGCTTTTTTTGTGTGACGAATAAAGTCATTTAGGGTTAGGGTTAGGGAAAATTAAAACAACTTTCCTTAGTAAAAAAAATTATATATATATTTTGATAAATTGTAACAGAATATTTTTGATTTCGAAGACCCTAACAACTTTAAAAATTTAGTTGAAAGGTTTGATGAACATGCATATATGGATTCACTTTCACTAAAAAAATATACATATTTTTATGAGCGAAACGCAATTTATTTCGAAATTTTATATTATTAAAAGCGAAAAGTAAATCCAAATTTATTTGTTGTCTTCAAAATGAATTTTCGCTTCGTTTTTGCTGAATAATATTTATTTTTTAATTAATTTAATTTAAAATTTCAAAAATTTTTTTTCACAATTTTGTTTCATTTTGTCTTCATTATAAACAACATTCACTTTATATATACATTTAAACAGTTTAAGAAAATGTCAAGGAGAGATGATTATCTCTATTGCGAGGGTAACAATTTGCCAAAACAGCGGCCAAGTCATTGAATTCTAATGTTTGTGTGTGTACTATAGGGAGTTTATTCAGATATCTTCACTTCGGGCCCTAAAATATTATTACGTTCTTAAATTATTCCAAAGCTGGTATGATTTTTGTAGGTGGATTAATACCCAGACCTGGCGGCAAGAACCACCACATCCGGCGAGCTTCAGCCCAGCAATAAGCGAGCATACCAGCGCTGCTGTCAGTCTGGCCACTTAATGTGCTGGTAAACAGCCAGCTGTTTTCTTTTGTCCCGTCCACTCACTACAAAAAATATATATATATATATATATATATATATATATATATATATTATTTTTATCTCAATTTATCACTCTTTTTTTTAATTTTTTTCTTAAAATTTTTAAATAATCGATTGCTTGCCTTTGAAAGTAACACGCCAACTAAGTGCCATCGACTTCTTCACATTTTTTGCTTTTAATTTAATGGTTTCTTTTATTTTCGGAAGGTCGAAAATCGAAATTAATGTTATTTGTTTTTGTAAAATTTTTTACTATCAGGAAAATAACATCTTGAGAATACTAGAAAGAGTCATTTTTCTGATAGTGGATAAAACTATCACATAATTGCTGGCAGGGAATATAACAATAAACAGTATCAGACTAAAACACAACTTATCCCTCCAACAAAATTTACTTTACAAATATTTAAGAATAGGTGCGTTTAGAAAATACTGACCCCAAGCTTAGTTGAGGATTAAATTTGTCTTTTTACTGCTGATATCAACGAACAGAAACCTGCGCCGAGGAATTTTATCGGCGGCGGCGGCTTAAAATCGGCTGTCAGCTGGCTGATATTACACACATATTTTTCCAATTAAAAATTTTATATTTTCCACCGAAAGTATAAACAGAATTATTAGTTTATTGAAAAAATATAAAAAATATGCGAGTGATTTAAGAATATTTTTGGATTTTCACATAAAATATTAGAATAATTGTTTGCATATTAGAATGAGAAATGGTCTCCTCCGATATGAAAAATATCAATTCTTAAGATATGCTAAAGAAATAAAAAAGTACAATAAATAATGGAATTTGTATCAATTATCTTGATAATTCCCAACCACATATCGTTAGTGAATAGAAGTAATTTATTAGCTGACGAAATCTTGTGTACGAGATTTTTTAGATATCTCGCAGGATGTCGATTAAGGCTCATTAAAATTTATTAGCAACTTAATAATATTATTTTTTTACAGTATTAGCATAAAAAATAATCAATTATAAGTTACCAAAAATACTTGGTTGATTTATAATTGTTTGAAGTTCAAAAAATTGCAAATATTTTTCTTTTATATTTAAATACAACATAAATGGCAAATACTGCATTAAAATAATAAAAACTTTACGTTTTTAACATATTTTTTCAAAAAGAATTTAAAAACGGCGGCTGCTTTTAATCCGAGTTAAGCCGAAAATTTTACGGCGGCGGTGGCTTCCAAATTTTTCTCGGCGGCTCGTCTTAGCCGAATTTCAGCCGCAGGTCTCTGTCAACGAAGGTCTTTCAGTTATATTTGGATACAAATTTATCGAAATCCAGATGAAAATAAATAAGTTATGTGTTCCTTAAAACTTTCAAATATTCAAATTTTGATTTAAAGATTATCCTTGTCCAATTTTCCTAAAAACTTCCGAATGTATTAGATATGTTTTATCTTATTGCCTAATAATATTGTTTAATCTGAATATCACTTAAAAAAATTTGACTTTATAATTTAAAAACCGCAAAAATGTCTTTTTGTAAATCCACATTGAAAAAAAAATACACATTGAAAAATGTAATTTGATCTGAAACTTACTACAATTTTAAATAATTACTCTACTTACTCCATATTTTTTTTTTATCAAAATAAAACATTTGATTAAATTTTATTTTTTTTTTCATTCTTTTTATTGCATGCACAAAAAAATTATAATATAATTTTCATTTTTTTCTTTTTATTATTACTTTTTTAATTATTTTGCTCTTAACTAAATTTTTTTTCTCGGTTTCCATTCTAAATATTAATCCCTTTTTTTCTTTTAGTGTATATTTAATAATTTCTTTCTTTTATAATAAATTAGTTGTTTTTTCTTGTTTATTTTTTTAAGGTTAAAATGTTAATTTTTAATTTATAATATTTAATTTTAACTTAACAATTTTTTTTATTTTGTTTTATTGGTTAACAATACAATATATATATACTTAATAGTTTTTTATTTAATTTAATTTAATTTTACCTTAAAAGAAGTTATGGGCATGTATGTCTTAAAATGTTTTATAATGAAAATGTTGGGGGGGGGGGGGGGGTTTGGAGGAAATATGGACATTAATAGGAATAAGTGAAATACAAATACAATAATTTGTTGAGCCAAAAAAAAAAAAAAAAAAACATAGTGGCACAATTGCCCGGGTGAAATGGCTATTCTGAACAAATTTATTTGATATATAAATAATTTGGTGTTTTTTTTTTTGTCAATTTTGTCACTATATTTTAAGTCAATTATCTTTAGACAAACTATAAATTATTTTATTGTTTTACTTAAATTTAACATGCAGAACAAAATTTTTTCTTTTACTTTTTTTTAATATTTTATAATTTTTTAATAAATTTTTTTTAAATAATTAATTTTTATTTAATAATTAATTTGTACATTAATATTGTTATAAATTTGTTAATATTTTCTTCTTTTTATTTTAATTTAACTTAAATTTAATTAAATTTTTTTTAAATAATAAAATTATTTTTTATTTTTATTTTTTTTTGGTATTTAAATAAATTTTGGTTTAATTTTCAAATTTATGGCAAAATCGTTTTGTCCTCTTGGCGGCGGGGTATAATTTTTTTTGATTTTTCACTCAAATTTCTAGAATTTCGTTTTCTTTCCAAAAACTTTTTCTTTAGTAAATTTTCCATTTAAAATCTCTACAAAAAAGTTGCTGGCTCTTTTGTTTTTTTCCAAAAATTAAAAAAAAAAAAATTAATTAAAATTATATTTTAGTAGTAGAGTTTTTTAATAAATTTATTTTTATATATTTTTTTGGTATTCAGCAAATAAAATCAGTCATAGTTTATTTATAAATATATAGTTTGTTTTACTAATTTTTTTAAATATAATTTTTTATAAATTTTAGTTTTTTTTTTTGCTTTAATATTAATTAATTATTTTCTTTATTATTTACAGTTTTTAAATTAAATTATTTATACACAAAAAAAAAAAAAATCTTTGGTGAAGTTTAAACAAAATCAGTCCAGTGGTAAGTTAAAATTACAATAAGGTTGTTCACGATAGGCTGGTTATCAGGTTATGTGATTATACATCACTTATTTAAAATTTTATTATTTTCCAACACTAAAAATAAATAGATCATTTTTGCATAGAGCATTTTGCTGTTTGCAATATAACTACATAATTACTTAACCTGATAACCAACCTATAGTGTAAAATCTTAATTATTTTTTATTATTTTTGTTATTTATTCATAGTAAACATTTTAATTTTATAAAAGGTTTATAAAAAAAAAATTACAAAAATTTGTTTTATAAACCTTTGATAAATTATTTTTTATTTTGTGAATAACAATATTAAGTTAAATTAAGAAAATGGCTTAAATTAGTAATGCACAGTTTTTGTAAAGAAGTTCCCAAAGTAAATGATTTATATAAGTGTTTAGAAGTTTTACAAAAGATTTTAAAGATTTTTTTTGAAAAAAAAAAATTCAGCTTAAATTTGGATATTAATAAAAAATAGTTTTGCAAAAATGTTAAAAATATTTTTTCTTGAACCACAATTAAAAATGCTTTCATTTGATACCCATATTGGATCTGGGAAGAGTTTTGAAAAAAGTGGGAACAGTTTTTAAAATTCACAAAAAATTATTTCTCAAGCCTATTTTTATAATAACAAACAGGTTTGGAATATTTTTAAACAATCTTAAAGGATTTTTTTTTATTGAATTTTGGAAAAAAGAAATTTGAGAATTTTCTAAATTTGGTTATTAACAATAAATACTTAAAAACAAAAATAAAAATAATTTTTCCGCAACCAAAAATAATAATGCTTTCATTTAATACCCATATTGGATCTGGGAAGAGTTTTGAAAAAAGTGGGTACAGTTTTTAAAATTCACAAAAAATTATTTCTGAAGCCTATTTTTAAAATAACAAACAGGTTTGGAATATTTTTAAACAATCTTAAAGGATTTTTTTTATTGAATTTTGAAAAAAAGAAATTTGAGAATTTTCTAAATTTTGTTATTAACAATAAATACTTAAAAAAAATAAAAAATTATATTTCCGCAACCACAAATAATAATGCTTTCATTTGATACCCATATTGGACGTGGGAAGGGTTTTGAAAAAAGTGGGAACAGTTTTTAGAATTCACAGAAAATGATTTCTCAAGCATATTTTAACAAAAATAAATATGTTTTGAATGCCTATAAAAGATTCTAAAGTTTTTTTATTTTAAATTGGGAAAAAGAAATTTAAGAATTCCCTGAAATTTAGCGATAAAAATATTTTTTTGAAAAAATAAAAAAATTTTGGAATCACAAATAAAAATGCCTTTACTTAACACCCATATTGGACCTGAAAAATTTTTTTGCAAATGTGGAAACAGTTTTAAAAATTTACAGAAAATGATTACGTAAAGATCTTTTAACAAAAACAAATAGGTTTTGAATAAAGATTTCAAGGATTTTTTAAAATACGCCAAATTAATTTTTAAATATTCCCCAAAATGTGAATTTTAAACTTCAAATTACTTAGATAAAAATTAGAAATTTTCTGGCTCATATCTTGAGTGTTTACCAAATTCAGTTGGATGATTTCTGAAAAAAAATCTCTACAAGAACGAGATCAAGGGTTTAAAGAAATTTTTTATAACGGTCCATAATTTAAACGATCATAGTTCCATTTTAGTGATTTTTAATAGCAAGTTTTTCAGCAGAATTTTCGATATTTTTATATATCTTATTATGGGAAGCTTTAAGAAAGTTTGTATTTTTGTATTTTTCTTTATAAAAAAATCTTTAAAAATCTAAAGACTGCTATAATCCTCCATTTTATATTTTATCACAAAGCTGGACATGTTATAAAAAATGAACTCATATTTCATCAAAATCTGTTTATTCAAAATTAAGTACAAAGAATAATAAAATTATTTACAAAAAACAACAAAACTTAATTGAAAATAAAGTTGACATTTAAGCATTGATTTTAATGAATTATAGCTTGCTGTTTTTGTAATACATCCAACTTTACTTTAAAAGAGAAAAAATATCATTTTTGGTCGTTTTTGATTTTCAGCGATTTTTTAAAAAACAAAAATTAAAAAATTTTTAAAAAATTTTATTTTTTTCAACATAATTTTGATTGGAGTAGAAGCCAACGCCCACCATATCGTCTCTGGTAGGTAGGATATCAATCCAAAGGGTTGAGTCTCTTTTCGATTTTATCCTTTGTAATAGTTTAGATGTTTTAAAAACCGGTAAGGAACCAACCTTTGTAGTATCTAATAGAAGGGAGGTTCTCGTTATAACGATAGTCAGTATTAGGCATTCAAATATAATCAGGTAATGGAGGGTTTCAAATGACTGCTCATTCTCAGACCACTTATACGTCAATTTCTCCATAGAAGTGTGTTTAGCTGGGGTAAAACCCTTTCAGAATAGCAGGAAAAGGAATTGGATAGAACAAAATGATATTCTATTTCAATTGCTCCCAAATCACCCGACCATTTAATGAGGCAAAGAGACTGAGACCAGTTTGGTCAGCTTATAATTCCTCAATGAACAAGTTTTAAAAACCATATTAGAAATGCGTAACGAAATTTTTGTAGGGCCTTTTGTAGTGGCATAGAAGGTCACTCGAAGACTAGTGGCTTACGTAAAATTTTGCATTCTGACCTTCTGTCCCAAGTTATATACAGAAGTTTTGTGGCAGCGGCCAAGAGACCTTAGATATCTTAATCGAAAAGCATTTTCCTGGCAGCCTAACTGTAATGGACTGTTCTGCGATATCTTCATGATGTTCAAATTCTACTAATGATGTTCAAATTCCAATAACGGAAAATGAACTAAAATGGGCTCTCAATAGCATTGCAGATTTGCAGTATATAGCTGTTTCGGATATACAAGGCATGTCTATCATGTTCCTAGCCAGATGTAAAGTGGTTTTTATCCCAAAAGGGGGCAATACATCTCACACTAGACCAAAGGACTTTAGACCTGTGAGCCTATCGTCCTTTCTCTTTAAGACATCGGAGAGGTTTATTGATCTGCATCTTCGTAGAACAGTCAATCCTAACCTATTATCGGCGTCCCAACGTGCCTGTATGAAGGGAAAATCAGCTGAGACGGCATTACACTCTCTTGTAGGGAATATAAAGAATATGTATTAGTGCCCTTCCTTGATATAGAAGGAGCCTTTTAAATGGTTCTGGAAGGACTAAATATACATCTGTCAATTATTTGCATCAAATGGAGACTTGTTTGTAATCAATAGGGTTATAATCTCTACTATGGAAGCGGCTTACATATATAGAGTAGACACTAGTCATGAACTTGTGTCTCGTCTTTTTATCAATCAATTGTGTTCAGCACAGGTCTATCATGATCGTTTCACTCTGGTTTAACAGCGCATAATAGATCCCAATAAATACAGATCATTACTTGGGTGCCATGATGTCGACTTCCATGTTTGGCCGAGCTTTCCATTATCATAGTGGTTCCCCTGTAAGCATTTTTTGCATTTTGCATGACTCATGATCGAGCGACGCCTTTGATTCTTCATTTTCAACCTTTTTTTTCGCTTGAAATCGAAATCGCCAGTTTTGAATAGTCTAAACCACACACAACAAGTTGTTTCAACTAAAGCACCAAAGTAAAGTAAGTAAAACTTCTCAATCGGGCTTCTATTCCTCGGGAAACACTCACGAGACAATGTGCAAAAAAAACTTAGTGACTTTATTAGATATTTTAATACCTCAATTGGTTCTTTGATCGTTTTCTATCTCTTTTCCCACTCTTATTCCGACAAAAAACGCAAATGGATTTATTCTCCATTCCAGACCTCTTCGGAGATCCCCGCTTGGTAACCCATTATAACGTGTATTTAACAATGAATTAGAAATATTGTGACGCAGAATTATCGTTGCCCTATTTTACTGTGCATTACTTTAATTTTATAGTTATTAATATTAATAACAAGTAGTTAAGTGCTTATATATGCTTAATTTAAATGATATTTGTATGAAATACTTAAATGCATATTCTGCCTTAAAAAAATTTTAATAAATTTGAGTTTCTTAAAAAGTTGAAACTATTTGTACTTCTGTAAAATCGCTTGTAGAAAATTGAGCACTACAACTTGAGCATTTCTTATTCACTTATTATATTTAAATTTCCACTACTTGATGTTGTTGTTGCGGCAAATTTTTCGTATTAACTACACCACTGCAACCATCAGCCGTTTTTCTTTCAGAGCTACTTTCTTCTGTTCTCTTAAAATTGTCATCATCTAAACGACGGTAATACTTACGTGTTTCTACGGTGGTATAATTATCCGGTAACAATTCTCCCGATGAACGAGATTTTTTGGAAAACAATAAAACCTGTCTAAGGGCCTCGCTAGTCTTTAATTGTCTTTTGGCACTTTGAGTTTCTAAGGGTGGTGCAGGTGGAGCCTTACCCTTAGAGGGTTTGTGCATCTTTAAATGTCTAACAAAGGACTGGGAAACTGTAGAACCTCTAAGAAAATCTTGATCTAATTTATTGCTACTTTCCTGACCTTCTACCTCACGGTTAAGATGTAAATGGGCGGGGAACTTGTGTAAAAATTGAGAACTTCTGGTGGCTTCTGTTTTAAGCAAATTATCTGAGGAAGTTTTATTTAACTTACCGGGGGTTTGAGCTTTTTCAGGAGGTGTTTTGAGACGTTCAAAAAGATTTTGTATGGTAGAGGATTTTTGTTTATTTTCGGAAAATGGCATAATTTTACGTTTTGGATGGCTAGAGGAAGGTCGTGTAGAAGAAGAAGGTGGTGGAGGAGCAGTTGATTTTTTATGCACTGTTATAGGCGGTAATTTTTTGGGTGTTAAACCAGGTCTACCATATTGATTAAGAAAATTCGAAGTATGACTGAAATCAGGCATTAGATTTGGAGAATTTTTAATTTCTGTCATTTCCTCTTCATCTTCAAGACCACTATAACCTTCAAAAATCTCATCGAAAGCTTGAGCTACAATTTCATCACAAAAACTAGAAGTTTCTACATCAGAATTATTTCCATGAATAACTTGATTTAGCTGTTCTGGCTTTAGCTTCCTATTCGTTAAAGTACCAAATAAATTCTTACGATAATCCTCATCTATATTACGATAATAAACCTCTGAATTGGAGGAAGCTTGTCGGGCCCCCTTTATATGACGCGGAGTGCCTTGAAGTTTAGTAACATCTTTATGCATGGGATGATTTTGTAAAATTTGTTGTATGATTTTTTGTCTAGTTTCATGAGTTTTCTTTTTTAATTGTTGAAATTTGCTGTTGTTACTGTGTGTGCCGGATGAAGGTATAAATGTACGTTTTGTTGTGGTAGTAGTAGTTGCTACAATGGCGGCACCTGCAGCTGGCGATGGTGGTGGTGCTATTGATGAACCTGCTTGAGCTTCTGCCGCCGCTTGCATAGCCATTAATTCAGCTATATACTTACTGTGTTCACGTTCTCTTTGTTCCCTTTGCCTCTCGGCTATTCTCCTTTGAAAAGCCATATTCTCAAAAGTATGCACCATACTACCCACATGACTATTGACATCAGGTATGCCCAAATCACCGCTGAACAAATCACGTTGATGTCTTTGCTGTGGCGTCAACAGTTCACCACCACTGGCTCGTTTATTCAATATGGGCATAACTGCTTCTGGCTTACGATACAAAGTACCAGCTGAAGCACTTTGTCTTAGCAACAAAGCTGCTGATTGAGGTCTCCTACGTTGAGGATATTGTTCTACAAATTCGGCTGCTTCTTGTTGCCATAACAAGTTACCCATTTCATCAAAAGAACGATTAACTATGGAAGTTTTGGTGGTACAAGGTTTAAACATCTGTGGTATCGAAATTGTTGTAAGAACATTTATAGTTTTGTTTTAAAGTGTTTGTGTGTGTTTTGTTGTGGGTAGTGTATGGAAGCGTTTTGATTTTTGGAAAGCAATATAAAAATAAACAAAACAGAAGATAACAAAATATAATTATTAAAATATAACTTTTTCCACTTTCAGTTTAACATAATGGTTTTTAAGTTAAATTTTTGTATAACTATTAGACTTTAGTGAGCTTTTGTTTTTTGATTTTTTTTATAAGTTATTAACTATTTTTACTTAAATTTAGCTTATGGGTTTTAAAACTACTTAATGTTAATTACGTTTTATTATTTTCTTCTATAAATAGTTTGGTTATTTAATAAATATTACTTATTGCCAAATTTATAAAAATAAAAACAGATTAAAGAGCTTTAAAATATTTTATTTTCTTTAGAGTCATAACTTTATTAAAAAAAAATTAACTTTTAAATTTTGACATCCGCTATATTTTTAGAAAATTAAATATTAAAATTTTTTTAGAAATTTTCAAAATCTGCTGCTCCCTAAGTTTCCTTAGGGAATAACTAACATTCGCCAGATTTTTTGTGGAGAAACTTCGATATCTTGAATATTTAACATCCGATTTTCTATAAAAATCTTGACATCTGCTAGAGTTTCTATAGAAACATTAAACATCCGCCAGATTTTCTATAGTAAATATTTGAAATCCGTCCAATATTTCAAAGAAAACAATCACATCCGAAAGATTTTCTATAGAAACCTTGACATCCGCCAAATCTTTAAAAAAAAAACTTTAATATCTGCAAGATTTTTTAGAGAAAGCCCTAAAATTCACAAGATTTTCTTCAGAAAACCTTAACATCTGTAAGAATTTCTAAAGAATATTTAAGCATCCGCAAGATTTTCTAAAGAAAACTTAAACATCCGCAAGATTTTCTATAAAAAATGCAATATCCAAAAGATTTTCTAAAGAAGGCCTTAATATCCGTAAGATTTGGATAGAAAACCTTAACATTTATAAGATTTTTTTATGGAAAATCTTAACATCTGCAAGAATTTCTATAAAAAACCTTAACATCCGCAATATTTTTTATAAAAAACCCTAATATTGCAATATTTCTTTTATAGAAAACCTTAACATACGCGAGATTTTCTATAAAACAAACATCCGCAAAATTTTCTAAAATTTTATTCAATATCTGCCAGATTTTCTATAAAAATGTCTGATATTCTTCACATTTTCTTTAGAAATCTTAACATCCGCCAGATTTTTGATAAAAAACCTTAATATCCGCCAGATTTTTTATAGAAAATTTTAACACCCGCAAGATCTTTTGCAGAAAACCCTAAATATCCGCAAGATTTTACTTAGAAAATCTCAACATCCGCAAAATTTTATTTTTTATAAAAAAACTTTTTTAAAAAAACCTAAACATTCGCCAGATTTTTAACAGAAAACTTCATATCATTAAGATCTTATTTTGTATTCTTTGAAATCCGCTAGATTTTCTATAGAAAATCTTCACATTTATCAGATTTTCTTTAGAAAACTTTAGCAATCGCCAGAGTTTCCATAAAGAATCTAAATTTTAGAAAGGTTTTTTATAGAAAGCTTTTTTATAGATACTCCTAATATCCAACAGATTTTTGAAAGAAAACCTTTACATCCACCAAAATTTTTATTGAAATCCCAAAAATCGGTTAAAATTTCTGTAGAAAACTTCAACATCCGCCAGATTTTCTATAGATATTTTTAAATATCTACCAAAATTTTCTATGGAAAACTTTAAATATTCAACAGAATTTTCTTTTAAAACAGTGTTTTGCCCAATTTATTTTAACAATTTTTTATTATTTTGTCAAGAGTGTGTTCCCTAAAACTTTAATTATCTTTAGTTATTGTTCTTATATATACAAACATACCAACTATATTATTAATCTATAGAAATTTACACTAGTTTTGTTATTATTCTATATTATAATTTTACTAAATAAATTTACGTAAACTTGCTCTTGCACATTTATTAAATATCTTAACAAAAAAAAAAAAAAAACTTTTTCATTTCATTCTTTACACAATTTTGTTGTTATCTTTCTTCTTAAAAAGAAAACAATAATGTTTAAAAATGAACTTATTTTATCCTTTTTTAATCCTTTGGCAATAAGCAGTACAACAATACACCTAGCAACCATGTGTCTGTTACTTTAATTATGTAAATTTCGTTTAAAAAATTTTATAAATTATAGATTGTTTTACTCATTAATATTGAAAATAGCAGGCAATAAGACAGACAGTCAGCCACCCTTTTTTCAACTGTGTATCCTTTGTTTTTTCTGTTTCTTTAAACTCCTACAAGCCAAGGGTTTTTTGTGTTAGTTGTTTCGATATATTGGTAGAAAATTAATCAGCCATATGCTATATAGAATGTGGAGTATGTAAAAAAAAAACTTGACATTTACAGGTATTTTATAGAAAATTTTCACATCACAAGATTTTTTTATGAAATATTTTGACATCCGTAAGATTTTTTATAGAAAACCTTAACATCTATAAGATTTTTAATATCCGCTAGATTTTCTATAGAAAAACTTAACATCCGCAAGATTTTTTAAAGAAAACCTTAATATTCGCAAAACTTTCTGTACTAGACTTTATAGAAAATATTATTCTATATAAAATATTAACATTCGTTAATCTGTTTTTAAGTTTATTAATCAAGAAAAAAAAATAGATTTATTTGACTCTCATTGTCATCTGAGTTAAAAAGTTATCTCATTTTGTGTTGGGGAAAATATAAAAATAATCGGTAAAAATCCAAATTTTTTGTTCAAGATAGATGTTTTTAGTTAATATTTTTAGAGACTAGAGCTCCGATTTATTACACTGTAAATAAAAAAATAAAGCCATCAGATTTTAAAAATGTTCAAAAAAAAAAAAAAAAAAAAAAATCTTCGCCAAAAATTTAACTCAACTCAAACAAATTTTTTTTCTTCGAAAAAGTTTTGCCAATAACTTTTGAATTTTTCCAATCTATGGGTTTATGTCTATAAAAAAATTCTTTAACTCTCATTGCCATTAAAGTTAAAATATAAATCCTTTTTATTTGAGGTATATATAAAAATAATTAAATAAATTACAAATTTTTTTTCAGGGTAGTTCTACTTTTCTTATCATTTTGAGAAACTAGAACCCCGTTTTTTACAAAAATTTACATGTTATTAAGAAAGCATGTAGTACCCAAATTAGATAATAAAAATTGTTTGTCATAAGTAAACTATTTTAAACCAGCGCCGAAAGTTTTGTTGCAATTTTATTATTATATCTGCAAGATTTTCTAAAGCGAATATTACCATCCGCAAGATTTTCTATAGCAAATACTAATATCCGCAAAATGTTCTATAGCAACTATTAACATACCTTAATATCCGCAAGATTTTCTATAGAAATCCTTAATATCCGCAAGATTTTTTATAGAAAACCTTAATATCCGCAAGATTTTCCATAGAAAATCTTAATATCCGCAAGATCTTCTCTAGAAAACCTTAATATCCGCAAGATTTTCTGTAGAAAACCTTAATATCCGCAAGATTTTCTCTAGAAAACCTTAATATCAGCAAGATTTTCTCTAGAAAATCTTAATATCCGCAAGATTTTCTCTAGAAAATCTTAATATCCGCAAGATTTTCTATAGCAAATACTAATATCCGCAAAATGTTCTATAGCAAATATTAACATACCTTAATATCCGCAAGATTTTCTATAGAAAACCTTAATATCCGCAAGATTTTCTATAGAAAACCTTAATATCCGCAAGATTTTCTATAGAAAACCTTAATATCCGCAAGATTTTCTATAGAAAACCTTAATATCCGCAAGATTTTCTATAGAAAACCTTAATATCCGCAAGATTTTCTATAGAAAACCTTAATATCCGCAAGATTTTCTATAGAAAACCTTAATATCCGCAAGATTTTCTATAGAAAACCTTAATATCCGCAAGATTTTCTATAGAAAACCTTAATATCCGCAAGATTTTCTATAGAAAACCTTAATATCCGCAAGATTTTCTATAGAAAACCTTAATATCCGCAAGATTTTCTATAGAAAACCTTAACATTGTTTTTTACTGAAATTCGTAATATTCGCCAGATTTTCTATTAAAATCTCAAACATTCATTAGATTTTCTATTTATAGAAAATATATTACTTACAATTGAAACCCTATTGTTTTACACCTTAACAATGGAGCAGATTGTTGGCAATCCTTTGTGTGTGTGTGTGTGTTTGGGTAAAAGTTAATAAATCAGTCGTTATTTTTACTCCACTAGGTATGACATTGTTAAAATATTCCTCATTCAGTAGTCAAAACGTAAGCTACTATAGTAATAGTCATAGTAAGAATACATTTTTTTTATCTTCATTATAGTAGAAGGAATAATGAAAACGATATATATCAATTAGTGTATCCTATTATTCGGGTTTTCATATTAATCGGCGATAAAAGTTGATCGGTTAATAACCGATTAATAGCAAATTTAATTTAATAATTTGCTATTAAATTTTTTATTTGTACATGTAGAATATATAAATAACACTTATTATAGTATTTAATCTATTAAAATAGTTATTTAGAAACATAATGTACAAGTAGATAAAATTCTTTCACAAAGTATTCATCTTTTCTTTCATCAATTTATATGAAAAAAATTGCATTTTTTGTTTTATCTCATGCTACAAAATATTCTTAAATCTTGCAAGTGAGAGCAAAAGAAATATAAAATTGACAGTTCATTGATAAAGATCTTTATGAAAGCTGCTGGATGTTTTTCTTTCATCAAATTCCATCAAGGCGAATTTAAATAGGTGACCTCACTTAATCAGCTGATTATTATTTTTTAGTACTTAGAAGTATCAAACTTCATATAAGCACAATTTTTGCTTACTCGCTGAAGCGTCAAATATCATGTATAAAAATAATTAATGAATTTGCCGTATTGATATTTTTATAGAACTGCTCTCACCTGTTTTATTTCGCCATGACTTTCATCAAAAACATATGATCATTTGTTTACAAATGTAAACAAACTAAATCAACATATAAAAACTCAAATTCTACGTTAATTTAAAAGAATAAATAAAATAAAATAAAATAAAATAAAATAAAACAAAATATTAAGCAAACATTTAAAATTCATTTTTTTTAGATTTATATTAAAAAACTAGAAAAATTAAATCATTAAATCATTTCAAGAGATGACATGTTAGCGTTTTATATTAAAGATTTTCATTTCAAGTGTTTGGTTTAAACTTGAAATTTTAATGAATGTACTTTTAGTTTAATGATATCAACAAATATATATTATATTATTAGCATTTCGCTTTATTATTTATTTTGTTAATAAAAACAGTTTTCTATATTTTTTAGTTACTATAGATAAAACAGCGTTTCTTAAATTTATCAAAGGGGCATTACTAATGCGTTATTAATAAACAAATGTTCAAAATATTCAATTTGAAAATAAATTGATTTTTAATCTCTAAAAAAGCCTCCGGATAAATCTTGCTGGAAACTACGCGAACACTGCTATTCTCTTTTCTAACACCTATTCATTGAGAAAGAAATCATGTTCAGGTTTTCATGCAAAATTTCAATTAATTAATAATAACTTTTTTATTATTTTTTTTTTTATCGGCACAAGGAAATTAGTTTGAATTTTTATATATATCAACATTTTTTAATAAACAATTATGCATAAAATTATTTTTCATTTGTTTAAAATTTTATTTTTAGTAACAAGTAATTGCAAAAATAATTACCGAATCTTAGCATTCTATAGAAGAATAATTCATTCGAAACTCTTTTTAATACTATCTTTAAATGCTGTTTGTATTACTTTTTAAGCACAAGAAAATTTACACATTTTCATTAAAATGATTTTTATTTATTTTTTCTACACGCAGAGATAAAACATGGTTACAGTATTAGCACCACAACAACATTATGTTTATTGAATTTTAATATAACTTTGTGTTCATGATAACAATGATTTTGATTCAATTTTTGTCATTTAATGTTTACACTCAATAATAATTTTAATATGATTGACTGCAAAAATGATAAGTTTTTAAATATTTTTACCAAAAACAAAATCTTTTAATATGAAACATATCATTACTTCTACAATCATTAAATATTTGTAGTATTTTTCCTTATTCTTAAACCATATTATGTTTTTAAACCATATTAATATTATTATTCCTATTATGTTTATATATGAGTAAATATAAATAGACAAGGTTTGGTTATTCAATATAAGAGACTTGCATTTGAACCACATATGTATAATATGTAAATATTATTATTATTTTTTAATATGCAATAAAAATTTTATTAAAATAATAATAATTTTTATTAATATCTATATCTGATCACATGGAATAATAACATGACAAAATAAAATAATAATATGATTAGATTGGATAACTATATAATAGCATAACATAAAAAATATGATAAAATGGAATCATAATATGAAAATATGGTATAATAATATAATAAAATTGTTGAATTATATGTAAAACTATAAACATAACATGAAAAAACCAACCATAAAATTGGATACAGTATGTCAAAGTAGAATCATAATAATTGTTACTTATAATTATTTATATTTTTGGCTGTGATCATATGTTTCAATCATAACATAGTGCTCTTAGATTGTGGTCACTACAACTATATTTTTTCCCTGCGTGTATGATATAACAGATATCTAAGAAAAGGTGTAGTTGACATAAATGTATTTTAAACATAAAAAAAATTTCTAAATTTATAACACTAGAACACAGAATTTCAGTTAATCGTTTATTCGACACAAATTATTCGGTTTATTTATTATTCGAAAATATACAATTTTAAATTATTCGAACAGTTAATCGACCAAAATTAATCGGATAACCGAATGACGGTTAATCGATTAATCGATAATCGATACCCTAGTATCAATATATCTGTATGAATAAATATGTAAGTAACTGCAATAGTAGTAAATGTACATGAATCGGTATTAAAAGATAATTAACATTAACAGTTAATTACGTGACGAACTTTTAATTAAATTAAACGTACTTTAAAATTCAATTAGGCTTGTTGCGTGTCACCTTCATACATGTTCATTCTTTTATGTAAATTGTTGTATTTAAGTGTATGTGTTTAACTATATGTGTTATGTGTTAGTGTATGGTATGTATGGTAATTTTACTGATTTTATCCCCATTGTTCTTTTAGCTGTTTTTTCATTACCATCTTTTAACGTGTTTTCTGTTATGTTATGCTGTGTTGTAGTTGTAAGTATTAAGTGTGAAAACGTCAAATGTTAATTATGTAAATTGAAAAATATGAACATATTGTAGCGAACATATGGAATTTTTCCAAAAAAAAAAAAAAAAAAAAAAATTAATTACAATAATGTAATACAAAATTGTGGGTTAGTGTAGAAAGCAAGAGGAAAATAAGATATCAGAAGGATGTGATAATGAAAAAAAATTTCAATAGTTTTAATAAGTATTAATAAAATTAAAATTTAGAATATGTTATATGATTTAGAATAGAACATTTCCAAGTTAAATATTGATGTAAAATTTTGTGAGAGAAATAAAAACATAATGGAGGTAAAATTTGCGTAAGAACTAGTATAATAATTGTTATAAAATTTACTTTAAGAAAAGAACGAGGGTTAATGTAAGTATTAAGGTAAAATTTTCCAAAAAAAAGAACTAGGATTTGTGTAAACAGTTTAACAAAAATGAATCAACAATAATGTAAAATTGATGCAAAATATAGTTAGAGAAAAGTGTTGTGTTTTCTATAACATTCATGTAAAATTGCTTCACTATTAATGTAAAATTCACTAATGTAATTAAATTGTTAAATTTGATTAAATAGTTAATTACATTGAAATTGATGTAAAAATTTACATTTATTTAAAAATTGCTTAAATAAAAATTACAATGGATGTAAAATTAGTGTAAATTTTACTTAAAAAAGCATAAATAATGTTTGATGTAAAATTTGTTTTACGAAGTACCCTAAAAGGCAAAATTATCTTACATAAATAAATTACAATTAAAATAAAATTTGGTGTAAAATGTGATGTAAAATTATCTTAAATGAATTATAACTATTAATGTGAAGTTTTCTCAAATAAATAAGTCACAATTAATTTAAATTTAAAAGAAAAAAAAAAGAATGTTTGATGTAAAATTTTCCTAACAAAAAGAATAAAGATTAGTATAAAATTTGTTTAAATAAGATAAGAGTCACAATTAATATCAAATTACTTCAAGAAAAGAATTACGATTAATGTAAAATTGATTATAGTATTTAAAATTATTAGAAACATTATGTAGATCAAATTCTTTTACAAAGTATTCATTTTTTCTTTCACCCATTTTCATGAAAAAATTGCATTTTTTGTTTTACCTAATGCCACAAAATATTCTTCTAATTCAGCTTTATTTATTAAATCAGTATTTTTAATGTAACTCTCTTTATTATCTGTGCGAGAATGATTTTTTGTCATAAATGTCAAAGTTAATATTTTTGTTACTTATATTAATGTAAAATTTACTTCAATAAAAGCATTACGATTAATATAAAATTGATACAAAATTTTCTTAAAGAAAGGTTTTTTTAATTAAAACAAAAATTGCTTAAATAAAACAAATCGTGTTTGATGTAAATCGTTGTAAATTTTGCTTAAATAAAAAATAACAATTGGTGTAAAATTTGGTTAAAGAATAAGTATCCGGATAAATGCAAAATTGTGTTAAAGAAAAGAATATCGATTGATGTTAAATTCAAATTGATGTAAAATAAATTAAACACGATTAAAGTAGAACTTTACTTAAAGGAAAGAAGTCTATTATTGTAAAATTTATTTAACAAAAGGAACATCAATTTATGTAAAATTAATGTTAAATTTATTTTTACAACATTATTTGGAACTGATTATCCGGATTAATGTAAAATTTTCTTGATGTAAAATTAAAATTATTATAGAATTATTTAAACATAATTGAAGTAGAACTAGATATAAACTTTGCTTAAAAGAAAGAAGCTTGTTTATTTTAAAATTTTCTTAACGAAAGAATTTTTGTAAAATTAGTATAAATTTTTGTAAAATTAGTATAAAACTTATTTTGAGTAAGGAAGCTTAATTAATGTATATCAATTTCCTTAACACAAAGAACGATTAATGTAAAATTCTCTTAATGAAAACCATTAAGATTAATGTAAAAAATTAATAATAATAATAATAATAATAATAATAATAATAATAATGATTTATAAATAAATGAACAAAAAGAACTACAATTGATGTAAAATTTCTTTACAATAATAAATTACAATTCGTGTAATATTTATGTAAAATTTACTTAAAGAAATTAAAAATGATTAATGTAAAATTATCTTAGAAAAAAAAGAAAATACAACCTATTAATATAAAATTTGCTTACAGAAATCAAAATAAAATTGATATAAAAAATTAGAAAAAAAAGAAATTCATTCGAATTGATATAAAATTAGTTTAATGACAAAAAGCAATACTGACGTAAAATCTTCCTAACGAAATAGGATTCATGTAAAATTAATGCATTGTTTTTAGTTATGATTGTTGTAAAATTGAAGAGAAATTATTTTAGATTGACATATAATTTAATGTAAAATTGATGTAAATTTGAAAATTTGATGTAAATTTGTCTAAAACGGAATTACGATTGATATAATTCTTATTGAGAGAAAAAAAAAGAAGTAAGATTGGCATATCATTTAATAAAAAGAGTCGTGAATAATGTAAACTTTGCTCATAGAAATTAATGCAAAATTTATGTAAAATTTCTTTGTCGAGAATAACCACCACTGATGTAAAATATTTTTAATGAAATAAATTAAGATGAATTGTACAATTTACTTTAAGAAATGAATGGCAACAATGAATGTATTATCTAGTTGAGCTAGGTCTAATCTTTTTATTTTGCTTTTAGCCTCAAAATTTTCGTTTTAGTTTCTAGTTTTTTTTAGCCTTTTTTGATTTTAAAATTGTCTTAAAAAGATTAAAATGATAGTATTTCAACAACGAAGAAAATACTTTCTTGTTAACTATTACTTTTTTACAGAATTATCCATTTAAGAATTTTTGTGTTTTTATTCGCACAAAAAATCGAAATTTAATAAAAAATTTCGCCTGAGGTACTTCAGTCTCTAATTAAAAGTGTGGAATTAGTAAACCGATCATTAAAATTAGTTTTAATATATTTTTTTTTAGCAATAGAAACTATTTATAAAAATAATTGAAAAAAAAAAACATAGGGTAATTTCTCATATGAAATATAACCCTAATTTGTATGGGATTTTTTGGGAGATTTTTCATTGAGTCATTTTGCTGGATGTTATTTATAAATTTGAGAACGAGAAAAAAGTTTCTAAATCTAAATTTAAAAAATAACGTTTTTTAGCCTTTTTTGAGCTTTTTTAGAGTTCAATTTAGCTTCTTTTTTTTTCTTATTTCCTGGCAACATTGGGATTGATGCCCAATTGAATAAAAGTATCAGGATTGATGTAAAATTTGTTTAAAGAAAAGGAATAAATGACGACAGATGTAGAATTTAGTTAAAAACTATACTAAATTAAAAAAAAAATATATTTTTATAATTTTTTATATTTCGGCTTAAGTTCATTGAATAATTGTAGAAGAATACATTATGAAAGTTTTATTTTATTATTGGACACTCGGCAGAATGGAATGCATTTTCTAGTCCGCCACGATCTTCATCAGAACTTAACAAAAAACTATAAACTAATTAAAAAAAAAAAAAAAAAATATGAAAAATTTCACTGTAGAAAAAAATTACCATTAATGTAAATTGTGATGTAAGAATAAAATCGCGATTGATGAAAAATTTAATTAAAGAAATGAAGCGCGATTCAAGTAAAATTGATAAAAAAATTTACTTAAAAAAAGAATCAAGATTGATATAAAAATTGTTTAAAGAAAAAAACTATAAATAATATAAATTTAGCTTAAAAATTATGACTGATGTAAAGTTGAATTAAAAAACAAAATAGTGATTGATGTAAAATTCGTTTAAAGTAATGAAGTATGATTCATGTAAAATTAAAGAAAATAATCACGAAAAATGTAAATTTAGCCTGAAGAAATAAACCTTGATTGGTATGCCATTTTATGCTTTTCCTGGTTATAGGTAAAATATATTGAGATTAATAATATTGTTCTATTCTGTTATTTTACTTAACTAACAAATTCACACATTATTACTTTATTATATATTTTTTTTTTTAATTTTAATTATTCTATAACAAAACCTTAAAAAAATAAAATAATAATATAAACAACAGAATTTATAACACCCAACATTCTCACACACACATATACAGCCATAACAACCACTTAAAATTATCCACATCAGTATTCCTTTAATGTTTATACGATCCTGGCAAACCACTGCAATGGTTGTGGTCAATAATAAAAAATTGTAACACAAAAAATTAAAGGGAAATTTAATGGTTGCTTCAACACAAATAAAGTAGATGGACAATAAAGAAATATATATATATATATATATATATATATATATATATATATATATATATATATATATATTTAAATAATGTAAACCATGCTTAATATAAATAATAAAAAATTAACTTTGTACTGGTTTTTTTTAACGTATGTCTTCAAATAATTATTATGCACGCACAATTAAAAAAGGTTACTTTACCAAAGATTGGTCGATAATGGAAGAGCATGGAGGGTTGCTGCTGATTAAAGAAATAATTAAATTTATTTACTTTTATAAATAAATTTTCTATTTAATTTAGACCACAGGAATTTTAAATTTGAATGCTTTAAAATAAGATTTAGAAAGAGAAGAAAGTTTTTAAAAAATGAATTTATAAAGAAATAACTCAAATATATAGAAAAATATATATTTGTGTAAAGTAGAATAAAATATGAGGGATGTAAAATTTTGTAAATATAAATTTTGAATTATGAAAATAAGAGAAAATTTTCACAAATCATTTGCAAAGTTATAATTGATGTAAATTTTAATTAATTTAAAGAGTCACAATTCCTGTAAAAGTAGAATAAAATATTATATATATTTACATCAATATGAACAAATATTGATGTAAAATTACTTTAAAGCAAAAAAAAAAAAAAAATACAATTGATGAAAAAAAAAAAAAAAAAATATTGATGTGAAACTGACGTATAATTAGCTTGGTGAAAATAACCAAGTTTTGATGTAAAATTGATGATTTGATGTTAAATTTATTTAAATTAAAGAAACACCATTAATGTAAAACTGGTGTAAAATTAGCTTGATAAAAAAAATCGCAATTGATGTAGGACAATTATAATTATTTTCTTTAAGCAAATTTTACATCAATCGCGATTCTTTTTATCAATCTAATTTTGCGCCAGTTTTACAATAATCGTGTTTCTTAATTAAAAAAAAAACTACTTCAGTTGTGACTTTTTATAAGCTAATTTTACGTCAGTTTTACATCAAGAGTGTTTCTTTAATTTAAACAAATTTTACATCAACAATGGTTATTTTTACTAAGCTAATCATACGTAAGTCTTACACAAATCGCGCTACCTTAATTTAAACAAATTTTATATCAATCTTGATCCTTCTATCAAGCTAATTTAAAGTCAGCTTCATATCATTCGTGTTTCAATTCTTTTTATCAAATTTTACATCAAACGTGAATCTTTTGATGAAGCTTTTTTTCGCTAGTTTTACATTAACTCTAATTCAAATCCCTAAGCATATTTTACATCAATCGAGATTCTTTCTATCATGCTAATTTTACATCAAGCATGATTTTTTTTTTAAGGTAATTTTACATAAGTTTTACATCAATAATGTTTCTTTAATTTAAAGAAATTTTACATCAAGCGTAATTTTTTTTATCAAGCTAATTAAACGTCAGTTTCACATCAATCTTTAAGAAAATGTTGAAACTAATTGCGATTATTTTTATCAAGCTATACCGCCACCAGATTTACATCAGTCTTGAAACACGACTTAAAAAAAAAAATTACATTAATTGTGATTCTTTTAGTTAAACCAATTTTACATCAATATTTGTTCATTTATTTAAAGAAGTTTTACAGCAATTGTGACTCTTTAAATTAATTAAAGTTTACATCAATTATAACTGTCTGTCCATGTAAACTTTGTGAACAAAGTACAAGCCGCAATTTTAAAGATATTTTGATGAAATTTTGAACAAGGAGGAAGCCTATTGAAACTGGTTATGTTTGGTCCATTATTTCACCTAGTCCCCATACAAATGTCCTCCCGGTATAGGGGTTCAACGATAATAAATGCCTTAAATAAAGCAATATTTTAATGAAATTCAGTGCAAAGAAATTTTGTATAAATATCAATCTTTATGGCAAAATTTCATGAAGATTGGTACATAATTGACCACAGTTTCTATATAAAGCCCTCTTCCGAAAATCACTTTAACCTGCATAAATCCCAAAGCAATGTTAGTATCAAATTAATACTCAACACAAATAAATTTTATATAAGAGAAATCACAGTGGAAATTTTTATGGGTATCGGTCTTTTCTTGCTTATTACATCAAAGTTGTGGCAATATTAAATAAATGGATTCCACAAATATTTTTGAATTTTTATCATTAAGGCAAAAAATTTAAAAATATTTGTTTTATACATATGTAATGTAATATAATTCAATCTTAAATGCTATCACAATTTAAATAAGTTTTACAGGGAATTTTAATGAAATAAAAAAAAAAAAAAAAAAAAAATCGGCTTAAATTTCTTCCTAAAAATTCACATAAAAGTATATTATGTGGTTATTTAAAATTAAATAGAAAACTTCTGTATTTTCTTCAGCTTTAAATATATTCCAAAAATATTTTCATATTGAAACTCAACTTTTCATATTCCAACTTTTATCATTAAGGGGGAAAAATTACAAATATTTGTTTTATTTTTAATTTCAATTCAATTTTAAATAATATTCACAATTATTAAAAAATACATTCCACAATGAAATATTTGTAATTTAATTTTTGTATTGTTACTAATGTATTATGAATAGATTCCACATGAAATTTTGGGTTTTACAAAATATTTACATACAATCCACGGACATTGATGTAAATCTAGGAAAATTAAAATATGTCTTCACTTTTAATATTAGTGAATTTCAGGATTACAAATATTTATATTTTGTCAATAAAATGCTATGAATAAGTTCCACATAAAATGTTCACATACAGACATGGATGTAAACCAAGGAAAATTAAAATATTCCTTAACATTTAATACATGTTCGTGCTTTAAAGGATTATAAATATTTGTAATTTGTTAACATAATATTTTGAATAGAATCCACATGAATTTTTGAACTTTAGGGTTATATAATTTAGGTGTATTTTATAACTTTAATGTAATTAAATATTTTTTGGCTTCACTTTTATAAACGTTAAGATATTGATCTTACCTTTCATATTAAATAAGTTCCACAAAAAATTTTGTTTAATAGATTTGAAGAAACTAAAATTTTTAAGGTGAAACATTATAGCTATGGCTCTAATCTTTATATCGAATACTTTTAAAAGTAATTAGGGTAGAAGGGGGGCTCATCTGAATTTGTCAATTTTCTTGAAAACGAAGTAATCAGAATGGGGGTAGAATCGGCATTTTTTTTTTAATAACACTATAACTTCTAATCCGCTGGTTTCATTTATATTAAATTTCACACATTGTACATTTTTAAATTTGGAAGTAGGGCCCCACACAAACCTCATAAGCAGAGCTATTGGGGGTCAAAATAGGGTACCTCTGACATGGAAAAATTTTAATCGCTAAACTATCTTGTCTAGCTGACATACTTCTTAATTATAAAAAAAAAAGATTGAAGTCAACCAGCCTTACCGTAATTTAAAATTAAATTTTTATTTTTGTTAAAATCGATTTTATTTTAAAACAGAAGTTCTGTTTTTTCCGTCTATTTTAAAAGCTATGGGTTTTTATACATTAAAACATTTCAAAACATTTTTTAATAAACAGAAATAATAAAAGAAATTTTAAAGAAAAATTATAAAAATAAATTATTCATAAATATTCAAAACAATAAAAAACTAAAAGCTTTTTTAATTTTTTTTTCATCTAAAATTATTTATTGAATCTTCACAAAATTAAGTGAACTAACACTAAGTATTCAAATCTTAATTATTAAGTCCAACCACTGTTGGACGAAAAACTATATGTAATCAAAGGGTTTAGCTTAGGCGGAGGTCTGTTGTGTTCTTTCTTCTCAAACGGTTGTAGCCATCGCTTCTCATTATGTTTCGAGCAAGTGGGTTAGGGTGTACTTCAAGCTTTCTCAAATACGATTCTGCGTGTTTTCTTATTTCATCTTTGACAAGAGGAACATTAATGTTCCTCTGCAGTTATCATTCGTAGTATTTTATTTTGGAGTCTTTGAATTTTTTCAACATTTGAAGCTGGGGCCGTGCCCCATAGTTGGATACCATAGCACCATATTGGTTTTATAATTGAGTTATAGATCAACAGTTTGCAGTCTAGACTTAATTTTGAATTTCTACCAATAAGTCAGTTAATTTGAAGTGATTTTAACTTAATTTGGGTTAACTTTGTATCTATATGTGATTTCCACGTGGATCTGGATGCATACCAAGATATTTTACTTTCGTTTTTTGGGGTATAATCTGATTATTTATCAGGATTGGGGGGCATGAATCTCTCAGAAACGTGAAGGTTATATGTATACATTTCTGTTCATTCACTTTTATTCTCCATTGCTGCAACCATTTTTCTAGATAGAGTATATGGATCTTGCCAAAGTTTTGATGCTTCTTAGGGGTTTTCATGAACGCCTAGAATAGCTGCGACATCTGCAAATATTGATATATGGTTTCGACTATTAGTTGGCCTATCAGAAATGTATATTAAATATAAAAAGGGACCCAGTATACTGCCTTGGGGTACACCAGCTTCAATGGACTGTGGTGAGCTTATAAATTCTCACTCTTGAAGAACGAACTTTCGATGAGTTAAATAGCTTTCCAGCAGGGTAAATATTGTTTAATTTTAAATAATAATCCTTTATCGAAGGCTTGAGAAACGTCAATGAAGAGAGCAGAACAATATTTCTTTTTTTCAAACATCTTAGATATAACATTTATAAGTCTGTGAGTTTGTTCTATGGTGCTATGTTTTTCTCTAAAATCAACTTGATGTGTTGGAATCGAAACGATTCACTATTGGCTTCAACTTTTTCATTAAAGCTTCTCAAACAGCTATGATATATTAGACAACAGGCTAATAGGCCTATACGATTCTATTTTAGCGTGATCTTTTCTGTGCTTAGGCATCATTGTAACCAATGAGACCTTCCATTCTTGTGGATAATATTCAAGGCGTAATATAGCATTAAAAATAAAAAGTAAAAATAAGAATATTTAAATTTAAAAACGAAATTTCAATATGTTGATAAAAAATTGTTTTATGATACGAAATTTAAAATAATAAAACAATTTTTTATTATTTTTTGTTTTGAAGTCGACTATTTTTCTTTTGTGTTTAGGCTAAATATCTTTTACAGAACTAAAACTAAGCTACTTTGAAGTTTAATATGTCACAAAAATATGTCATGTAAATCCACACCAGCCGATTAGAAGTTACGGATTTATTTCCAAAATATATTGCTTTCGCTCCACTGTGCATTACATCGATTTTAGATCTGTATTATTTTAACGAATTATTACACAGGTCGACAAAATGACAACTTTTTTCTCATTCAATTTGAATACACATGATCATTGAGTTCTAAGCCTATAAATTAATTTCTTTCAATTGTCTTTAGTTTTCACGCAGCATGTCTTGAGAACGATTTGTCTGATTTAGTTCAATAAAATGCAAATTATGCTTCCATCATTTTTTTAATGTGCTCAATAGCTTTGTACATATTAAAAGTATTCGGCCTAATCACAAAAGCAAAAAAGTCGACTCTAAATCTATAAAATCGACTATTATTTTAAATTTCTTACCATAAAACAATTTTGTGTCAACATTTTAATATTTCATTTTTAAATTAAAAAAAAAAACTTTTTGTTTTTTATACCCTACAAGCATAATAATACGAAAGTGATTCAAATTCGTATTGCTTAGAAGAAAAATTTTATTGACGCAATAATCATATTCGTATTGCGAAAGTTTCCCCGGGGGAGATTGTGCGTCACAGGCGATACATCTAAGCAATAAGAAATCAATATGCCTAGAAGAAAAATAGGAAATATTGCTAGATAATTATTTAGGTGAAAAAAAGAAGATACCGCCAGATAATTTTCTGGAAGATATAATAATTATATAGAAAAGTTATCACTAAATAAATCTTGAAATAATATAATAAAAAAATTATTTTATATCTTGTAAAGCATGCATTATATAGCATGAAAACTGAAACGCTCACATAAAATATTTATTTTATGCTAAAAGACAAACAAATTTCCCCAATATGTTTTTGAATAATTTTTCGAAAAAAATTGTGACTGAAAAAAAATTATTGCATTAATATCTTCCCGATGATCTTCATGTAATATCATCAATTTATTGCGAAGGAGAAAATTACCTTACTGAAAAAAAGGCGATATTTTGAGGATAAAAATAACAAAAAATTTTAAATTTTATACATTTTTAGTTGTTTATTGACTAATTTTCTTTAAACTGATAGAAATGCAATATTAGAAAAATATTGCTTTGATGATTTTCGTCCAAATAACAAAAAGAAGATATTGGGTAAATTTCTTCCAGGAAGATATCTTCCAAATGTTTATAGGGTTGTTTTGAAAGTTTATGAATATTTTGCTTTTACATTTTTTCTCAAATTTTTTAATGTATTTGTTTAATTTGTTTTTAAAAGCTTTTAAAATAGATTTTTAAATATTTGTTATGGTACGAAAAAAATGAGAACTTCTATTTTAAAAAATAAAATCAATTTTAATAAAAAATAAAATTTTAAATTTCTTTTCTGGTTAGGCTGATTGTGTGAAAATAATAATAATATTTAAAAAAAATATATATAAAAATTGTTGTTTTTCAAAAAATTTAAAAAAATTGAAACTACCAATAATGTTAAATTTTCTGCTTAACGTATGGAGAATATAACTGAAACAAAACTTTCGGAACTGGTTAAAAACATTTTACTTATGATAAGGAATGATAAGGAACTTTTATTTTCATCTTTGGATGACCACATGTCTTCTTATTACTCGTATATTGTACAAATTTTTATGAAAATCAACTTTTTAGTTTCTTCAAAATATTGACAAAAGAAGAATTACCTTGAATTTTTATTCACTCGTATGTTTGTTCGATTAATCGACAAATTGAAATCAAATAACTGTTCGATTAAATTAAAATCTATAATTTGAAGTAAAAATTTAGTCGAGTAAATTGTGCCGATTAATCGAATAATTCGAGTAAACAAAAAAAAAAAAAAAAATATTTTGAACATTTGTTCTTTAACTGGTTTTAAATATGTTTCTATTTAAAATCTAAAGGTTTTATTAGGCCTCCAAGTAATACCACAATTTGGAATTATCGACCATGTTCTGCAAATTGAAGTGAAGTGGATTTTAAATCGAACAAATTTTAAAAAAACCATCCTGTAATGAAAGTTCTTAAAAATATTTCTTCTTATATACTTCATTATTTGAGTACTAGTTATTTCTACAAGAACAACTCTTATAACCGGGAAAAACTATATGGCTTCATCATATAGAAACCAAGAGTCTTCATATGAAGTTAAAAGCTTCTAGCATTCACTGGTTAATAAACAGCCAAACAAAACTAAGCCTTGGCAATAAAGTTATTATGTATAAAAACGTTTTAAAACCAAATTAGACATATAGCATACAATTATGGGGAACAGCTAGTAATATGAGTATCGATATTATATAAACGCAGAGAAAAAACATGGTTACAGCATTATCACTACAACAATATTATGTTCTGATTGTTAATTTTCTTGTATTTTAATAAATCTGTGTTCATGATAACAATGTTTTTGTTTAAATTTTATCATTAAATGTTTACACTCAATAACAACTTTAATATGGTTGACTGTAAAAATTATATGTTTTTAAGTATTTTTACCAGGAACAAAATTTTATTAAAATGAAAAATATCATTACTTCTACAACCATTAAATATTTGCAGTCTTTTTCCTTGTTCTTAAACCATATTCTGTTTTTAAACCATATTAACACTATTATTCTCATGACAATAAAATGTTTCAAATAAATATAATATTTATCCTTTTCATAAACTCAATTGAAAAATTCATTACTTGTTTATTTTTAAATATGCTTTTTGCTTTTAATGCTTGTTTTTAAACTTCATTGCAATTCTCATTTAGTTTATATATGAATAAGTATAAATGGACAAGGTTTGGTTATACTCTATGTGATTCAAGCATTAAAGATATTCACTAACTATCATTAAAGGGTTTAGTTAAAAAACATATCTTGCATTTGAACCACATATAAGCAATAATAATAAGCAAATAATATGTAGTTTTTTTCTTCTTTGCTAATGAACACTTTTCTCAATTATTTTCAATAAAAAATTTATAAAAATAATTTTTTATTAGTAAGATTTTTTTTAATATATGATAAAATGGAATAATAGTATGACAAAACGAAATAATAAAATGATAAGATTGGAAAACTATATGATAACATGGGATAATGATATGATAAAATGGAATAATAATATTACAAAATGAAGTAATAATATGACAATATAGAATAATAATATAATAACATCAAATCATAATCTAATAGAATGGGATAATAATGTAGTAAGCTTGTTCAATTATATGTAAAACTAGAATCATAACATGAAAAACAAACCATAAAATCCGACACAATATGATAAAATGGAATTATAATAATTATTACCTATAATCATTTCTATTTTTTGCTGTGATAATATGTTCCATTTATAATCTGTTGCTCTAATATTATGGTCACTACAACTATATTTTTTTTCTGCGTGCAGAAGGTGCACCGTGGTATATAAGAAATGAGAATATCCATAGAGACTTAGAGGTACCATTGGTAAAATACAAATTTAAAAAGCACAGTGAAAAATACATTATAAAACTGCAGACTCACTCCAACCCTCTTGCAAGACTTTTACTGAAGTTCAATCAAGTTCAAGGCTCCATAGAGCCGTTACTAGGGGGACAAATTATTCATCTAGCTATGCTCTCGTTAGAATCAATTTTGTTGTAATTTTATTCCGCATACGTTATGTTAAAATTAAAACGAGCCCTATTGCTGTATTAAATTAAATTAAACTAAATAAAAGAACAAATATTGATGTAATATTAGTTTGAAGAATCATATTGAAATAAAATTTACTTAATGAATTGGATCACAATTGATGTGAAACTGACTTAAAATTAGCTTGATAAAAGATTCACGATTGATGTAAAATTTACGCAGAATTAGCTAGGTAAAAATATTCATGATTGATGTAAGATTTTCTTTAAATTAAGAAACCGGATCAATGTAAAATTTACGTAAAATTACCTAGATAAAAAGAATCTAGATTGATGATAAATTTTCTTAAAGAAATAACTAACTATTGATACACAATTTGCTCGATAAAAATAACCATGATTGATGTAAAATTTGTTTAAATTAAGAAACAAGATTGATGTAAAACTTGTGTAAAATGGGTTTGGCAAAAAAAAAAAAATAAATAAGTAAATAAAATAATAATAATAATGGTTGACGTAAAATATGTTGTAATTAAAAAACACGATTGATGTAAAACTTACGTAAAATTAACTTCCTAAGAAGAATCGTGATAGATGTAAAATTTGTTTAAATTAGTATAAAATTGCCGCGATAAAAATAATCATATTTGATGTCAAATTATATTAGAGAAAATAATACACAACTTTATGATAAAATATAAAAAATATAATTAATGGTAGTTTTCAATTTTTTACGATTTTTTGAAAAACAAAAATTTTGTCAAAAATGTTGATGTTTTACACATTTTTTTAATATCTCTGAAACAATTGCACATATAAAAATATAATGTGAACATGATTTGTTTATTAGAATTATTTTTAGAATTTTTTTGGTATATTATTAAATCAAATCAGACAATTCATTCTTGAGATATGTTGCAAGATGAAAAACAACTTCATTCATTTTCTAGATTATGGTTTATCTCGAAAATTAGAGTCAATTAAAAAAAGTCATTTACAGGTTTAGAATTCCGTGACTACATGTATCCAAATAGACTCAGAAATGCTGTTTCACAAAAACAGTGTTCCCCTAAACTTCAATTAAATGTAAAGGGTAATTCAAGTAGAGATACTTTTTTCAATAGCCCTTTTTTGACAGATCACGTGTGAGTCGTGTCATGCTGTCGTGTTATTTTTGTTTAGTATTATTTGGCATTTCATAATGGAAAGATTTAAGAATGAACAACGTTTACAAATCGTTCAACTTTATTACGAAAATTCACGTTCTGTGAGGAATGTGTTTCGTGCACTTAGCTCAACTTATGGTCAACATAATCGGCCTACTGAGCATACTATGCACAACACCATCACCCATTTTGAGACCCAGCATTCATTATTGGATAATATTCGACCGAATAGACCACGTCCAGCACGCTATAAAGAAAATATAGCGGCCGTAGCTGAGAGTGTTCGGCACCGTTCGCAGCAATTCGGACTGACGTATGGAACGACTTGGCGCATTTTACGTCTAGATCTTAAATTGAAAGCGTACAAAATATAGTTTGTGAAACAATTGAAGCCGCTCGACCTTCCCAAGCGACATCACTTCGCTCTATGGGCCCTTGAAAAGTTCCAAGAAGATCCGACGTTTTCGAGGCAAATTTTGTTCAGCGATGAGGTCCATTTCTGACTCAATGGGTATGTAAACAAACAAAATTGCCGTATTTGGGACGAAGAGCAACCTGAAGAGATTCAAGAACTGCCACTTCATCCAGAAAAATAAAGGTTTGGTGTGGTTTGTGAGCCGGTGGAATCATCGGTCCATATTTCTTTAAAAATGATGCCGGTGCGAACGTAACCGTCAATGGCGACCGACTATTTGATACCTGAAATTGAAGCTCGTGATCTTGGAGATATTTGGTTTCAGAAGGACGACGCTACTTCCCACACATCTCATCAATCAATGGATTTATTGAGAGAACACTTCGGTGAGCACATAATTTCAAGTTTTGGCCGGCCGATTGGCCACCAAGATCGTGTGATATCACATCGTTAGACTTTTTCCTGTGGGGATATGTAAAGTCTAAGGTTTATGCGGAAAAACCCGCTTCGATTCAGGCCTTGGAGGAAAACATCACGCGTTTCATTCGCCAGTTACCAGTCTAACGAGTCATCGAAAATTGGACTCAACGGATGGACCATCTGCGACGTAATATGGCCAACATTTGATAGACATACTCTTCAAAAAATAAATGCCAAAGAATGTTCTTTCTAATGATAATAAACATTCCCCATTAAATTTGAATTTTCTGTGTCTTTTTCTTTAAAAAAGTAGGGAACCTCGAAATGGATTTTTTTAATTGTTATCTCAATTGTAGTATTAAAATAAACTAAGAAATGTCCGATTCTGCCCTACTCATTTGATGAATTTATTCCATGGGTGGGATAGTTTTTGATCACTTAAAAATTTGATAAAAACAAAATTTACAAAAAAAGGGAGATAGTCAGAACTAAAAGGACTTAAATTGAATTCAACATATCTATGTCTTCCCGACGTAAAAAAAATTTACAAATGTCGTTTACGGTATAACAAGAGATAAATAAAAAAAGGGACAAGCTGTCCTTTCTTATCTTGATGTTTTTTAAAGGTTTTTTAGGTTAAAATGAAATAATGGGTACATGGAAATAGTGGGTAAAATATTGGCAGATTCTTTGTTAGAAACTCATCTTCAAAAAAAATTTTTTTTTTTATAAAAAAGTGGCGCATGCTCCCTTTTCTACTCCTAAATTTATTTTTTTTGAAGGGGGCTTGGCTTTTTTTAAGGTTAAAATGTATATTAAATATTATCTCTGTACATGAAAAAAGTGGGTAAAATATTGATAGTTTCACTGTTAAAAATTTGGCTTTGAAAAAGTTTTAATTTTAAGGTTTAAATGTTTTTGTTGTATTACTGTTTTTTCCAAGGATATCTAAGGAATTTTAATAAATATTTTAGAATTTATTTAAGTTTGTATATAGTATATATATTATTCTCAACTATTTACTACTAATCACTCATTTCTTTATGTTATCTTTTTATAGTTTTTGTTTAATTATTATTATTTTTTTAATCTTAACATTTAACATGCGGGGGGAGAGAGAGGAATAAGGTTTTGCTTTTTTCAATTTTTTATTCTTTTTTGTTTTTGTTTTTAATAATAATTATTATCGAATTGTGGTAAACTATCACTGGAACTTGTATAGTGTATATTATTAGAAGAACTACTACAATGTTGTTGTTGCTGCTGCTGTTGTTGTTGCTGAGTTTTCAAACTATGTTTTTGTGAGTTAGCAACTGATGTTTTCTTATTGCTGGAACTTTTTGTAGCAGTCACATTTGTGGATGCTGATGAGTTACAGGAAGAAGATTTTGAAGAATGATGTGAATTAATATGATGATGACCATTGTTACTTTGTGACTGCGGCTGCTGTTGTTGAGTTTGTCCATCGTTGATGGATTTTTGAGATTTACTCAAATGCTTAGGTGTCTTATGATGCTGTTTAGCATGTTTCAAACTATGATGACCATGTACATGATGCGTTTGCTGATATTTTTGCGATGAAGGATGATAATGATTTTCCAAATGATGTTGTTGCTGTTGACTGCCACTAATTTGTCCACCTGGCCCTCCACCATGTTGGGGTTGAGGCAATGTAGAATTGGTATGATAATTACCCATAGTCTCATTACTACTATTACTATGACCACTGCCCGTACTACCACCCATACCATAAATTTGTGTTTTCGATTGACTACGATAATGTAAATTGGCCACACTATAATGATCTAAACTATCAAATGTTTGCAAATAATGAGGATTAATTTGATTATAATCCGAACTGCAATCACTGCTGGCTGCTGTATTATTATGTCTACGATCCAAAGTATTGGTACGTAAAATATAGGGCTGCTGATGATGATAATATTGCTGGCTATCACGATGATCTAAGGAATTGTAATGACCATTTTTCTGGGGTAAAGGTGGTGGCGGAGTTGTGTGCTGTTGCTGCTGGGCTTTGGAAAGATTATTTTTGGCAGAATTTTTGGTGGGTGGTTCCGTAGTCTTGGCACATTTTATAGCCACAAATGAATTAGGCAAGGGTGGTAGTGGTGGAGTGGTAGAGGGAGATGTTGCTGTTACTGCTGCTATTGTGCCAGCTGATGTAATGGAATTGCGATTAATGGCCTCGCGCTACGCTGCATGATGATGATTACCAAATGTGCTCAAAACGGGTACAGACTAGGAGTAGCAAGATCACACACACACATAGACATATGTTTATAAAATAAACACACACATAGTTTAAAGGGATAACATTTAAGAGAAAGAAGTAGATTTTCATATATAATCAATACATTAATTGGAGTTTTTTTTCGATTAAATTTTATTTAAGAAAAAAGTGAAGTGACATTAAAAGAAATTTTAAAATAAAAAACATAAAAAAATGTTTTAAAATAAATTAAAATGATTTAAATACAAAGTTTTGTTTTTTTTTATTTTTTTTAATGTTAAAAAATATAGTTTTTAATTTTGTAAGGCAAAAGTTTTTGTTTGTTTAGTAGCCAGTGTTTAAAAAGTTAAAATAGAATAAAAAATATATTGATTTTATTGTTTAAATAAAATAAAAAAAAAACACAGGGCAACATTGATTCTGCAACACAATTGACAATAGACAATTGATATGAATCTTAACATAGAGTTTAAGCCTATAAATCGAGTTTTCCAGATAATTATTTAGATAAAGAAATTAATGAGGTTGCATATTATAACATATCTCGGGAACGAATTCTCGGATTTAGTTTAACAAAATAACAAAAAATTCTAACTCAAATTATCTCCAAGCTATAGCCATATAATTTTTATTTTATCTGCTGCATTATTTCAGATAAAAAAATAGAAAAAAATAGTGGAAAAAATAGAAAAAAAAATTAAAATTTCTTAAAAATTAAAAAAAATCGTCTTTTATAAAAAAATCATAAAAAATTGAAAACTCCCAAGAATGCAACTTTTTCTAGTTTGTCACAAAGCTGGATGCGTTAAAAATAAAACGAGATAAATTTCATTAAAATCGATGCATAAATTTCGACTTTATTTACAATTTAGTGGAAGTATCAACAAAATATTTCAATAAGAAAAATCGTACGTTTTTTTTAAAGAGTTACAACCTTTTAATTTTAAATAAAGTTAACATTTAGGCATCGATTTTAATGAAATGTAGCTCATTATATTTTCAATCTATCACAATTTATGACAAAGGAGAAAAAGGCGAATTTTTGTTTAGTTCTGATTTTGTACAATTTTTTGAATAATAATTTTTTGGTATTTTAATAAACCAAATCAGATCAATCAATCTCGTGATATGTTATAATATGTGGTAGAATCTCATTTATTTGTAATTTAATATTTTATCTGTAGAACTAGAGTAAATTAAAAAGAAAAGTAATTTATAAACTCAGAACTCCACGATCATGTATATTTTAACTGGAAAAATTATATTTTTTGTTGTCCTGTGTAATTAAAACAAAAATGTTTTTAATAAAATTTATTTATTTTAAGTGTTAAGTCAGTGTTGTTTTAATGTATTTGTAAAAAATGGTTCGTTTCTAGGCTTAGCTTTTGCTTTTGGTCTTTATTTTTACCCAATTTTTGTTGTATTTTTCTTTAAAAAAGTTCTTGTCTTAGCTGTGTTTGAGTTTGTTTCTTTTGTTTTTTTTTTTTGCAAAAAACTTTTAAAATAAAAATAATATCGAAATTATATTTAAAAAATTAATAATAAAATTATAAATAAATTTTTAAAAATTTCTTTTTTTACTTTTAACAAACACTTAAGTACATTTTGTTGTGCAAAAAATTATTAAAAATAAAAAAAGTGTTTTGTAAATTATTTTTGGGTGCATTTCTTTTCATAAATTTTGTGCATAATTCATTAGGTGTAAAAAAGTAAATTATGTATAGTAAATTTATTATAAAATGGTATAAAATGTGAAAAGTTTTCAGTAATCCAACAGCTTTTTAACACAACCCTCAATTTCAAATATTTAAAAAATGTAAGGTTTAGCTTTATTTTTTAATATTCAGTTGAATATTTCTGCAAAAGTCTAAATCTCAAAAATTTATTAATTGCAATTAAATTTGAATATATTTATGTAAATTTTTCAATCCACAATCCACATCTCTAGGCTTAAAATACTTTTAAAATAAACATATAAAAAAAGTAATAATTTTATGTAAAAAATTTTCAATAACATTTCCTCAACAAAAACTTTTAATAATAGTTCTTTAGCTTGAAATTATATTTTACTGAAATTTTGAATACAATCCACAATTTATTTCCATATCATAAATACATTTAAGCACTTAATATCTTTTTAAAAGAATATACTAACTGTATTTAAGCCTTAATCATTATTGGTAATTTATATTACTCAATAAAAACATAAAGAGACACAAGACAATATTTTTTTTAGAACCAAAACTAAACTATTTCTCATTTCAATAGTTATCAAAATTTTTAATATTGGAAAAGTAATTTATTTGCTTCTAATAACTTTAAAATAACAATAATGCAATATATTTTTTTATTAATAATTTATTAATAATCCAGAATTTTATTGGCCACACAACAGATTAGGCGTTTTTTCTTCTTTTAGCTATATTTATCTGCTTTGGCGATTTTTCAGTTTTGCCGACTATTTTTTTAATTTTGGCGTTTAGTTCTCCAATTCGTTACTATCGGATGATTACAAAAATAACATAGTAAACAATAACAAAAATTAATGTAGAAAATATGTTGCTGCACTGTGGGTCCAAACGCAAAATTTTTGGTAACAAATCTGTATCTCTTAACTACTGGTTTGGATCGAATTGAAATGTATGGAAGAGTTGTAGAGTAGGCTTATATATATATATATATATATATATATATATATATATACTGATATACATTACATGATATACATTACATGAGAAACTATACTGAAAATATTAAGCAAATAAGCTTTTTTGTGCAATTTCATAAAATCTCTACTCCTGCATTTGTTTTTAGCCAGGCGGAAAGCAGATTAGTGCCAAATCGAAATCGAGTGCGAAATCTATTTTATGACTAAATACTGTCAATAAATTTAAAAAAACATCGCTTGACATTTTTTTTTATTAATCGATAAAAATGATTTTTTTTAAATTTACCATTTTCGACCAATGCCGAATGTAGGGTTGCGCATAAATCTATTGAAATTTTTCTTCATTAAGCATTTATCAAAACTTATTTTTTGAAATATGTAAAGAAAAAAATTTTTAATAAAAAAAACTGAGAAAAAAGTAAAAGATTTCACTATATTTTTGTAAAAAAAAATAGCAATTTCTCATACTAATTTCAAATAGTTAAGCAAAAAATTTTTTTAGCATATTATTTCGGAATATATTACAAATTACAGATTATTTAAAAAAACATTTCCTCATACATCTCAGGTCTTATTGCCGAAAAACAAAATAAAGTCCAAGCAAAAAAATCAAAAATTCAAAATTAAAGCGTAAAAATCTTTTTAACTGTAAGAGATAGCTTAGATGAGTAATTTTATTTTTTCTTTATAATGCCAAGCACTTTACAAAAATATCAAAATCTTTGAAATCAGACTTGATTTGTAGAAGTTACGATTTGTTGAAATTTTTTCATATTCGGGATCAAATTTGTCAAATTTGACACCCTGTAGCTTATCTTGTGTTATCAGATGGTGACTACGAGATCATTTTTCTAAAAGTTTAAAGCCTACTCTACAACTCTTCCATACATTTCAATTCGATCCAAACCAGTAGTTAAGAGATACAGATTTATTATATATATATATATAATTTTTTTAAAGCGAAACTCCGTTTACTTTTCGAAAACTTATAGAAAGTTATTAGAATAAATATAGACTTATAGACTTATCTGCCAGTTCAATAATATATAACATATAGGTCGTTTTGAAAACTGACAACTCAAGTCAACTCTCACTAAATTCACTATTTTATAATATTTTATTACTGTGCATTTCCATGTATGCGTATACGTTACACACAATTATACTGACGCGTATAATGTAATAATATTCGTAATAATTTATTTCCTTTTTTTTTAATATTGTTTTGCCAATAATTGGATTGTAAATCTTCTTGAATGATTTTTGCAGGAATGAAGAAAGACTGATATTTATTGTATATTTTACATAAGAAATAATAACGAAAATATTATGTTGATATTCTCTTTTGTGCCATTAAAAAATAATCGTTTAAAAAATTGACTTTTTTCATAAAACCTGCAATTGTTTTTGGTCGGGAAAGAAGCAATTTATTGTCAAAGCTATATGAAGCTATTTTATGTTTAAATATCGTCAATAAATTAAAAAAAAACTCGCATTACATTTTTTTTATTAATCGATAAAAATTAAAGTTTTTTTGTTTCTTTTTTTAATTCGCCATTTTCGGATGAAGGGTGAAAACCTAAAGTGTTTTATTAACCATTTACAAAGCCTTGCCTTTTGAAATATGGAAAGAAAAAAAATTTGTTATTAAAAAAAAACTTTGAGAAAAAAGTGAAAGAAAAGTGTTATATTTTTGTATAAAAATAACTATTTTTCATATTAATTTCAGAGTACTGACTTTGAACATTTTTCACATCTAGGCGAATTGGGATAACCAACAATTTTTTTAGCTATTATTTCGGAATATATTACAAATTACAGAATATTTTAAGGAACAATTTTTCCTCATATACCTTAGAACTTATTCCCGAAAACAAAATAAAGTCCAGGCAAAAAAATAAAAAATTCAAAATTCAACTATAATTAACTATAAGTGATAATTTATTTTTTTATAGAAATATCAAAGTCTTTGAAATCGGACTTGATTTATAGAAGTTACGATTTGTTGAAATTGTAAGTCAAGTTTGACACCCTGTAGCTTATCTCATGTTATTACAGGGTGATTATAGGATGATTTTTCTGAAAGTTTAGGTCCTCCTGTATAACTTTTCCGTACATTTCAATTCAATCTGGTCATTAGTTTAGAAGATACAGATTTATTACCATAAATTTTGCTTTTGGCCCCACTGCTGCTTAATGTTAAAAAAAAAAAAAAATGACAACAATAATAAGTTTTTGATGAAAAAGTTGTTTGCCCATATCTGGACTGGAACGATTTTATTTTGGTTTTCAGTAAAAATAAAAAATAAAATTATATAAATTACACCATGCCACAAATTTCCAACACAAAATTAAAATATACCATCATATTAATAAGGGTTTTGTAAAGTTAGTTCGAATTTCCATTTATAGACTCTTAAACTTCGCAGCAAATTTTTCCATTATGTGTAAAAAAAAAACATTTAAATCAGCACGGAAAAAATTATTACCTTATATTTTTCAATTAACACAGTTGTTTAATTTTACATCAAAATTTAATTAATATATTTAAAGCAATTCAAAGTAAGATTTTTTTCTCATTTAAATTTTTATATCATTTAATCATCTACTTGATTGATTTAATAAATTTTTTAATTGGACATTTTTTTCGGTTTTTCATTTTTTACAGTTACTAATAATTGATATAATCATTTTGGAGAGAGGTGCCATATGAAATAGGCATTTTATATGGCAATGTGGTTTCGATTTTAAATGATCAGCTGGGTTTAAGAAAGTTGTCTGCAAGATGGGTGCCGCGTTTGCTCTCAAGTGACCAAAAAAGTAAACGGATTGTTTGGAGTTGTTTAACCGCAATCCGAATGAGTTTTTGCGGCGTTTTGTAACTATGGATGAAACATGGATTCATTAATGTACTCCGAAGACCATGCAGCAGTCTAAACAATGGGTTTCTCCGGGTGAACCTGCTCCGAAGAAGGCCAAGGTAAGTTTGTCGGCCAATAAGGTGATGGCAACAGTTTTTTTTTGGTATGCACGTGGGATAATCCACATCGATTACCTTCAAAAGGAAAAAACAATAAACGGCGAATATTATGCCAACTTAATAGACCGATTTAATGAGGATTTAAAAAGAAAACGACCCCATATGGTCAAGAAAAAAGTTCTTTTTCATCAAGATAATGCACGGGTGCACACGTGTGCGGTCTCAATGGTATAACTCTATGAATTAGGTTACGAATTGATACCTCATTCGCCATATTCTTCGGATTTAGCCCCTAGTGACTACTTCCTATTTCCAAACCTAAAGAAATGGCTCGGTGGAAAGAGATTCAGCTCCAACGATGAAATTATTGACCAAACAAATGCCTATTTTAAAGACCTCGAAAGATACTATTTTTTACGCAAAGTAAATGACGACATTTGCTCAAAATTTGACAGTAGTCTATTAGCAGGTGGTGATGGGAATAGTGTTGGATTTCATATAACTAAGAGGGAAGTTCGAAAAGTCACGGACTTATTGATCCGCCCTCGTATCATCCAATATATTCTTTAAAAAAGGTGAGAAACTTATGTGAAAATATTTAGTATAATTGTGGTAATACTCTCTAAGACAACAACAACTACAAGTAATATATTCAGGTTAAATAATTTAAATATTTTTTTATTTCCAATTATATTGAAAAACGTGTGTTAGGACCAAAATTCTTGGATTTTTGACCCACATAGTTATTAATAATAACATTTTGAAATGTAAACGTAGTATAAGAAAATGAAGAATACATTGGCGTTTTATTGGTCGCGAGATAGATTTCATCCATCTAGATTAGGGGCGAATTACATTCGCCTAGGTAACTCTTTTCATTTCAATTATTCCGGAGATCGATGGGGTAAAGAATGGAACAAAGTGTTCCGGAGGTCGATGGGGTATACAGGAGGCAAAGCATTCAGGTCAATGGCATGTGGTGGATTTGACCTTAAATGCCTATGCTAGCCATTTAAGAGTTAATCACAGCTGAGCAAGCGAGTAGCAGAACTGACGAATCACGAGAACACAATAGTAGAGAGGAGAAGCAGCAGGGAGAAAAACACAGGAGTGTAAGAGTAGCAACGAGCAGAGAAGCAGAGGAAAAATTCAAACATTAGCAAGCAAGAAGGAGACAAAATAAGCAAACAAGAAGCCACATACACAGATACTCACACACAGATCAAAGAAACTGTTACAGCAGCGAACATAAAGAGACAACAGAAGGGAAGGTTCGATGCAACAACCGCTATCGGTTCGAACAAAGTGCAGGAAAACTGCAATAATATTAGTTTTAAGAAATGTATATAAGCCAGTGTAAAACTACAATCGATCTTTTTCTCTCTCTTTTCTCAGTGAACAAGCCAGACGTGGTGAGTAGCTGGTTAATAAAATAAATAAAAGAACTAACAGAGCAGTGTTATAGGGCATTCAGACCGACGCGAAATTACATACTTTCGTGATTTCGGCCGAAATCAAGTTGAAATTACGTAATTTCCCATACATTTTGACACTTGCGAAATTACATAATTTTGTGTAATTTCGGCGAAATTACATTGAAATTACGATGCCCATTTCCGTGCAACTCTGTACATGGTTGGAAAAAATACTTTTTTTGAACTATGTACTGTATGTTTCAACCGTGAGAAGAAAAAAAAAAATAAAACAATTCACAGCTGATCTTAAATTTAAACACAAATCTTAAAATTAATTATTAAAGTGATTTTGCAAAATGAAATATATCCTTTTTACATTTTTAATTGTTTCAAATTAATAATTTCCAATTTAGTAAGTAATTGTTTCTTATTTGTTTCCATTTCAAAATACTATATTTACCCCTATAAAAATTTAAAATGTAAACAATAAGTATCAGCTGTTCACGAAATTACATCAAATGTCATCTAGCCAGTATGAACACTCTAGATTTCATTCGTAATTTCGGCATGAAATTTAGTAATTTCGCGCCGGTCTGAACAAGGCTTTAGGGGAAAAAATAATAAAGTTGGTTGAATGGATTACATTAATTTAACGTTGGATATACTGATTTATAATCAGTAAAATTGAAAGTTTCAACAAAATTTACAATCTGGTGGAAGTGGTAGGAGATAAGCACTGCTCAGAGCCAAGTGATATAATGTTTTCTTGGAAGTTTTAACTCGGAAAATATAGGGACTAAGAAATCTCCGATTACATCTAAGATTAAATAATCAAGTAGGAGGTAGTAAATAGGAGATTTAGAACCGGCAAGGCAACACGGAGACTTCACGAAACAACACTGTCTCAACATATAAGAAGTTTGTGGAAAAAAATATATACAGTGAAGGATAAGTAATAAAGAAACAAGGGTAAAAATTAAAATAAAAGTGTTGTTATTTTATGTAAGAACCTTGGATACGACTGAGTTTACCCCAGCTGCAAATCCAGGTAACCGGAGGTTCCTTATACATGATCCATAAAATTTAAAATTCAAGAGGCCATAGAATGAAAATAACTTTAAAAAATCCTTTGGATGTCTTGTTAGACTACTGGTTCACTTTTATTTTGCGTTATAATTATTGAGATTTTTTTGTTGCACTGTGTTATACCTTTTAAAGGACATTTAAAAGTCAATAAATATAAGGAAAAGGGATCGCTATATATATATATATATATATATATATATATATATACGAGAAATTTATAAACACCTTTTCAATCGACATACGGAAGGACCGACAGACGGATATTGTTATTTCGAATCCCCTATCTCTAAGGACCGAAAAAAAATATACATATACTCTAAAGCATTACTGATATTTACATATACATACCTGGTGTCTTTCAATTTCCATAAAAATTTGTATATGCAAACATTTATTGGAAAACTTGCGATTTTATTTCAATTTTTCTTTTTCTCAAAAACTAAAAAAATTTCAAATGTATGCAAGTTTCAACAGCAATAGCTCTGGTAAGGCTTTGTGAATTTTATTGACTTAAATGGATTTTGAATTTTGCTTATATCGGCTTTAATACGAACATTTCAAAAATAAGAAAGATTTTTTTAAATATGCATTTTAATGCAATTGCATTTCTAAATGCATTTTTCGTTAAATATGCCATTTAAAATTTTTGATTTGTTAACATATTTGGAAACTATAAAATCTTTTCATTAAAATGAAAATTTTAAATCTTTGAGACGCGCAAATCTATTATGCACAATATAATTAAAAAAATAAATGTTCGAAAATTTTCATATAAAAATGAAATTTTTTGATGTTTTTTTTAAATTTTTTTAAATGTTAACAAAATATAGAAAACATGCAACTTTTAAATATTCATATATTTTGACATTATGGACAAATTTGTGTAATTTAAAAATCATAAAAGGCTGTTTATTGTATTCTTTTTGAGTAATTCATTCATATTCATATTTAAAATAATACCAGAAAATTACAATTTTTATATGAAGAAATGTGAACAGGTTTTAGAAAATAAAAATTGTGCATTGTAGATGTGTGCATCTCAAAAAATTTGGATTTTTATTTTTATGTAAAGATTCTGTACTTTCTAAATATGTTAAAAAATCAAAAATTTGAAATAGCATATTCAAAGAAAAGTGCATTTTTTAATCTCTTTTATTTATTAAATATTCGTATTGAAGCTGATGTAGTCACAATTCGAACGGCGTTTAGATTATTGAATTCTACAAATCCTTTCACAAATATTGTTAAGTTGTACTTTTGAGTGTTTTTAAGTATTTTTGAAAGCAAAAAAGCGAAATAAAACTGAAATCGATATAGAATCCATGGACTACTATCATGCAAAATTTTAGGAAAATCCATAGACATTCGGTAAATTTTTGGGCGTCCTTTCATGGAAATATATATAGTTTATTCCACGATCTTGTTCATATTTGATACGCATATAATTTATGGAGCCATTTAGTCTCATTATTATTTTTTCCTATTTCAAAAACATCGCGAATTTATTTGTGATTTTAATTCTTCTGAAACTTAAAAAATTCGATAAAGTACGTAAATTTTAATGTTAGTATCTCTTTATGATGTTGATGGATTTTAATGATTAAAGACCTTAATGAAGGCCAACTAGGATCTCTTTAAAGACGATAATGTAAAGATTAATTGTTTATTTAAAAATGCACTCGTAATGCAATTGCAATTTTACAATGCATTTTTGACAAATTTCTACCCCATAGATTTAAATTTTCTCTTAATATGTTTAAAAGCAATATCTTTACTACAAAATACAATAATAATTGTTCCGGCACAAGGTGATCTACTATTTTTAATATTTTCTTTAGAAAAATTTGTATAAAATTTATTACAATGGACAATGCAGGCACTAGCACTCTTCTGGGCTTGAATAGGAAGAGCTTAAGAATCATGATAGGGGCCATAACGGGTCACTGTTTGATAGGGAAGATGAGGTCTAGATGGGACGCTAGCAATTCCGATTTTTGTGGAATGTGTGGGGACGTCGACGAGACCGAGTCTATTGAGCACATTGTGTGCCATTGTCCACGATTGCAGCATCGTAGGATGAAATGGCTGGGTAGCCAATTCCTCGGCGGGCTAAGTGACGTTCGGGACGCAGATCTTGTAGACGTCATAGGCTTCGTCATGGGAATCAACTGTTTAAGAGAGAATCAGGGGTATAACCGTAGGGGGAATGGTAACATTGCTAATCCTCCTATATGATTTCACTCCTATTCTTTTCTTTTCTCTTTCTTTTCTTTTCTATTCCTACTCTCCTATTTTCTCCTATTTTCTGTATTGTATTCTATATTTCACAGCTCTTTCAACGAAGGGACTCACAATGGACCGAGATCGGTCTCTGGGTGGAGATGTGGTACTTTCTGGTATCACATCAACCTTCTCTATCTATCTATCTATCTATCTATCTATCTATCTTATTACAATAAATATTGTAAATGCTATTGTATAACTAAAAAATAAAGTTTTTGCTAAAGATGCACTCACAACAAGAATGCAATTTTCAGTTGAATTTTTAAGAAATTTTCACCCTTTTAATTTTAGATCGATTTTCGCGACTAATCAAAAACCAGACCGAAAACCCAAACAGAACCCAAAATTTTATTGAAAAATTTTATGTAATTTTTAAAATTAAAATTGTTTTTTATTGATACATTGACATTTTAATATTTTTAAAGAAATTGAATATTTCGAGTTGCTTTTTTGGCAAACTATTTTTTAAAATAACAGCTGAATCACGTAGTTCATATAGTGGTGTTGTCGGCTTATCATTTTCCAATCTTTAATTTTTGAGAAATCGTTGGCTTTAAAATATGTTGAACTCTGACAAAAATTACAAAATTGAAAATCAAAATCATCCAAAAAGGTTAATATGCCAAAAGACGATGATTTCCCTTTTTTGGTTATAGACTTTGTAATCAAATAAAAAAAAAACAGATAGAAGTCGTAAAAATAGAACCCATTTTTCGTAAACTGTCTCGATTATAGAACCTACAATTTTAAAAATTAGGCCGTCGCGAATACCGTGCTCGCTTGAAAAATTCTGAAGGAATATTTCTTAACTTTTTTTTAATAGTGGACTATTTTGCCTCAGAACAATTTATATTGAAATTTTTCTAATATCAGAGATAGAAAAAAATTGAAAAGGTAGAACTTTTTCAGAAATGCATCTTAAAATTAAATTTAAAATTAAAATTGCATTCGCATTATTAATGCATTTTTAAGTGATAATATTATTTTTAAATTAGTGCTTTTAAAGAGGACATATTCGTCTTGTATATGTAATTTAAAATATCAAACTCCGTTTGCAGCTTGTAGAGATATTGATGTTTAAATTAACACATTTTTCGATTTTTTTTTTAACTTTTCAAAAATTAAATTCATGAATAAATTTGCGAATTTTTCAAAAAATCAAAACAATAAAAATGGAGATATTAAAATGGCTCTATTATCTAAACAATATAGGAAAGAAAATTATATTTTTACCAGATATTTTGCAATTAAAAGTCTCTCAATTATGATGTCACGAAGGTATGCATATCTGAAAATATTTCAAATACTTAAAATTGTCAAGAGAGCGATCAAAGAGACTTAACCTAAATGGTGATCCACTTATCAGATATAAAAGCAACTCAAATGCTATATCTATATCTTTATTTAGCAGAAGTTTAGAGTGAAATTAAATGACTGAAAGTCTGTGAGAAAAACAAGTATACTTTTGACTAATTAACATCAAATTATAAAGATTATTTGCTGAACGAAATCGTCCAAAATGTTCCATAAGTAGGTGATACAGCAAACAAATTATCTGTGATGCGAAGATCAGTTCGACTTTGAAGAACAGAAAAAAAATATTTGATCACTATTTCGGAAACATGAAAACTTTTTCTTCCAGGATTTTATAAAAGTTTGCTTTTTCATTGGAATATACGATAAGATTTTTTCGCTCAATATTCTTATTGAATTCAATGATGTAATTCGAACACTTTTCTCTCACGAGTGAATAATACCATGACAAGAAATCATAAGAAAGGATCTGTTAAACTCGATATACTCATTAATTTATTTGTTTTCTCTTACTCGACGAAGAATGAAAATGAGTCGAAAAAATATGTATGGAGATCATTCAAACATAATTTATGATCACGAGTTTTGGCTTGTAAAATCTTCCCTGTTTCCACCGGAATAGTGTAAAATCCAGTGAAGCCTATTATTTAAGGAACGGGATACATAAAATTTGATAAAAGTTGAATTTTTCATCGGAACGTAATGACTGAGGAGCATATGATGAAATCTTTTCAGCTCGGTATTCTCATTTATTGTAAAGAAAATATTATAATCGACCACCATTTGTTGGACATATATACTTTTTCACGGAGAATTATATCGTTATAATAGTATCATACGAGACGACCTGTTCACCTCGATAATTCCGTTCCTTAAATTACTGTTAAGGAATGAAAATATCTTCCTCGACGTAGAAAGAAGATGAATCGAATATTCGACCATAATTTAAAAATTTAGTGTTTTCAAAAAATGAGCGTTCAAGGAGATGAAACGAAATTGTGTGACATCCAAATTCCTTTTATATGTTCTGAACAGAACTTAAAAGAATTATGAAATACGATCTTTTTCCTTTATGGAGTTATTCACTACACTCGATAATTAGATAATTAAGGTATGCGTATCCTGAATATTAACAAAATCCAAAGACCTAAGAAATATTCTTGGGCGTTCTTTAATGGAATGAACAATATAAATGTGTAAAAACTATGCAGAAAAAATAATTCCAAATAATTTATTAGTAAAATTATTAATTAATTTTTTTATTGAAATTTAATCATATTTTTAACTAATATAATTAACTTTCTAATTGGTTTTAAGATTGCTGACAAAAATCGGCAGCTTTCAAAAAAAAATTTATAGAAAAATGAAAGTCTTGTCAATAAAAAAATAAAATAACATACGCATTTAATATATAATCATTTGGTAAGTACGAATTTTTAAAATGAGACTTTTAATAGTTACGATGCTTTTGTAGATATTCCTGTCGTTGGTACCGGTGGTATGTACCAAGTTTCGCTTTTCTCAATCAAATTTGAAGTTTTATTATTTCCTTCATTTAATTTTACTTGCATTTTTTAATATTTTTAATAATTTAATAAATTACTATAATAAAATTTAGACGTTTTTGTTAATGGAAGGATTTAATTAAGTTTGGAATTGAATTAATAAAATTTTTAGTTGATTCAAACATAATTCTAATTAGTTTGATTAAAAATATTAATTGAAATCTAAACCAAAATCAATTACTCTCAGTTAACTAATATTATCATATTATCATTTTGGTGATTGTAGCAAACTCAACTAAAAATTTAATTAATATAAACAATTTCGTAATTAAAATCCATTTTTATTTTTTTTTTCTGTATAGATCCGGGTTTTGTGAAATTTTTTAATTTAAGTTTGTAGCAGAGAATAACTACCTAACTATAGCAGACGAGGCCTTTAAGAAAATATAAAAATCTTTAAGTTCTTTTCAGTTAGTGAATTTTAGATATATGTTTATCTAAAGTAAAGAAAAATTCAATAAAATAATATAGAAACAAAATAGGTGCAAAAAATGATCTTTTTTAATTTTCTGAACACTAGAAAGTCTCTATGTACTGTGATAAAACTACATCAAGTAAGTGACTTGTAGCTGACTGGTATGCTCCTAGGTGAAAAGCTAAATCCGTTCCACGGTAAGTCTGGCGAATAAATCCTAAAAATTAAGAAAGATATCATAGAAAATATTCACAGTGAAATATTTTCGCGAATTGCGAAAAAACAATTACACGCATAGTTTGAGAGATGAAAGATCGTCAATAAAAAAATAAAATCAATTAACGTCACAAAAATTATTAATTTTCCTTTACTAAAAACGGCAATGTCTGATGTGCCCCTATGGCGAATGATCCACCTTATGTTATATATTTTTTTTAATTTTTAGTTTTGAAATTTGATAATTTTTTTTTTTATTTTACACTAAAGCTTAAATATCATGGGATATTCTATGTAAATATTTCTATAATATATTAACCAACAGTATTTCAAATCAATTCTTTTTAACATAAAACTACATTTTAAAGTTATTATTTTTGCATTATAAACCTTTTTCGAAAAAATTTTTTATGGCATTTAAATAAGATGAAGAAATGTTTGTAACTAGATTTTGTTTATAAATTTCCAAAGGCAATATTTTGCAATAACACTACTATTTGTTTGTGTGGTGTGGATTGTATTCGTATTCAAAACGTTAAAGTGGATTGTATTCAAAACGTTAAAGTTTGTGCATATTAATTTGATAACATTAATAAGTCGATTTCAACAATTGGTTCCGTAAAACATTTGTATATTATAGAAGTAAAATATTTTGTTTTTAAATAAATACTAACGAGAGCTACAAAAATATTTAATACTATTTATTTTGTTTAAACAGCCTAGCTATTTAACGATAAAATGAACGTAACTGTGTTTTCCTATTTTCTATTAAAATTTTAAATCACTATTTTTTTTTTTAATTTAGTTTAAACAAATTTTTAACTCTTCAATATTTTATACCATTTTATATATATTCTTTTTCACTAAAAACAAAAAAAAAAAAAAAAAAAAAAAAAAAATAATTGCTGTAAAATATAAAACAGAATTGATATTCATTAATTTTTACATTTGCATACAACATTTTGAATGAATCAATTTTATTAAATACATTTGTTTTTTTTTTAACTTTTTTATACTTTTTTATACTTTTTTCTTTAATAATAAAATGGGGAAGTAATTAAAATTATATAAATTTTCCAAATATATTAATTATATTGATAAAAAAAAATACACATATAGAAAAAGTTATACACATGCAGACATTTAAATATTAATTTCTCAACTTGATTAAATAAACTGAAAATATGAAATATCATATGTAGTAAAAAGTATAAAAATATTAAATGTACAATGATAAATAGTGAGACAAGAGGGATTTTTTTAAAGAACAAGTTCTCTTGATATTGAAGCACCTGATATTTGTCTTGTGGACAAGAAGTTTTTCTATAAAAAATGTATCTTGTTGACAAGCAATTTTTCTATAGAAAATATATTTTGTTGACAAGCAATTTTTTTATAGAAAATATATCTTGTTGACAAGCAATTTTTCTATAGAAAATATATCTTGTTGACAAGCAATTTTTCTATAGAAAATATATCTTGTTGACAAGCAATTTTTCTATAGAAAATATATCTTGTTGACAAGCAATTTTTCTATAGAAAATATATCTTGTTGACAAGCAATTTTTCTATAGAAAATATATCTTGTTGACAAGCAATTTTTCTATAGAAAATATATCTTGTTGACAAGCAATTTTTCTATAGAAAATATATCTTGTTGACAAGCAATTTTTCTATAGAAAATATGTCTTGTTGACAAGCAATTTTTCTATAGAAAATATGTCTTGTTGACAAGCAATTTTTCTATAGAAAATATGTCTTGTTGACAAGCAATTTTTCTATAGAAAATATGTCTTGTTGACAAGCAATTTTTCTATAGAAAATATGTCTTGTTGACAAGCAATTTTTCTATAGAAAATATGTCTTGTTGAGAAGCAATTTTTCTATAGAAAATATGTCTTGTTGAGAAGCAATTTTTCTATAGAAAATATGTCTTGTTGACAAGCAATTTTTCTATAGAAAATATGTCTTGTTGACAAGCAATTTTTCTATAGAAAATATGTCTTGTTGACAAGCAATTTTTCTATAGAAAATATGTCTTGTTGACAAGCAATTTTTCTATGGAAAATATGTCTCGTTGATAAGAAATTTTTCTATAGAAAATATAAGAAATTTTTCTATAGAAAATATAAGAAAATTTCCTATAGAAAATATATCTTGTTGATAAGCAATTTTTCTATAGAAAATATATCTTGCTGACAAGAAATTTTACCGTAGAAAATATATCTTGTTGACAAGAAATTTTTCCATAGAAAATATATCTTGCTGACAAGAAATTTTTCTATAGAAAATATATCTTGTTGACAAGCAATTTTTCCATATTCTATGTCTTGTTGATAAGAAATTTTTCTATAGAAAATATATCTTGCTGACAAGAAATTTTTCTATAGAAAATATATCTTGTTGACAAGCAATTTTTCCATATTCTATGTCTTGTTGATAAGAAATTTTTCTATAGAAAATATGTCTTGTTGACAAGCAGTTTTTCTATAGAAAATATGTCTTGTTGACAAGCAATTTTTCTATAGAAAATATGTCTTGTTGACAAGCAATTTTTCTATAGAAAATATGTCTTGTTGACAAGCAATTTTTCTATAGAAAATATGTCTTGTTGACAAGCAATTTTTCTATAGAAAATATGTCTTGTTGACAAGCAATTTTTCTATAGAAAATATGTCTTGTTGATAAGCAATTTTTCTATAGAAAATATGTCTTGTTGACAAGCAATTTTTCTATAGAAAATATGTCTTGTTGACAAGCAATTTTTCTATAGAAAATATGTCTTGTTGACAAGCAATTTTTCTATAGAAAATATGTCTTGTTGACAAGCAATTTTTCTATAGAAAATATGTCTTGTTGACAAGCAATTTTTCTATAGAAAATATGTCTTGTTGACAAGCAATTTTTCTATAGAAAATATGTCTTGTTGACAAGCAATTTTTCTATAGAAAATATGTCTTGTTGACAAGCAATTTTTCTATAGAAAATATGTCTTGTTGACAAGCAATTTTTCTATAGAAAATATGTCTTGTTGACAAGCAATTTTTCTATAGAAAATATGTCTTGTTGACAAGCAATTTTTCTATAGAAAATATGTCTTGTTGACAAGCAATTTTTCTATGGAAAATATGTCTCGTTGATAAGAAATTTTTCTATAGAAAATGTGTTTTGTTGATAAGAAATTTTTCTATAGAAAATATGTCTTGTTGATAAGAAATTTTTCTATAGCAAATATGACAACCAATTTTTTTATATTAAATTTTACTGTTACTTTTATTTGAATATTTTATTTAATATTTAACCTTATTCCCACTGTCTTTATCATTTCATTATATTTCTCTCTTATTGAAATAATATTTTAATTATAAATAATTTTAAAAGCAAAAAAATGAAACAAACCTTTTTTGCTGTATATATATTTGTTGTTGCTTTAAATGCTAATGGAACTGCTATAATAATTTGTAAATAATTAATTAAATATTATGAATATATATAGAAAAATATTTATAAAAATCAAAAATAATATTTAACAAATAAACTCTCTGACAAACATATACATATGTATTAAAAGACAAACAAATAATAACACCAAATGACAAATAAATAAATTAAAAGTAATTTAATAATATGAATAAATTTTGCAGGTATATCAAAAGTATTACAACAATTTAAATAAAAACTTTTTTTCATTAAATAAACTAAAAAAAAAAAAAAATTATTAAGTTTATTATAACACTTAGACTAATTACGTTTATCATGCTTATACTTGCTACCAATTGGTAATAAACTAATTAAAACATACCAAAAAAAAAAAAACAAAAAAAAAACTTTTCTTTCGAAAAAACAACAAAGTTCATTTAAGTACGAAAAGTAAACTGTTTAACTAATTAACAAAAATGAAAAAAGAAAACTTTTTATTATTTTTATAATTTTGTTCATTTTACAAACTATTTATGTACTTTATCTTTCTAACTACCAGTGATTTTTTCGTGTTTTAACTGCCAATATGTAGCACTATGCCAAAAATAAAAATAATGTTTAAGAAGAAAAAGAAAAATTAAACTAAGTACGTGTTGTGCAGTAAATTCTAAAGATATACGCACATTTATACATAAGGAAAGATAGACAGACAGACATACTGACAGAGAATCTTGCAAATACTTAAACGTTAACATTAACGTATACATATAAAGATTTATAGTAGTGACACCCAGTGAAGTTTCAACCATAATTAGCTAAGGAAAAATAACTAGAAAGAGTAAAGCTAGTACATGCTACATGTATAAAAATAATAAAATAGAAAATTGGGGTTATTTTAAAATTTAAATGCAACACTGAGAGAAATTATTATGCTATAAAAGGAACAAAAAAATCTTATAAAAAAAGCAAGATTTCAAGATGTTATTCTATAGAAAAAGTAACTTGATCTTAAGCCACTTTTCTATGAAAAAGGAAGCTAGATTTAAAGCAACTTTTCCGTAAAAAAGAAAACTTGATTTTGGGTTACTTTTCTATGGAGAAAGTAGCTTGATTTTAAGGCACTTTTGTATAGAAAAAAGCTTGATTTTATGCATCTTTTCTATAGAAAAGAAAGCTTGATTTCAAGCAACTTTTTTATGGAAAAGGAAACTTTTCTGCAGGAAGAGTAGATTGATTTCAAGTCATTTGTCTGTAGGAAAAGTAGCCTGATTACGAGTCACATTTCTATAGAAAACGAAGCTTGAATTTAAGCAATTTTTCTACAGAAAAGAAAGTTTGAGTTCATGCAACTTTTCCATAGGAAATGTAGAGTGATTTCAACTCATTTTTCTGAAGTAGCTTAGTTTCAAGCCATTTATTCTATAGAAAAAGTAGCTTGATTTTAAGGCATCTTTTTAAGGAAAAAAACTTGTTTTCAAGCCAATTTTCCATAGAAAAAATAACTTGATTTCAAGCTACTTTTCTATATAAAAATTAGCTCGATTTCAAGCCAATTTTCCATAGAAAAATAACTTGATTTCAAGCTACTTTTCTATATAAATAGTAGTTTGATTTCAAGCCACTTTTCTATGCAATAAACTTTTTTATGCAATAAACTTTCCTATAGAAAAATATTTAAAGTCACTTTTCTTCAGAAAAAGTTACTTGATTTCAAGCCAATATTTAGGAAAATTATTTGTAGCAAAAGTAGCTGGATATTGTGCACTTTTTACATTGCTTTTCTTTCCCTTTTTATTTGTATTAATTATAATAAAATTTCGCTATCTTCTCTTTACGCACAATGTTCTCAAGTTAACAATTTTAATAGTTACAATGATTTTTATTTTATTCCATATCTGCGTATTTCAACAAAATAAAAAAGAAGAACATGATAGAATTTTGTGCATTTTAATAAAGTTTCAACAGCAACAATCAAAATATTACTTTTTGTGACACAGAGTTGTTGTGGATTCATAGAGTCCCCTTTCGAAAAAGATATTTAAAGTAAAAACTATAAAAATTCCTTTTCAACGAATAATATAATATGCATTCCAGTGAAAAAGGAATAAATGAAAGAGCAGAGCAAAAGGAAAAAAGTAATATAATCAACGAAAAAATGTTAACGAATAGTGAAAAATCATGAAATTATTTTTCTGTTCCATTAGATTTGCAGAAAAACCAAATGACAATTGTTTAAATAAAATTAAAAAAATATCTAGTTAGAAATTAACAAGAAAATTTTTAGGTCATAAATTTCTATTCACACATATTTTTTTAGAAAAAAAAAAAAAAACATTTTGTAAATCTAATACAAATGAATTAAACACCTTGCCATAGAAACTTGAAAAAAGAAAATAAATATATAAATAACAGTGTTATTTTAATTTGACAACATTAAGGCTATGCACAGTTTTAAATGAAACAAAAACAAGTACAGGAAAAATTTAATTTAATATGACGAAAAATATGCGTTTAATTAAAATCAACTTTTTTTTTTAAGTTTCATGCTCTTTCTGTGTGTATGTATACGTTTTCATGCAATTTTCTTTTAGTTATATAAAGTTCTAAAAGTTTAGGTTTTTTTTGTTGCAAAACAGAGAGAAAGAGAAAGAGAAAGAGAAAAAAAGAACTTAATTGAGTGTATAGTGAGCGTAACATGACACTATCTATGGTATAATCTAAAACCACAAATGCACACAAAATTAAAATAGTTTCGCTGGTATAAAATTTTTAGTTTTTTTGTTTCTTGTGCTGCTATTTTTGATATGTAAAAAAAATAAAAAAATAAAAAATAGCAGGGATATACTGGCATACATAGAATCATATTCATATGCGTGACTTTATATAGCCACTATGAACTACTAACACATAAAAAAAAAAAAAAAATAAATAAATTTCATATGTAATACATATGAACATGTACATTAGGGCGATAACTTTTTCACACTTTTTGCGAATATCAAAAACGGCATAGTATAGTCGTGTAGAACATTAAAAGTTATTAATAAAAAAATATGATAATTTTTTCGGATCGTTAAAAAGGTTCACACAGGGATTGGGTTGAAGTTTGAAAACAAACATTTTTATCTCTTGGAAATTTTAAAAAAATATACAACTGATATTTGTATATATTCCTATACGTATCACTTAAATGTTATTTTGGAATTTATTCAATGCTTTAGATTTAAAAATTTTCCTACGGTTTACAATTCATCGCGGTTCAAAATTCGTTATATGTAAAAACCAGAGTAAAATACGTTATGCTTAAAGCGATATGAAAATATAAGCATTGATTCGAATTTCAGAGACTGTACCATCTCTAAATGCCTAGATTATTATCTTTTAAAGAAGATACACCATTTCCAATCAAAATTAATGTAAAATTAAAAGAAATCACAGAATAAACTACATCCAATTTGCCAATTTATATGTGGAAAATGGTACGATATTTGGTTTTCCGATCAGTGCCTCAATGAAGAAAATTACAAAGGCTTAGAACAAGCATTGATCCAATTTCAAAAAGCAAAGGCGTGTTTTGAAAGACACTGGGTAAAAGAACCTTCAGCAATTCCTTTGCAACAAAGGAGTAATATATATGTGCAGAGAGAGAGAGAGAGAGCAATAAAAGTTGTACAAGATATTTATCCACTGTGTAAATCAGCGCGAACATTAAACTTAAAATTTATTTCATCAAATAGTATATAAATTTAAAACTACTATATAAACATAGAGTAAATTAATACATAAAAAAAATAAATAATAAAAAAATGTTTCTAGAAAAAATTTCTTGGAAGGTTTCAGAAATTTGCTTCCCTGCGTAAGGTTTTTTTTTCGCAAAACGACAAGAGACAGGTGTTTTCATTACTAAACCATTGTTGGCCACTCCTTGGCACTATGCCAAAAATTTGGTTATAGCCCTAATGTACATATATGAAACTATATATTTAATATTTACTCTGAATATGGGTTAACCATAGTAGAGAGTATAAGTTGGATAATATTCATATATAAATTTGTTAAGATGAAAAAATTCATACAATAAAAACGAAGCTCATAATAAGAAACAGGATTTTTTCTAAACAAAAACCTAGAAAAAAGTTTTGAGAAGAGATATTGTTTAAAAAAAAAGTTTAGACAAGTTTGACGTGATAGATAAAGTGGAAACTAGAGTATCCAAAATAGAAAACCGGTTAATCGGCTTCAGGTTTTTTTTTTACAAACGCCGTCGGTTTCGGTTTTTTTTAAATAATTTTCGGTTCTTTTCACAACAGATGTTTTAAAGGCGTTTAACTGGGTTTTTTTTTTTATTTAATTTTTATGTAATTTTACTCAAAAAAAAAAGAGTTCAAAAAGGAAAAATTACATGAATAAAAATAAGTAACTTGTTAAATGTAATAAAAATGTCAGATAGCTTATATTCCCCGCCACATGAATAGGATCCCCCCTCCCCCCCTTTTGTACTTTGTACAACTGCAAGTCTCTCCGATATTTGCAAACAATTATCGGTTTGTTTTGTTATGTGTTTTAAAGTTGTCTATATTTACTTGCTCTGAGATCAAATTTGTATTCTGAAAAGTTCCATTATAATTTTTTCAATATTTTGTTTTGTTATTGACCAAAATTGTCTATATTTTTTGCCTCACTTTTTTAGGGCTCCCGCACTAACTTTAGTATTCTTAAGCAAGTGAACAAGTGCAATAGAAGAAAAAAAAATGTTTTAATGCAAATTGAATTATTTTAATGATTTTTTTTCTTGAAATGTTTCGAGGAAAAAACTTAACAGAAGCTGAAAAAATAAAAATTAAAACTTATAAGGAATCTGGAGAATCTATACACAAAATCAAATCTAATTTCTACGGAATGAGTCAAACTGCGGGAATAATTAAAAAAATTCGACAACTGATAAACGTGCTATTCTCAGAGCAGCATCAAATTCTCACGACTCGTCTGCACAAATTAAAGCTAAAACTGGTGTTTCGTCAAGCGTAAGAACAGTGCGGCGTATAATTTCGAAGGCTGAACAGCTGAAGCGATTAAAACTTAAGAAAAAAAAAAAAAAAAAAAAAAACACCACTTAAGGGTGCTCGGAAAAATATGTGCTTGAGTTTTTGTCAAATTCACATGACTTGGAATAACGAGTGGCACTGTATCGTTTTTTTAGATAAAAAAAATAATAATAATAATAATAATTTAGAAAGCCCCGATTCAGGCTTTAATTATTATTTTCTGGGAGGGATTATGAGGAGCACCATGAACGCTAAATGCTATATTGGAGCTTACAGTGGACATTCCAGCATGAAAATGTACCAATTCATACTGCCCGGTTGGTAAAGTCAAGGCTACGCGATCAAAATGTTAATGTGCTCGATTGGCCCCTTTACTCGCCGGACCTTAACATCATTGAAAATGTTTGGAGATGGCTAGATAGTAAAGTGTATGCTTTTGGAAAGCAGTATATTACCAAAAAGGAACTTATTGATAGCATAAAAGTGGTCGAGCTTGGTCGACCATTTCGCTCGATTACATAAAATCATTGCATGATTCTATTTCCAAACGTATTTACGAAACAATCTGTAAAAATGGAGGCTCTACGCTTTATTGAAAAGACTTTAAAATGTACAAATTTTCATAAAATGTAAATTAAATTTAAAAGTTTTTATTGCAAATTATACATAAACTGTTTTTTTTTTTATAGTAGGGTCCTTTTTTTACTTGGTTACAAAACCTGTGTATATATTGACTCAATTTTTGTTTTGTTCAATAACATCTAAATTACGTTTAAATAGAAATAAAAATTTAGTTTGTAACATTTTTTTTTTGTAGAAGCTATAACCTTTTGAAAAAATTGTGTTAGGGGTTCCTATTCATGTGGCAGGGAGTGTATTTAACTTGGACAATTGTCTTTAAAGAGTTTAAATAAATCGAACTATTCAGTGTGCACAAAAAAAAATTTAAACGTTTAAATTTTTGCTTTATAACATTTGTTACATACATTAAAAATGAAACATATTTGATGTTGTATACATATGTACAAAATGAGTCTCATCAAACAAAATGATGCAAACTCCGATCAAAATGTGTTGGACCTTATTGAACAAATATTTAAAGGATACTAAATATGTGTACTTCTTTCTAAGTGCACATCCCAGTAAAAACTTTTTGGTTTTCGGTAATAACAACTAATTATTAAAGTAGTTTCTTGGTAATGAGGCGTCATTATTATTTGCCTACTCTGTATTACATTAATAAGTACTCAATAGTATAATAGCGCAGTAATACTGCAATCACGTGGATGAGTTGGCTAGAGCGCTGGATTAACAAGCAGAAGGTTGTTGGTTCAACCCTATTCTGAAGCTGCTAGTTTTTTATAACAAAATGTCTAAAAAATATTTTAAACTACAAAGAGTTTTTGTCACTTAAGAAGCTATGTGCGAGATGGTGTAATGAGTAAGACGTTAATCGTTAAAAACGAATGGTTAGTTTGTGTCCAAGTTCGAGTCTCACTGACGGCAAATTTTTTTTTTTTTTTTTATTTATGTTTTCGTTTAGGTACATATTTTTGAGTTTCCCTAGAGTAAAAAAATAATTACATGAATTTGTGGACAACTTGAACAAAAATAACTAGTTATTCAGGCAAAAAATAAGTAGTTTATTTTTGTTTCCAATTATACCTGCTAGCTTACCAGGAAAGCAAAGTTTTTGCTGGGATATTACAGAAAAAAAGTTGCCAAATATAGAGTAAAAGTTTTGCACAAAAGCTTATAAGTTTTATTAAAACCAATAAGAAATGATTTAAAATTTAAAACAATCTTTCATAAAAAAAACATAACAATAGATAGTTCTATTATTATAATTTTTATAACCAAAATTTTATGCCCTAGTTTTTTCTTGCTCACTTATAAGTATTTCAATCACAAAATATATTTTATTTTCGGAAAGAAATATTTTTAAATACCAGGACTAGGAATAAAATATTAAAGAAAGTTTATAAAAGAAGATAAATCAAATAAAGAAGAACAATTTCAAATTAAAAAAATTATTTCTTTAAAGTTATAATGTGAATAAAAAACTATAATTTTGAAAACCGGTTAACCGATTTTTTAAAATGAGATTTTCGGTTAAACCGGTTTTCTAAAAAAGTTGGATTTTGAATACTCTAGCGGAAATTTCTAATATTGAAGAAAATAAATGCTCATAATTTTGATAACTTAAAGGAAAAACAGCTTGATATATAGCTAATATTTTTTGCTAATCTAGCAACTGTTTAAAATTTTTTTCATATATTTATCAGTAGAAAATACACGAATAATCGTTTAAATAAATTTGAATAATTTAAAACAGCTTAAAATTTTTGTGAAAAATTTTGGATATGAATTAAATTATAAAAAAAAAAATAAATCGCAAATAATCGATTAAAAATAAGAATCATTTATTTTCATTGAATAAAAAACTTTTTTAAAATATTATTAAGATTAATCCTCATACCCTTTCTTGGCAGAGACTTCTCAGTATCAATCTCAACTACTCCAGAATTAAGAGCTGGTTCAGTTGAGCTTTATACTGACGAGTCCAAATCTGCTGATGGGGTTAGGGGGGGGGGGGGGAGTGTCTATATTCCCGTTTACAGGAAAAACATTTCCTTTAAATTGCTAGATCACTACAGCATTCTTCAAACAGAGATCTCAGGCATAAAGAGGGCTGTGAACTTGTTAATGTACTATAGGGTATTTGGAAATCTGATCTGTCAAGCCACGATCAAATCGCTCTCGGGTGTCTTTTCGACATCCAGATTTACAAATGAATGCCGGACATCTCTGAATAATATGGCGAGACATTCAAACTTGGAGCTGGTCTGGGTTAGGGGTCATTCCAGCACCCCGGGTAATTTTATTGTGGATGCACTAGCCAGAGATGAATCCCTTCTTCGAGGTGAAGATACGGACCAACTGGTTAGAGTACCGCTTTCGGACTGCAGATCAATAATTCTGCGGAACTTATTGAGGATTGCACAAGATAGATGGACAAATGAATCCACATGTTTAACCTCGCGGTAAATGTGGCACAATTATAATTAATTTCGGTCTAACTTCATCATGGGAATATCGAGACATCGGCTGAGAATTCTGGTAGGGCATTGGATTGCTGGTGTGCATGCTAGAAGACTGGGGCTCCATTTTAACGACTTTTGTAGAAGTTATCAGGATGAGGAAGAAGAGGAAATGGTGTAGCATCTTTTATGCCACTGTCCCACTCTTGTCGAGATCAGGACTGCTAATTTTGGAAGTCCGTTTGTACATGTATTATAAGATCTTTCATACATGCATCGGGTAGGTTCGTTTCAAACGCAGTTTTGGACATGTGAGTTAGCAACACATGATCCCTCAGGGTTTCACAATGGGAACAAATTGGATCCAATTGAGCTATCTCTTATTGACTAGATAACTGCCCTAATAAACTAACCAAACCTAACTTAACCTATTAAGATTAATTAAAAAATGTTATTAACATATTTAATAAACAAATTTTTAAATATTGATCTCTAAAAATAAGACAAAAATATTTTTGAAAAACTTCCAAAATATTTTTACCGGATAATCACTTCAAATTATGCCAAAAATCATTTAAATATTTCTGAAATATTTAATGATGGAAATCAATAATTTTAAATAATAACTGAGACAGTATTTATACTATATTCCGTTAGTAGTATAACTGATAATCGTTTAAAATATTCGATGATAAACTGATGATAAAATCAAATTATTACAAATTATTTATACCCTTCACCTTAATATTTTCATATATACACTTAAAAAAAAAAAATAATAATACATTTGCTCCACAAGCAACGCTTGCTTAAAAAAAGAAAAAAAAAAAAAAAACACAAAAACAACTTATAAGCATATACACTGCCTGCCACTTGAATAAGGAATCACATTTTTTTAACTTTAATTAAGTATATCTCCTGAACCAAAGTTCAGAAAAAAAATAATTTTTGCGCAACCAAATTTCAAAGTGTTGGCTTTAGTTTCCTGAAGAAATAAAAAATATACATATTTTGTTATACTAAAATTATGCATTTATTTAAAGACATGTATTTCTGTGGTACTATTTCGTGTGCCACTTGAATAAGGAATTCTTTTAATATTAATCAGGAAGGCTATGATTTGAATTTCTTTCAATATAAACGGCTAGAGAATTTTTAATTTGATAGTTTTTAAATAGTTTTTATTCAAAATGGGACGTGGTAAGGCTCTTAATAAATCTGAAAAAGAAAAAGTTCTGATTTTGAAATCTCAGGGTCAGAATCCGGTTCAAATAGCCAAAAACATTAAGAGAGGAAAGACAGTTGTGTACAATTATTTAAATAACGTGAAAAGATATGCAAAAAACATGAAAGGGTGGAAAAAATGGCAACAACTACAAAAGAAAGACGAAAAATTCTTATAATTGCATCAAATTCTGCCATGTCGGTATCAAAAATACGTGAAAAAAGTGGAGTCAATGCCAGTCTAAGAACAGTGCACCGTATTTTAAAGTAGTGGCCATACATAGTCCGACCAAAACTGTAAAAAAAACCACCACTTAATGAAAAACGCAAATCACAACGTCTACAGTTTGCCAAAAATACAATGACATGGTCCGGCAAATGGTCTAAAGTTGAATTTTCCGATGAGAAAAAGTTTAATATTGATGGTCCCGACGGGTATAACTATTACTTCCATGACCTAAATAAGGAGGAATAATTTTTGAGCCGCAGACACAGCCGAGAGGGCGGAATAATGGTATGGGGTGCCATTTCGTATTATGGTAACATAGAATTGGTTTTTGTATCCAACAAAATGACTGCAACGACTTACAAAAACATTCTGGAGGAAGCATTTTCAAAATTTAATGAGACCCATACCTTGGACGTACCAACACGACAACGCTCCGATTCATACTGCCAGAGCAGTAAAACAATGGATTAATCAACAAAGTGTTCAACTTTTGGATTGTCCCCCATATTCACCAGACCTGAATTCAATGCAAAATGTCTGGGGTTGGCTTGCAAGTAAAGTTTATGAAGGAAGAGACGATAGAATCCTTAAAAGATGCAATAACGGAAGCATGGAGTTCAATTTCGCTAAATTACTTAGAGTCATTATACAAATCGATTCCAAATCGCATTTTTGAGGTTATTTCTAAAAATGGTGGCAGTACTCATTACTAACTGAATGCCAGAAGATAATAACTTTCATTTTTATAACCTAAAATTTAAAAATAAATTACAGTTTGCTTAGTTTGAAAATATTCCTTATTTAAGTGACACACGAAATAGTACCACAGAAATACATGTCTTTAAATAAATGCATAATTTTAGTATAACAAAATATGTATATTTTTTATTTCTTGAGGAAACTAAAGCCAACACTTTGAAATTTGGTTGCGCAAAAATTATTTTTTTTCTGAACTTTGGTTCAGGAGATATACTTAATTAAAGTTAAAAAAATGTGATTCCTTATTCAAGTGGCAAGGAGTGTATTTATATATTTTTGTATGTATATACAAAACAACAACAATGACAATAATCATTATAATACTGTTGTTGCCAACTAAACTGCCTGCTTATACAAAAAATTACTACTAAACTTATATACCCAGCGGTAAAAATTTTAAGGCCTGTGTAGGTCTTCTAGAAGATCTATTTACACCTTCTTTAAAATGCAGTCATTCAAACCTGCCTTCTATATTAAGGCCTTCAAGAATGCCTCAACCTTGCATTCTAAAATATCCGAAATACCTTCCGACTTACCTTTTCTTAGAAGGAGAGCAAGAAGCTGCATTATTTTAATATATTTCGTTTTAAGCAACAACAAATCTATGTATACAAAAAGTATTTTAATTCTCTTCTCTTAGAAAGGAAGAAATATTAAAATATTTTTACAACCTTTTTAAAAAAATATTTTCACAAAAATTGTGCTAAAAAAATACGAATTTCTTAAATAAAAATAAAGACTGACTGAAAATAATGATACCTTAAAGGAATTATTAGAATACGGGTACCCCTTATTTAATATTTAACATAATATAAACAAAATTTTTACTCTCTTCTGCCGGCATTATCTCACTTATTATAGCCAGGATTGTCAGATTTTTTGAGCCTCTGTCGCTAAATTACTAATCAGAAATCGCCAAAAATCGTCAAATTTAAGTTTTATTTGATTTTTTAAAGAAAAAATAAAAAATGAACACAAAAGTTTTAGTGTACGAACAATCGAATAAGAATATTCGAACAATCTATTCAAAATATTCAATTATTCGATAAAAATTCAAATGATTAATTAAAATTATTTGAAGAATTGATTTAAAGTATTATAAAGGATATTAAAACAAAAATTAAATTTATTTAGTTATAAAAACATTCGAATAATCGGTTTAAATTATTCGTATAATCGACGAATATACGTATTAAAAAATATTATTTTTCGTATAATTTATATATGTAAATTCAGTTTTAATAAAGACAATGATAATTGAAGTAGCTAATAGAAATTGCACAGAAAAAAGTTTATGCATAAATATGTAAAAATTTACTTTCATTGATTTTAGTTCATATTATTTAAGAATAATGTCTTAAATATTAACACTTTTTTTACATTTTTTGAAATGAATAAAAAGTCAAGAAGACTTAAAATTTACGACAGTAAATTTATACAAATTTCAAAATAGCTTTTTATTGTAAAGTTGTCATTTAAAGGGATTTATTGTTAATATTTTCATGTACAACTATTTTTATTTAGCATTTGAATCAAATCTAATAAAACTAAATTAAAATTTTATCAATATTTTTACAAAATACGTAAAATTTTTATTAATTACAATTTAATAAATAAAATTTTATTTTTTATGAAAACAGTTTGGGAAAAAAAGTCATGTTCGATTCATAATATTTTTGAACAAAATTTTCAAATATATGAATTTTTTTCTCTGTATGAATAGAAAATTAAAATAATAATTTAAAATGCACACATATATATCTATTTTAGGGTAACAACTTTAATAAAAATTTATTGACATTTGTTAAAAAAAATAATAATAAAAAAATAATTGTAACATTGTATAACAACATTTGTTCTCTTATACTATGTTTCCACTGAGTTGCAAGCAACCGGTTTCGAGCAAAACACCTAAAAGCGTTTCCACTGTCTTGACTTCTTTTTGCATTGTCTCAATCTGAGTTGAAGTTAAATTTATAAATTAAGGCCCTTCGTTTTGTTAAATGGGAAAATACTGAAAATAGTCGATTGCTAGTCATAATCATATTTCTCCACAAGTACTGATTTTATAAAATAGTTAAAATTAGTCAAATAAATCGCCACAACTTTATAAATCGCCAAAAAATTCGCCATGTCGCCAAACGGAAAATTTAGTTGCCACAATTTGCATATTCATTTTTAATTGATTATACGACTATTTTATTTTTATTTAAGAATTATTATTTGAAATGTTTTTTAATAAATTTAAAAACTTTCATTTTTCGATTCGATTGTACAAATAATTTTATTCAATTATTCAATTGTATGAATATTTTCTCAACGAAAAAAAAAAACTAAGGGCCAACATTTTTATTTATTTTCTTTAACCGAATATTGAATACATAATTAATTTTTTTCGAATTATCTTTCAATTAAGATTTCGATTATTATTGATCAATAATATTTTTTAATACGTATATTCCGCGATTATACGAATACTTTAACCCGATTATTCGAATGTTTTTATAACTAAATAAATTTAATTTTTGTTTTAATTTCCTTTATAATACTTTAAATCAATTCTTCAAAAAATTTTAATTAATCATTTGAATTTTTATCGAATAATTGAATATTTTGAATATTCTTATTCGATTGTTCGTATATATTACTCGATTATTCGAATATTTTTAATTGATTAGTCAATTATTTTTAATTGATTATTCACATATTTTTAATTGATTATTCGAATATTTTTAATTGATTATTCACATATTTTTAATCGTTTTTTCGAACATTTTTAATTGATAATATTTTAAATAATTATGCCAAAATTTTAATTCGATATTCGAATATTTTTATTTAGAAAATGTAAACGATTATTTGGATATTTTAAATTGAATATTTGAATATTTTAATCGATTATTCGTATATTTTCAATCTATTACTCGTATGTGTTTAATCGATTATTTGATTATTTTCAACTGATTATTAGAAAATTGTTAATGGATTACACTTTGAACGATTAATCGTATATTTCTAATCATTTGATCGATTATTTTAAAATTCGATTCAAATAATATATATATTAATCGATTATTCGAATGTTTTTAATTGATTAGTCGAATATTTTTAATTGATTAATCACATAATTTTAATCGCTTTTTCGAACATTTTTAATCGATAATATTTTAAACAATTATGCCAAAATTTTAATTGGTTATTCGAATATTTTTATTTGGAAAATATAATCGATTATTTGGATATTTTAAATTGAATATTTGAATGTTTTAACCGATTATTCGTATGTTTTCAGTCTATTACTCGTATGTGTTTAATAGATTATTTGATTATTTTCAACTGATTATTAGAAAATTGTTGGTGGATTACACTTTAAAAGATTAATCGTATATTTCTAATCGTTTAATCGAATATTTTCTTTGAAAAATTTACGAATTTTCATTTCATTCTAATTCGATTATTTGAATAATCGACATTTCCAACATTATTTTAGGCGAATATTGATCAAGATTTAATTATTTAATTTTTTTTATCGATTATTCGAATATTTTTCAAACAGTTACTGAAGTATTTCCAGTCGCTTATTTGATTCAGTTTTAATCAATTATCTTAATATTTTACTAACAGAATTTTAAAAATATTTTAATTTTTGTTTCTAATCTAGTATTCGAACATTTTTAATTGATTGCAAAAATTTTCATTATTTTTGTTAATCAATCATTCAAATATTTTTTAATCGATTATTCGAATATTTTTATTCGATTATTCATATATTTTTAATCGATTATTAGAACATTTTTAATTAAAAATTCGAATATATTTAATCCAATATTCGCATATTTGTAATCGATTATTCGCATATTGTTAATTTATTATTTGCATAGTTTTAATCGGTTATTCGAATATTTTTAATATATTTCTAACCAACCAAATGTTAATAAAAATTTCCTTTTTTTCTTGATCAAACTTTAAATTCTAGTACATACTTTTTTCCATATCTTTTGTAAATTGAAATAACATCAACATTTGAGGGGTGTAAGTTCACTAAAGTAAAGAAATAAAAAAATTCCTTTTATTTATTTTGTTATTGCAACAGTGACATACCAAGTTGATATAACATAAAAAATGCATAAAATGTAAAAAGAAAACGAAACAAGAAATGAAGCAGAGGAAACCGGAAAACGGAAACTTACAATTGCCAAAGTATATGTATACCGTTCATTCAGCCTTTGTACTCGTATATTTAAGACAACATAATATCATCACTTCACTCTGTATATTCGTTTATTTTAAAAGTTCTTCAACTTTTTTTTTCTACACTTATATAAAATAAATCTAAAGAGAGTAGGAGGTTAAAAAGGAGAAAAGCGAGCAGAAATAAAAATGAATTTTCATTAAAGTTGATTTTTTTTCTTTTTTTTTTTTTTGTTAATTCTGTTCATATGACACTTAAACTTTATATACAAAACATTCTTTTTGGCAAATTATTTACAAAAAACTCAAACTCAAAAAAAAAAAAAAAAAATAACAACAACAACAAAGTTCATGCTTAAAAGTGTCAAGTTGGTATGTTTTGAGCGAGGGAGTAAAATAAAGCAACAAAGTGCAACAGCAACAACATGAAGAATGTGTGAATATTTTTTAAAAGTGTCATAGAGAGTCAAAGAAGGACACGAAGAAGAGATGACAAACCAAAACAACGTTAGTGTCGCATTTCTTTTTTTTTGGGACATTCTGTAGTGCAGGGCAAGAAAAAAGTAATAGTTGAAATAGTTTCAGTTTAGTTATGTTATATATATATAAAAAAAACTAATATTAAGTAAATTATGTTTACAGTAAATTAAAGTTATATAAACACTCAAGTACATACACACACAGATACACATTGACATACAAATAAACTTTTTGAACTTTAATAATAAACTAAAACTATTTTTTGAACTCAGCAAGCAGCAGACATGGACATATCACATCGTTTTCTACTTTATTATTTTAGTTTTTTTTTAACTTATTTTATTTTTGCTATATTTTTTCTATATTTATGTATGTAGTTTTTATTTTTAATTTTTAATAAAGGTTAAATTAACTTTTTTTAATTTTTTTCCAACATAATACGTGACTTTTTAAACTTACCTCCTTAATTGGCAACATAAACATTAATTTAATTAAAAGTTAAACATTTTGCTAAAAGTGTTGATATAATTTGTATTGCATTTAAATAAATTGTAAACTTTATAATTATTATTAATCATACGTATAGTGGCAGAGCGGGATAAATTTGATTTTTTGTGATTCTTTCTTTGTGCATGATGATTTGAAGGGTTTAGGAAACTTAATTTAAACTAAAAGAAATAATTTCTTTGAAATAATTAAAAAAAAAATATTACAAACATCAATAAAGAATTTTGCTAATTCTTTCGATTAAAAATATTTGAATAAATAAAAAATTAGAAAACTTTTAAAATAAAATTCAGAATATAACTTTAGTTAATGAAAAAAATATATATTTTATTGATTTCTCTTAACAAATAATCGAATGAACATCCATTTAGTATTCAAATTATGAATTAAAAAAATGATCAATTAAAACACCTTTCAGTAGGATACAAATATTTGTTACTTTCAAAATGTATACAAAGTTATATAATTTATTTCTCTAAATAAAAAATAACTTGAATAAATAATTTAGGGTAAAATTACTCGAATAATCGATTCGCCATATTAAACATAAGTAAAGAATTATGTAAATAATAATATGGGAACAGAGCGAATTTTTTAAATTTCTTAACGAATAATCGATTAAAATTATTCGAATAATCGTTTCATATTAAAGATCGAAAAAAATACATTTTATTCATTTTCTTTTGATGAATAATCGACTAAAAATTCCTGTAGCCGAATAAAAATATTTCCTAATGAATTTAGATTCTCAAATATATACGAAATTACATAATTTCTTTTTCTAAATAAAAATATTTCGATTAAAATTACTCGAATGATCAATTTACCGTATTAAACAGTAAAAAGTTACTTAAATAATGATTTGAAAATAGAGCGTAGTTTCCCCAAAATTTGGTATACAAAATAATCGTTTAAAATTATTCGAATAATCGTTTAAAGATTAAAATCGAAAAAATATTGATTTTCTTTAGTGAATAATCAAACAAAAGCTCCTGTAACCGAATAAAAATATTCGTTAACGAATTACTAAATTTATTAAAACTACATAACTTATTTTTCAAAATAAAAAAATGATTACAGTAAAATACTTCAATTAAAATTACTTGAATAATTGATTTACCATATTAAACTTTAAAGTAAAAAATTACCTAAGTAATGATGTGGAAAGAGAGTGAAGTTTTTTTTTTAAATTTTGTTAACGAATAGTCGATTAAAATTAAACGAATAATCGTTTAAATATTTCTAAAACAGTTTTTGAACTATTTGGAACAATAATGTTGTGAAATATTACAAATATTGCTCAATTTTTGTTAATATTTCATTTAGAAAATTATTCGAATAATCGATTAAAAATACTCGCTTAATCTAAAATTATAAATAATAATTAAGTAAAGTTCTGCATTTAACTTTAGTTAAGGGAAAAATAGGTATTACAGATTTTCGTTTACAAAAGTAATCGAATAATCGATTAAAAATATTTGAATAATCGAAAATTAAAAAAATCAGTTTATAAATTTAACTTAGTTAAATACAGATTTTTACTTAGTTTTTCAAAAATTTTGATGACGAATAATCGATTAAAAGTAAATGAATAAATATTTGAACATTTCTAAAGCCGTTTAATTGTCAATTAAATTATATTGAACCATAATGTAGAGAAATATCATTAATTTTGCTGAATTTTTTCAATATTCATTTAGAGAGATATTCGAATAATCGATTAAAAATATTCGAATAACCAAAAAAGTTTAAATAATTGAAAATAAAATTCAGACTTCAACACATTTTAGTTTCAATAGTAATAGAATAATCGATTAAAAATATTCGTTAAAACAAAAATTTAAAAAAATATATAAAATTTGGGTTTCAGAAATTTAATTAAGAAAAAAATATGTATTAATAATTTTCGATTTAAAAAAAGTGTTAAAATAATCGAATAAAAGTATTCGAACAATCGATTAAAAGGTATTTGAATATTTGAAAATTTAAAAAATTTAGTATATAACTTTAACTAAGGCAAAAATTACATTTCTTTTTGATTTTTTTTAAACAAATAAGCGTATAAGAATGCAGATTGTTTTCAAATAATCGTTTGAAAATATATGAATATTTAACAAAAATCACCTGAAAATTTTAAATAAATTTCTAAATTTAATTAATTAGCGTATAATCGGTTAATAATCTGGATGACGAATAAAAATATTGCTAAAGAAATTTAGATTCGCAAAATGTATTCAGAGCTCTATAATTATTATTATCTTTTAAATGTTAATCGAATAAATATTTAAAATATTTCGAGTAATTTTTTAAAATTACATAATCGACTCGTTATTTAAAAATATTTCTGAAAAAATTACGCAAATAATAATCTGATATTTTTAAAAAATTGTTGAAAATATATATTTTATTGATTTGTTTATTCAATCTCAATATCTGCTAAACAAAAAAATCTAATAATCTATTAAATATTCGATTATTTAGGACTTTCATCCTAATAAAAATTTTTTTTAAATTTTACTTGAAATATAAAATTTATAAAAAAATTTTATTTAAATGTTTTGAAATTTTTGTCAAATAGAAAATGTTTCAAAATTTTGTTCAAAATGTATCGTAATATTCTTCTTTTTATTTAAATTTCAGAAGTAGATTTTTTTTTAAATTTATTGAAAATTTCTTCGAGATTTTTATGGTTTTCTTTAAAATACAAGATTTTGTTAAGATTTTATTATTCTTTTTTTAAATTTCCTTGTGAAAATGGAACATTTTTAAAATTTATTCTCAAAATACAAAATATATCGAAAACTCCTTTATTCTAGTATTTTAAGAATTTTCTGAAAAAATTTTCAGAATTCTCAAATTTATCAGAATGTATTTCAAAGTAAAAAAAAAAATTATGAAAATTTTTTGTAATAGAAAAAAAAAAAAAAAAAAAATATCGAAATTTTTATCCAAATAGAAAATTTTCTCAAAATATTTCTTATATTCCAAAATTTATGCAATTGTTAAACTAAAAAGAGAATTTATTGCAACTTACACAAATTAGAAAATTATTCCAAACTTGTTATTTAAGAGAACATCGAAATTGGGTTTTGGATATTTTCTTGTAAATAAGAAATTTATCGATTTTTTTGGAGGAATATAATCGATCTTATTTTATCAAAATTTATTGACATTTTTCTTTTAAATAGAATATTTATTAATATTTTTCTTTATTTAGAAAACTTATAGAAATTTTCTTTTAAATTTTTTTAGATTTTCTTTTAAGTAAAAAATTGTCGAATTTTTATAAAAGTTTTTCTGCCTGTATTAGATCTATCGATTTTTTTTTTTCAAAAGAAGAAAGAGTTCAAATGTTCAAATAGAAAATTGATAATATTTTTATTTTCAAAAGAACGAATTTATTGAAATTTTATTCAAAAATCAAAATTTATAAAAATCTTATTAAAAATGGAATATTTATCATAGAAAAAATAATTTATCGAAATTTTGTAAAAAATAGAAAATTTAGACCAAAAATGAAAAAAAAAAATAAAATTTGGGTTTTAGAAATTTAGTTAAGGAAAAATATGTATCAATGATTTTTGATTAAAAAAAGTGTTCAAATAATAAAATAAAAATATTCGAATAATCGATTAAAAAGTATTCGAATATTTTAAAATTGTATTTTCTTTTCATTTTTTAAACAAATAAAAGTGGAAGAATTCAGATAGTTTTCAAAAAAATATTTTTTATTCTTCTGAATAAAAAATCGTTCGAAATTTGACTCAAAATAAATTTATAATTTTTTTTAAATAAATTTTATTGAAATTTTGTTCAAGTCAGATAAATTTGACATTTCTTTAAATATAAAAAATGTTACATTTTTTTCAGTTTCATTGGTCGAAGTTTTGTTTAAAATTAAAAAAAAAAAAAAAAAAATGGAATATAATAGAAAGAAAGGGAAACAACAGAAAGAAAATTGATTTTCTTTTTGGAAATTAAAAATTGTTGGAAATTTTTTTTAAATTAAAATTTTCTATTAAGTAAAATTATCTAAATTCTACTTCAAATATAAAATTTATCATGAAAATAAATAAATTTATAGAAATTAAATGATAATTATCTAAATTTGATTAAAAAATTATTTTTTTTTAATAAAACATTTTCTAGAATTTTTTTCGAAATAGAAAATTAAAAGGAAATTTACTTCAAAAAAGAAAATTAATCTAAATTTTCTTCTAAAAAGAATTTTTTTTTGAAATTTTCTTCTAAATAAAAAATTTCTCGAAGAAAATTTTCTTCTAAAAAAAATTTCTCAAAGATTTTCTTCTAAAAAAATTATAGACATTTTCATCTTAATAAACATTTTTCAGAATTTTTTTCTAAATAGAAAATTAAAAGGAAACTTACTTCAAAAAAGAAAATTAATCTAAATTTTCTTCTAAAAAGAATTTTTTGAAATTTTCTTCTAAATAAAAAATTTCTCGGAAAAAATTTTCTTCTAAGAAAATTTCTCGAAGATTTTCTTTTAAAAAAATTATAGACATTTCCATTTTAATAAAAAAAATTACCATTTTCTTTTGAAATGTAAAATTTATTAAAATTTTCCTCTAATAGAATATGAATTGACTTTTTATTTTTATTCTAAATAAAAAAAAAAAAAAACAGAAATTTTTCTCTTATTAGAAACTTGACCAAATATATAATTTAACTTGAAGATTTACTTTTCAATAGAATATTTTTCTCAGCACAATATTTGTCTTCTAGCGTTAGTATTTTTCTTAATTCCTTTTTAATCTTATTTTCTTCTTATATTTTTCTATTCTATAATAAAACTTTTGTATTTATAAAAACTAAAGTAATACGTAGTATTATATTGTTTTTATAATTTGCATCAAATATCATTGATTTCCTCTTTCCTGTTTATTCAATTTCCGTTTCCTGCTTTAGTTTAAATATGACATGCTTTATTACTTATTTTCTTTTTGTTTTAATGTTATCAATAGTTAAACATATTCAATGAATATCTTTTTTCGTATATCTTCTATTAAATGGTAATTAAATTTTCTTTAAAAATGAAAAAAAAATGCTTGTAAGCTATTTGAAATATTTTAACCACAAATATTTTAAATTTAATTTAGTAGTTAAAATTCTGAGTAAAGGAAAAAAATTATAAACTGTTTAAATTTTTTTTCTTAAATTAAAAATTTTATTTAGTAGAAAAAAGTTGTAATAAAAATTCAAAATACCTTTAATTTTAAAGGTAAGAGTATAAATTTAAATCCTTATATTTTACTTTATTATAGAATTATTTTAAAGCATAAATTTATAAGCAAAATATTTGAAAATTCTAAAAATATTTTTACAACTTTTGTTGTATCATACGAGTACTTTAATAATTTCTTATAACATTATCAAACATACAGTACTTTTCTCTTAATACAAACTCTTGATAAGAAGACTCACTTTTCTTTGAAAATAAAGAATATTAATGATGCGTATGATTAACATTTTTATGAATACTTATTGTAACAATTAATAACACTCATACGCCTATTCTTACTTCTCCTTATTGCCAACATTCTACAAAAATTTACTTTATTTTTTCTTTCAGCAAATTATCATAATTTAAAGGCACATGCTAAAGAAAAGCCAGAAAAAAAATTTTTTTCCTCTAACTTTTATAACCACAGCTAGCTAACTTCCTACTTGTCATCTATTATAAATATCAAGGTAATTTTTATTTTTTTCTTTTATCACACTTTTTTTTTTTATTATAATATATAAAATAAAATTGTTACCATTATGAAAAAATATATACACACACACATACTCACATACTCCGATTTACATTAACACAAAACTTTTGCGGTAAAATATTCTCTGAAGAATATAATATATTTTCCATTTTCAACTTTTCATTGGCAACGTTTGCCATTTAAGAGAGAAAATATTGTGAACAAGAATTGTAATAAAAAATTTATTCAAAATGTGTTGCTATATCTATTTGTGTTTGTGTGATTTTCTTTTTTTGATTTTTCTTTATACATGATGTAATTTTAAACAGACTAAACATATATTTACATTTATGGAAAATAATGGAATATATTTATTTGAATTTACATGACAACAGACTAAAAGAATTTAAATTAATTTAATTTCATTTATATACAAATATCTAGATATTTTGCACAGGAGGTAAAGTAGGAAAGGTGAAATTAAAAAATAAATTATTTTTAAATTTTTTTTTATTTGAAAAATTTATTGTCATTTTTTTTTTTTTGAAACTAGAAAATCTTTCGAAATTTTTTTCTAAAATCGTTCAAAATTTCTCCAAATTTGCTCAAAATAAAAATTTATTAATTTTGCTTAAATAAATTGAAGTTTTGTTCAAAGTAAAAAAATGTTATAAATATTTTTCTAAAAATATAGAATTTTTTTATAGAAAAATTATCGAAATTTTGTTAAAAATAAAAATACTTATATTGATTTTTTCTAAATAAAAAATATTGACATTTTTTCCTTAGTAAGAAATTTATCGAAATTTTATTTGTAATAAAAAAGTAAACTATTTTTCAGGTATACGATGTACATGATGAGTGAGATCAATTAACAGTTTATCGTTTCGATACTCGAATTATATACAAGTATATATATATATATATATAAAAAGAAAGAAAGGGGTAGTGAGCGGTAACCAGTTATAAAAATTTCTGAATTGCTTTCATTCTTAAATTTGGGTGATAATGATACACATTAAAAATCGAAGAAAAATTTAATTAGCAAAAAAAGTGATAATTTACAATTTCTTTAATCAATATGATTAAATTTATAAAACTACAAAATTAAACAATTTTACTTGTAATAAAATTGATGATAAAAAGATTTCTTTTGATCTGAAATTACCCGTTTCTTTTCTACCAGACTATTCATTCACGAAGTTATATAAAAGGCAAGGAGAGAGGTCTTCTACTTTAATAGGTTATTGCCAGTTTTTAGTCATATCAGGCTACACGTTACATAAGGCTTCTTCAACAAAACAGAATAAAGCACAAATTACACGTGTTCCTTATCGCTTGAACCTAAGTATTTTAAATCATTAAATCTACACCAGCTACAATATCAGAGTGTCCAAAATATAAGACAAAACAACCAGAAGTCATTACCCTATTCATCATTTTTCCACTTATCAGATTGTGACCAGTAAAAGTGCTAAACTTAAAAATTTTATCTCACTCAACTAATAATGATATAATACATTATTCTAACACTTATCTAAGAATACATATTTAAAACTTATCAAAATATTCTAAAACTTAATTAATTTAAAAATTTTCGAAAACATTTTATAACTAATCTAAACAATCAAGAACTTTTCGGAAAATTTTCTAAAACCATAAATAATTATTTTTTTATGAAAAAATATTCCCTAACTTTTTTCAAATTTAATATAAACTATAATTTTTTTTTATTAAAATCATATTTTTAATCTATATATATAAAAATGGTGTAAAAAATGTATAGTAATTAATAAAATGAGAACGACTGGGTCGATTTCTGTTGTTCGTATTTTCGAGAAGAAGAAGAAAATTTTGGAAAATCCCTCCGGAAAAGTCGAAAAATTGGAAAAATCGTAAATCGAGTTTTTGTATGAAATTTTGTGTGAAATTATTCCTTAATGGCTTTCCAAATCAAACAATAGAAAGTTCTTAGTGTAAATCATGGAAAATTGCGGAAAATACGAAATCCGGAAAATTGGAAAATCTCTCCGCAAAAGTCGGAAAATTGAAAAAATCGAAAATTGATTGCAACAAATCGAAAAACATTGTTCATCAAATCGCTCTCTACTGATTCCATTCAAATAAATCGCATTGAAAATTTAAATATTTGTGTTGTATTATTACTCTAAAGTTTGTCTGAAGGCTTAAAATTGGGGCGAGCCGAAGTTCACCGGGTCCGCTAGTAATCTATAAAATAGTTATAATGAAAACCTAACAAATATATTTCTAAAAATTATACCTACTTATATGCCATTAAATACATATTTAATTTCCTACTAATAAATTTAATTTCCGCATAAAAATGTCTTACTATACTTTAGTTTCATAAATATCTCTAATTATTAAAATCACTATAACAAATTTAAGAGAAAACAAGTATAACATTTTAAAATGTTTCTAACTATAAAAACTAAAACCTATACTAAATAATTGAACACTGCTGTACTGCTCAACAACATGCTGGAGGCCTTCAAGCAGCGTTGGACTACTTAAAGAAATCGTAAGTTCGATATTTTATTTATTATTTTACTGTATTTTGTTATACTTTTTCTTTTAATATTATTTTCTCTTAAACTTGTATCGTATGAATTGATCACAAGAAAATCTTATCGCATGCTATATATTTTCTTTTGTCTTTCAATTGTCACCGTAAATGTGAATAATTAAGAGTAACAATGCATAAGATCTCTTTGTAATTACAATTTACATACAGACATACATATATATTTATTATTTGATATTTTTTTTACAAGTTTTTTTTGCGTTTGGTTTTACACATTACTTTTGTTTTCTTTATTAAGTTTTTTTGTTTTTTTGATTCTTAAGATAAATATTCTTCATTTTTTAAATTATTAATTATTCTCTGATTATAATTAACCCTAGAATGTTAATGTGAATATTTTTTTTATATTATCTTATCATATTATCAATCAAGAAAAATATTAGAAATTTATCTGCAATAAATAAGAAATGAAATTAAATATGGTTTAGAGTAATATTTTTATGTAAAACTTCCAGATCTTAAGGAAAGGGAAAATGTGTATTAGGGGTTTTCCATTAAATTTTCTTTTGGCCCTGAAGGAAAACCATAGGTGGGAGGGTAGAAAGGCCTAGAACCTTGGAAAAATAGCTTTTTGTGTTTGTTAACTTTTAGGGCATATAAGACACACATGCATTTTTTTGTAAATTTGTAAGAAATTAGGCCAAATAGAAGATAAGTTCCCCGCCCATACCCCGAACTAGCTAGCTTAGCAAGCATGTGTGCAACGTTTCATATTTTGACCCATGGGGTATTCAAAAAGGTAAAGGAAAATAGTATATAGAAATATATGAATTCAATACCAAACTTAGATGATTGGCGTTTCTTTCGGTTTCGGTTTTTTTTTTCTTAACACCACTGCTCCGCTTAAAAGTCAGAAGGACATACGACTGCAAAAAAATTTGCATATTACAAATTCCACAAAAGTAATTTATAGACTTAGAAATTAATTATTACATCTATCTCATATCTCATATTTATAGTTGCCTCTCCACCTCTCATTAAAGCTTTTTCTTTCCTATCTTTAACAAATAAAGATTTAAAATTTTCACTAAACTACCTACAATTACAATAACCTACAATTTAATTTTTGTAATCTGATTTTGGCTAAAAATCTAACTATATGTATATAAATGTGTATATTATTTGATTTTATCCTGAAAATACAAATAAAATTTCGTGGTTAAAGTTTAAGTGTTAAAGAAACAAGTAAAACGCTAAATAATATAGTAAATGATATGAAAGGATTTTTCAATAAACTTTCATATAAATTATCAAAGAAAATGCTAGAGCAAACGAAAGTACTATTGTCTTTAACAAAATTAAACATACACATATATACATACATATTTAGTTGCCTGCATTCTACATTTTTTTAAGAGTGTGTATGTGTAAGTAAAATCTCAAACTCTTTCGCTTAAGTTTAAATTTATATTATATTTACACGTTTTATATTCATTCCATATTGGTGTGAGTAGTGTATGTGTGTGATATATATACGTTAGTGCGTGTTAGTATATGTGTGTGAATGTATTTGTTCTTTGCCTGAAAATTGGTGTAAAAAACGAAAACAAACGGAAACCATTGTTTACTTTTTGCCGTTAAGGCTGACAAACGTCATCATTAATGTAGAATGTTAAAGCACAGTGGGGCAAAATAGGTGATTTTAATTACAAAAAAAAAGTTTGAAAAGAGTTAGAGCAGGGTTAGAGTTTAAAAAAAATATATAATATAATGTTATAAAAGAGTTTAGTAGCTTAAAAGTAGAGTTAGAATGAACTTAGAAGAAAAAAAAAAAAAAAAAAACAGAGATATTGGGAAGTTAATGAAGAGTTAAAATAGATTTGGAGTAGGGATTAGGAAGAGTTTTAAAAGAGCCAAAAAAAGGTTCGTATTATATTATAGTTAGAGCATAATTTCAATTGAATTTCAGTGCTAATTTAAATTAGCACATTTTAATTTATTCCGTTTCCACCGTTTGTAATTGTTTTTTCATTTTCATTTCATTTTAGTTTCATTGTTTATTTTCCTTCTTTTACATTTTGTTGAATTTCTATACGAGTTTGTTTGTCGTTTTACTTACTTAAAAGCTAAAAGTTTTTCTATTTCAATTTTTAATACGATCATGAATGTGACATTTAGAGGTGTGATTTTAACGCATTGTATTGTTTTAAAAACGCTGGCGTTACTGCTTTTATACAACTTAAATATTTGCTTTAATTTCTTAGAAAACAATAAATGCGGCTTTCTATGATACGGCTTCTACTTGAAAATTATTAAACAATAGCATTAATTTTCTTAAAACGTTCTTTTTTTTCGTTAAATAGAAAACAATTGTTGTTGGCAATATCAAAGACAAAAGGGAATTGTATTAGAAGCCAAAAAGAGTTATGGCATAGAAAAAAATTCAGCTTATAGCACACATATAATTCCTAATTTGCTAATTATGTTAATTTAATATTAAATTTAAAAAGAAGCAAAAATTTATTATGAAAAATTTTAATTTTTTATATTTTTATTTAGAAAGGTAGTTATAATATTGGTATATACTGAGTTTAAATTAATTTCCTTTATAATTTGATATAGTTTTTGGTTTTACTTTAATTTCTAAAAATTTGTATTTTAGTTTTTTTTAAATTTGAATTTTATATTGAAATATTCTTCTTTATATATTCCTTTCTTTTTCCCAATACTTTAGAATTAAGCTTTAACTATCTATAGCTTTTAAAATATTATAAATTAATTGCTTTAATATATAACTAATTTTAGTTTTTCTCTAGTAACTTTCTAATTATTATTAATCATACGACTAGATGTTCCAATTTTTTAAAATTAAAATTTTCTTGCTGTTTATTATTATTATTATTTTTTTTACAATTTGTTTTAAATTTTAATTAAGTAACAAGAATTATTTATTACTTAAAGTCTTGTTAAAATATCATTTTATTGAGATTTGATTAAACTAATTTTCTTTTAATTATGTATCCCATAAATTCATGTATGTTTTAAATTATTGTACACTAGTTATTTGTATTTATCTTCCTTGCTTAGATTTTACTCGTATATTAAATTACTTTATTTGTTATTATTTCTTGTTTTTGTTTAGAAAGGGAGTTATAAGAGAAACTTTATTATTATTTTGCTCGTATTTTATTTTAAATAGTTTTACAGGGTAATACTGATTCTGCAGCACAGAATTTTTCAGTTGATCTGTTGTTTTTATCACTGGGTGTCGAAAAATTATAATTCAAATTATCCCCTAGTTTCATTGACACCTTTTGAATTTGTGTCTAAAGAAATAAAATTTCTTATAAAATTAAAAAAATTTTTGTTTTTCAAAAATCTTTAAAGATTGAAAGCTACCAAATATGCACCCCTTGATGCTTTCTGCTTTATTATTTATTTCATTAAAATTGATGCATAAATGTCGATTTTATTTACAATTCAGTTAAGGTATCTCATGTAAAAATTCTACAATAAATAATAAAATTATGATATTTTTCAAATGAGATGTTATCACTTAATTTTAAATAAAGTCGATATTTACGCATCGATTATAATGTAGCATATCTCATTTTATTTATAACATATTGAGCTTTATAACAAAAGAGAAAGTGGTGTAGTTCTTATCATTTGAAATTTTTTAAGATTAAAAAAAAGAACAAAAAATTTTAAAATTTAGTAAGAATTTTTATTTATTACGACAGCACTTTTTTAACATCTCCGATACTGTTGAGCAAATAAAATAATTTTCCCACCAAGGCTTGGAAATAATTCGAATTATAATTTTTTGGTTTTTTAGTAAGCCATATCAAACAAATGGTTCTCGAAATATATTGAATTATGTGGCATAAACTCATCTCGTGGCACAATAAATACATTGGGAATATTGCATTAAATATGATCGTATAGATATTTCTTTTTTTTTCCTTTTGTATGCATTTATTAAGGTATACTGCAGAAAAAAAAATACATTAAAGGGTACAATTTGTATTTTGTTCTTATTTGCTTTTTGATTAAATTTTTTTTATTTGAAACAAATTAAAGTTTTATGTTATATGTTGATAATTATAGACTAAATTAGATATGTGAAAAAAGTAAGAAATGTATTAAATTTATTTAAGGAAATATTAAGCTAAAACAATAAGGATAAAATTGATTTAATATGGAAAGTTTAACTCGAAAACTTTATGTCTGCTTCCAATATATATCTACTCTAACTCTTCTGAAAGTCTACTATAAATTTTTCTCTTCTCTATTCCAACTCTACTGTAACTCTTCTTTACTTTAAAGCATTTCTACTCTGGCTATACTGCAATTCTTCTATACTCTAACACTCCTAAAACTCTACTCTAACTCTACTGAAACTCTACTCTAACTCAGCTCTTACACTTCTTTTCTTTTCATTCCTTTTCTTTTCTTTTCTTTTATTTTCTTTTCTTTTATTTTCTTTTCTCTTCTTTTCTCTTCTCTAACTCTACTTTAACTCAGCTCTTACTCTTCTTTTCTTTTCTCTTCTTTTCTCTTCTCTAACTCTACTCTAACTATACTAAAACTCTACTCTAACTCAGCTTTTACTCTTCTTTTCTATTCTATTCTTTTCTTTTCTTTTCTCTTCTTTTCTCTTCTCTAACTCTACTCTAACTCAGCTCTTACTCTTCTTTTCTTTTATTTTCTTTTCTTTTCTCTTATTTTCTTTTCTCTTCTTTAACTCTACTCTTACTCTAACCATAAAATTTCATTTAAAAATGTCTCTATGCCTCATAGTTATACCAATCTCAAAAAAATTGGTAATATGTGTCTCCTGAATATTCAGTCCGGTCAAAAAGTTTTAGAGTAGAAATTAAACTTTTCTAAAAATGATCTTATTATCACCCTGTTATAATACCGAATAAGTGTCAAGGTATCAAAATAGAACACCTCGGGCTTAAAAAAATTTAAGAGCTCGTAATTTCTACAAATTAAAAACGACCGCTATCTCCTAAATTGTTGTTACAATCGAAAAGGAATATATAAGGGAAATTTGTAGAGGAGCACCAAAGCTTTTATAAAAATGATCGTATAATCACCCTGTTATAATACGGCATAAGCTATAGGATGTCAGAATTTACCATTTCGAGATGGAAAATGATTTAACTTTTTCATATAAAAGCCGACTCTTATCTCCTAAATCGTAAAAGCATAATTCAGCAAAATTCTAGAGCAGGAACTAAGCTTTTAAAAAAATTATCTTATAATCACCCTGTTATAATACGGGATAAGCTACAGAGTATCAAAATTGATCATTTTTAGATTGAAAAAGATTTAAGAACTCGTAAATTTTACAAATAAAAACCGATTCCTATTTCCTAAACTATTAGTCCAATCGAAAAGGAATGTATGAAAAAGTTGTAGAAATGGACCTAAGCTTTTAGAAATATGATATTATAATCATTCTATTATAAGAAGAGATAAGCTATAGGGTGTCAAAATTGACCGAGTTTAGCTTGAGAAATAATTAGAAGCTTCTAACTTTTAAAGAAAATTTGTAGACTAGAAAATAATAAAACTAATTTATAATCATCCTGTTCTAATAAGGAAAAAGCTATAGTGTGTCAAAGTTGAACCCCTCGAGCTTGAAAAAAAAACCTGAGGAGCTCATAACTGAGCTCATAACTTTTACAAATAAAGACTAACCTGTCTCTTAAATTAATAGCCTGATGCAAAAGTAAAAATTTGTAGAGGAAGAACTAAACTTTTAGAAAAATGATGTTATTATCATCCTGTTATAATACGGAATAAGTTAGAGGGTGTTAAAATGTACACCTATGAGCTTGAAAAAGATTTAGGAAAGAAATAAAGACCAATTTCGATGAATTTTAATTTTTGTGGAGACTTTGATGAAATATATATATATATATATATATATATATATATATATATATATATAGCAGTGTTTAAGTTTCAACCAACCACGAATGCGGATGAAGTGTGCAGCAGAACATAAAATACATATTCTATTGTGATGGTGTCTAAAAACTCTGCTTTGGTAATGCCAAACAGAGACAACAAGGCAATTTACGATTGCAAACTTGTTTATGGTCCTTCGAACCGGATGTCAGCTTATGACATTACTGTAACCACATATATAACAGCGTTTACGATACTAGGTTCAATCTCTCTTTTACTTGCCTGGCGTTGCTATTTGAGTCCCTCAAAGTTGCTTCCAGTGCAAGGCGATTTTAACGAAACTAAAATGGATAAGACTCCATGAATGCTGATGAAGTGTATAGCGGCACAGAAAATACGTATTCTATTCTGCTGGTGTCTTATATTATAGTTCATAAACTCTGCTTTGGTACTGCGAAGCAAAGACAACAACTTGTTTAAAGTGTAGGAGCTCAATTTGCTCAACTACCTGTTATTGCAACATCCCGATTTGAGCAACCAGTACTTTTTCTTACATTATAGGATTTATAAGTGCAACTTTCTATTGAAAAGTTGTACCACTTGAAATTTTGAATCAACTTTATTTTTATCATGTTCAAATTTTGGATACTTTAGTTTTATTATAGATTTGTGGAAATTAATATTAAATAAGTTGAAGTTCGAAAATACTTATTATTATAAAAAATTACTTGGGTGGAGGATTTTTCATTCTAACACAATATTTTCATTTGAAACAGCACGTTTTGTCCAAGAAATGAGGCAATAAATGTTTAATGTAAATGTTATAACTTCAAAATACTTACAAAAAAAAAAAAAAAAAAAAAAAAAACATTCATCAGATTTCTGAACACTATGACTGATCCAAAAAACATTGCAAACCAATTTTTAGTACTTTCCAGATTTATGTTTAATTTAGTAAGAATTAGTAAAAGCAAAAATAATGTAAGTTAGAAGAACAAAGTGGAAATAAAGGACGAGCTATTTATAGTGAAATTTATCCATTAGTTTTATCATTAAAAACACAATAACATAAAAATTTGAAACACAGTTTTTAATATTAATTACTCTTTCGTAATTTATGTTCAGTTTATTTGTACAAAATATTTAAAATTTTCTTATACTGCTATTCTAGAATTCATGACAATTATCAGTTATTAGTTCTTGTCATCAGCTTTTGTGAATATGACAACTATCATCAAAATTTTATACAAAATTTTTTCTTGAAACCCAGAATAGAAAAATTTCTGTTACTGTTACAATTTGTTTTTACATAATGAATTTTTTTGTCATTTGGTCGAGAATAGCGCCGTTAATCTTAGAACTGGCGTTAAACTTTTATATTATTTCATGTTTGGCTTCGTTTTGTTTAGTAAAAAAATAATCTGCTTATAAAATCATGGCCTTTTTTTCTTATAACTAAAGCTTTGAAAAATTCCCTGGAATCCCGGGAATTCCAGGAAATTAATTCTTTCGTTCCCGTTCCCCGGAAAAAGAAATATTGCGGGAAAACCCAAACCCCATTGTGCACCGAAGTAATTATATCTTCTTTAAATATGTGTGAACATTTGAAAATTCCAAAGTATTAAATTTGTTATTTACTAGCTTTTATGGGAGCTACTGCTTCCCCTGTATCTATTCACCTTATTCGAAATTTAATATGAAAATATCCTTTGGATTTTTTTTAAGACATTCACTGTAATAGTCTTTTAGATGAGAAAATTTGTACTTTCTTTGTATGGGTGCTACCTCTCCCCCTGATCTTGTCCGCCCTATTTTCATTTCATCAATGCGATATGATAGGTTATAGTTTCCCTTCACGGTAATAGTTTTTTAGATATGCTATAATGAGGGGCACTACAGTCCCTGCTTCGATTTTCAGTTAATCGGTTCATTTGCTTGAGACTTTACCAAAAGTGGGAATAAAATATGGGCTTGGCATCCGATTAAGATCTAACATAGCCTATAACATTATGCAGTGCAGGCATTAATTGTGCGTCAAGTTTCATGTAAATAGCATCGTTAATAACGTGGCGTAAAATGTGAGCGTGATTTCCGATTGAAGTCTAAGAAATCCTATAAACATCTCTATCATTGATGCAATTTGTGTGTCAAATTTCATGAAAATCGGTTCAACTGTTTAGAAGCGATTGGTACACAAACAAACAACGGATGTCCAATTTGCTCCAGCTATTATCCAGAAAATCATAGAACCTAAACATTTCTTAGAGGTACATATTTCCTTTGGTCATCAATGGGTTAAAAGTGTGACGTGATGGAAATGTTTCATTTAACTTTCGTCATTATATTTAGTTTAAGGAATAAGAATTAAGCGGAATTATTCACAATGTAATTTTTGTTGACTTTCTTATTTAAATTTGGATTTTTATTTTCTCAGACTTTTGATGTCTGTCAGAGCGATTTTAAAAGTATACCATTTTTGAGATCTTTGATTATGTGTTAGTTCCATCATTACATCGAATATACATTTTTCCTCTTTTTAACCCAAATTTTATGGTTTTATAAGGGCTAATTAAGAAATTGTTGATTTTTACAACTTTAAAGACTTCTGTGGACTATACGTGGCAACTTGAAGACTTGACTTTTACTATATATTTTTGTAGTAATGTTTCTTGCCTATAAAACATGAATGACTAATTTGCTCTACATAATACCTAGAAAATTTTATAACCTTAAAATTCCTTATAGAGGCATATTTTCGTTGGGTTAAAAGCGTGATGTGATGGAGAGAAACCGAATATACTTAAAATATTTGCAACATATTTTTCACGATACTTTTTTAGTGTTGACCTGTGCAATCAGACATGATGTACACTAGAGCCGTTCGATCTCTTTTTTCTTATTTGATTGTGTGTTGTTTCTGTTGCTTTGAACTTAAACAGTTTTTTAAACCTTTACAATTTCATTGTTTATGAATAAAATGAAATACTTTAAAATCCAAATGTAATAGGTTAATAAAGGGCTTTCATCACATACGAAAATAATTGGACAACATTAGGGGGCATATATCCGAGTAACAAGAAGTGACGTCGAGAAATCAAAAATTACCATAGAGAAAAATTAAGCGGTTGTCAAACTGTTAACAACGATATATCACTTATTTTAAGGCGTGGCAAAAAAAATAAAAAATTAAATAATTGAATTATTCTTTCATTCTAGGGGGTGACACAACATTTTTTCGACATACCCTAATGTACACCCCTCTTCCAGTATTGATCGAAAAAAGTTGAATTTTTTGAATGAAATTTAAGTTCATCAGTTTAGAAAAAATAAAATCACACAACAGTTTTTATAATCACATTTAAAAAGAATAATTTAGCACTAAACTGGTTTCCGCTTTACTAAATATAAGGACAGTAGAGCAATTTTATGAAAATAGTAAAATTTCAAAAACATATTTATTAAAAGCAAAGAAAAAAAAACATATTAATTTTTTTTGTAATTTAACTGCATTAACAAGATAATAAGCTTTTTGTGTTCCAAAACCCTTTTAGACGAATTGTTTATACATTTTCAAATTTAATATTTTTTTTGCTTTTTTTTTTTTTAGCAAAATTCTTTATATTTCTTTTTACTATTTAAGTATTTCATATATTTCTGCAAATATATATTCTAAAAATTAGTTTAAACGTTCCACAAATAATGATTATATAAGTAAATTAAGAAAGGTGCACAATTAGGCGTATGATTAATATTAATTTAAGAATTTTCCGAGATTTTATTAAAAAAATACTACTAATATTAAGTTTTCTTTAAAAATAAACATAATGTTTTCATTTAGACATTAAAAATAATTGATCAAAAGATAAATGAAAACATATTTAAAGCCTTTATGGCACCTGTTTCCTAACAAAGAAAACATAAATGTAAAATTAAATTGCCTAAAACAAAAACTTAAATATTTTTTACACAAATATTTATAGAATTACTAACGTACAAAAAAAAAAAACCCAAAAACCGGCCATAAGCAAATATATAAAGAAGAAAACAAACCCTAAAACAAGAGAAAAACAACAAAGTAAGCTAACAAACAGGAAACGGATGTTTGTGAATTTTGCGGTTTAAACACTTTGTTTCATTTATTATTTTGCGTTTTTTGTACGTTTTTCGTTAATATTTTTATAAACCATCATGTTTGCATAATAAAACACTTTTCTCATTTGGGGTTTGTTGTGTTTAAGTTATTCTTTTTTTTAGCTTTTCCTTTAAAAATAAATGTTTAACATTCAATGGCCATCTACTTTTTTGCTTTCTTTTTTTATAATTTTTTTTTTAATAAATTTTTATTTGGAAATTTAATATAAATTTTGCTAAAGACCCTTAAAGTAAAGAAAAAAAGTTAGCCCGTGTTTTATAGAAAAAAAAAAATTAACTCAAAATCCAATTTTGTTAATAAAATCTGGCGAAGAATATAAAAAAGTGAATGAATTTATTGTGAGAGATGGAGTGCAGTAAATGTTTGTAATACATTATGAACGCTTATGTTGGCAATTTTACGCTTAATTATGTTTTTATATTTAGTGCACCATAATATTTTATAACATTATGATAATTTCCGGATTATGTGGCTACTTAAAGGTCAGTATTTATTTATAATGAAACAAATTTTTTTCGGATTTTACTTTTTTGGTTGGTTGGCTGTTTTTATATTTTTTTAAACTTTGTGTGCAATTTTCTTTGGCGGCAGATTATTAAACAATAACGAGTTTGAAAAAAAATTTTCCTTATGAAATTTTATAAATATAAATTAAAGAAATTATCATTCTTTAAAGGAAAATTTTAATGAAATTCTTACATTTGTTGAAGTCTTTCTAGAATATTTGTTGTTACGAAAATTTTGTTTTAAATAGATTGTAATTCCCCAAAATCTCTGCTTTTATTTAAAATATATCTCCTTATAATACCTTAATTTTTATATTTTTTAAAAGAGATTTTCTAAAATTATAAAATATTTGTACCACTATACGTATGATTGATATTAATTTGCAAGTTACTTACCTTTTTCCATAATCTTGTCTTGAAAGTCTAAAAAATTTCAAAATATTATTAATTTAAATTTAAAATAACAATACATTAAGTCACTTATTATGGTGCTGTACAAAACAAAAGTGCCTGAATAAGATTTTTTATATTTTAAAAGTTGAGGTGCCATTGATTTTAAAGCTAATTTGAAAAATACAAAATTTGTTTCCTTTGGAAATAATTTGGAACACAAAAAATATAAACACCTAAAAAAAACATTTTTTTTTTTAGAGATTTAAGTGAAAAAGCTATTAGTTTTCATTAATAGACATTGACAAAAACAAACGTCTAAGGCAAGAGATTAGAAAGTCACATACAATTTACAAACATACAAATGCTATAGAGTTTATAAGAAATAAATTAAATAAATTAAATAATTAAATAAAACACATAGAAATTATAAGAAATACTTATAAAAATTAAGAAAAATTTTAACATTTAAGAAATGTGCTTCCTTTTAAATTTTTGTTTAAAAATTTTTGGAAATCAATTTGGTGCTATTTTTTTTCTCTAACTAAACCTTAAAATAATCTTAATTTACTTATTAATAAAAAAAGTAGTTTTTGTTTTAATGTTTATATTTCTTGGGTATGTTTGTGTTGTTTTTTTCTTTTGAGGAGTTTTTGGGTTTTGAAATAAAAATACATAAATAAATAAAATAAAATAATTTTCAATAAATATAAATGCCTTTTAAAATAAATATTTATTTGTTTATTTTGTGTCTGGTTTTTAAGGGCTTTTAATTGTGGTTTGTTATAAAAAAAACAAAAGAAAAAGTCAAATATTTTTAACTCAAAATATAATAAATATAAACATTTGTGTGCTCTCTTTTCTTGTTTGATTGTGTGTCGCTTCTGTAGTTTTGTGGTTTTGAAAATTGTTTCTTTAATTTTTTACAATTTGTTTGTTTTGTTATTTCCAAGTTTGTTTTTAGGGGTTTTATGGTGTTCAAAGTTGTAATAATCGTTGGGTTTTTGTTAGAAAAAAGAAAAAAAAAATTATAATAATAAATATAAGAGGAAGAAAAAAAATGAAAGTAAAATTATATAAAAAACTTTTATTGTAAATAAAGAGTTTTAATTTTGATAAGTGTAAAATGGCTCTAAAGTGCTTTTAAGACATTAAGTGCATAAGTGGTTAGCTAAATTTCATGAGAAATAGAAAAAAAGGTAACTTTAGGTAAATTGAAATAAAACTGAGAGAGATAAAGAAGTTTAAATTAATTTTACAAAAGTATATAATCAATCTATAGTCTACCATGGTGTATTCTATAGACTAATATATAATCTAATCTGTAGTCTACAATATAGTTTATAGTTTATAGTTTAGTTTATGTCCAGTGTATAGTTTAGTCCATAGGATTTAGTCTAGTCTATTGTTTAGTCTATAGCCTAGTGTATAGTCTAGTCTAGTTTAATCTAGTCTATAGTCTAGCCTATAGTCCAGTCTAGTCTATGGTCTTGTCTATAGTGTAGTCTATAGTCTAGTCTACAGTCTAGTATATAGTCTAGTTTATAGTCTAGTTTATAATCTAGCCTATAGTTTAGTCTATAGTCTAGTCTATGGTCTTTTCTATAGTCTAGTATATAGTCTGGCATATGGTCTATTCTATAGTATATTATGTAGTATATGGTCTAGTCTATAGTCTAGTTTATAATCTAGTCTATATAGTCTAGTCTATAATTTAGTCTATAGAGTTTGGTTTGTTGTATATGGTTTTGTCTATAGTCTAGTCTGTAGTTTAGTTTATTGTCTAGTCCATGGTTTAGTCTATTGTCTGGTCCATAGTCTATTCTATCGTCTAGTCTAGTCTATAGTTTAGTCTATAGTCTAGTCCATGGTCTACTTTATAGTCTAGTCTATAGTATAGTCTATTGTTTAGTCTATAGTCTAGTTTATAATCTAGTCTATAATCTACAGTCTAGTCTATAGTCTACTCTAGTCCATGGTTTAGTCTATTGTCTGGTCGATAGTCCATTCTGTCATCTAGTCTAGTCTATACTCTAGTCTATAGTCTAGTCTATAGTCCAGTCTATAGTCTAGTCTATAGTCTAGTCTATAGTCCAGTCTATAGTCTAGTCTATAGTCTAGTCTATAGTCTAGTCTATAGTCTAGTCTATAGTCCAGTCTATAGTCTAGTCTATAGTCTAGTCTATAGTCTAGTCTATAGTCTAGTCTATAGTCTAGTCTATAGTCTAGTCTATAGTCTAGTCTATAGTCTAGTCTATAGTCTAGTCTATAGTCTAGTCTATAGTCTAGTCTATAGTCTAGTCTATAGTCTAGTCTATAGTCTAGTCTATAGTCTAGTCTATAGTCTAGTCTATAGTCTAGTCTATAGTCTAGTCTATAGTCTAGTCTATAGTCTAGTCTATAGTCTAGTCTATAGTCTAGTCTATAGTCTAGTCTATAGTCTAGTCTATAGTCTAGTCTATAGTCTAGTCTATAGTCTAGTCTATAGTCTAGTCTATAGTCTAGTCTATAGTCTAGTCTATAGTCTAGTCTATAGTCTAGTCTATAGTCTAGTCTATAGTCTAGTCTATAGTCTAGTCTATAGTCTAGTCTATAGTCTAGTCTATAGTCTAGTCTATAGTCTAGTCTATAGTCTAGTCTATAGTCTAGTCTATAGTCTAGTCTATAGTCTAGTCTATAGTCTAGTCTATAGTCTAGTCTATAGTCTAGTCTATAGTCTAGTCTATAGTCTAGTCTATAGTCTAGTCTATAGTCTAGTCTATAGTCTAGTCTATAGTCTAGTCTATAGTCTAGTCTATAGTCTAGTCTATAGTCTAGTCTATAGTCTAGTCTATAGTCTAGTCTATAGTCTAGTCTATAGTCTAGTCTATAGTCTAGTCTATAGTCTAGTCTATAGTCTAGTCTATAGTCTAGTCTATAGTCTAGTCTATAGTCTAGTCTATAGTCTAGTCTATAGTCTAGTCTATAGTCTAGTCTATAGTCTAGTCTATAGTCTAGTCTATAGTCTAGTCTATAGTCTAGTCTATAGTCTAGTCTATAGTCTAGTCTATAGTCTAGTCTATAGTCTAGTCTATAGTCTAGTCTATAGTCTAGTCTATAGTCTAGTCTATAGTCTAGTCTATAGTCTAGTCTATAGTCTAGTCTATAGTCTAGTCTATAGTCTAGTCTATAGTCTAGTCTATAGTCTAGTCTATAGTCTAGTCTATAGTCTAGTCTATAGTCTAGTCTATAGTCTAGTCTATAGTCTAGTCTATAGTCTAGTCTATAGTCTAGTCTATAGTCTAGTCTATAGTCTAGTCTATAGTCTAGTCTATAGTCTAGTCTATAGTCTAGTCTATAGTCTAGTCTATAGTCTAGTCTATAGTCTAGTCTATAGTCTAGTCTATAGTCTAGTCTATAGTCTAGTCTATAGTCTAGTCTATAGTCTAGTCTATAGTCTAGTCTATAGTCTAGTCTATAGTCTAGTCTATAGTCTAGTCTATAGTCTAGTCTATAGTCTAGTCTATAGTCTAGTCTATAGTCTAGTCAATAGTCTAGTCTATAGTCTAGTCTATAGTCTAGTCTATAGTCTAGTCTATAGTCTAGTCTATAGTCTAGTCTATAGTCTAGTCTATAGTCTAGTCTATAGTCTAGTCTATAGTCTAGCCTATGGTCTAGTCTATAGTCAGGTCTATAGTGTAGTCTACAGTCTATTCTATAGCTTAGTCCATAATCTAATCTATAGCGTATTCTGTAGTGTATTTTATAGCTAGTTTGTATAATCTGCCTTATGACCTGTAGTCAGGTCCATAGTCTGTTTTATAATCTAGTCTATGATCTTGTTTTCTGCCTAAAATTGATTTCTTTAGCATTTTTGCGTTCTTTTAAGTCAATTCTTTTCTTTTTTTTTAATTTATTTCAAATTTACCTAAAGTTTTGTTTTTGTTTTGTTTTGTTCTTAAATAATTAAAATTCGTGTTATTTATGTAATTGTGTAAGCATGTATTTTTTAACATGTATTTAATTTTTGGGTGCTTTTTTGTTTTAACTTTTAAAAATCGGACAATTTTTTGTGAGGTTAGTTTTAATTTTAAAATAAATATTCGTTAAAAATTCAATGACGGCAACAAGCATTTAAAAAGGAGAAAAACTTTTAATAAAAAAGTAATAAATTTGTTTTTTTTTTTTAAGATTTCATAGCACAAAATGCAGTGTGAGTGTTTTTTGTTAATAGGAATTTGTTAGAAACTTCTCCGTAGAAATTTTGGGCTAACAGCATCATTGGTTTGTATCTTTTCAAAAACTACGTTAACGATGAGCACAATTTCTGTTGCACAGTAATAATTTTGTAACTTCTGAACTATTGATAGGATCTATTTGGAATACATGAAGGATGTTTGCAAAGACGTAAGCTTTCATTAAAATTATTTCCTAATAATGCTGTTATAACATAGGATGATAGGTAACAAATTTGAACATTTTAAATTTTTGTGAAGAGTTAACCGAGTATTAACGTGCTTGCAAACCTAGATTATCTCTGCGTCATAAATTTTATTGAGTTATTATAAGTTCAATTACATAGGAGTCTATGTTACAGACGTACGGACGGAATGATGTACGGCTATGTCAACGTATTTTGTATGATTTGTGTGCTAAAATATTAGAAACGTGAAGGTATGATCAAATTATATCTACTTACAATAGGGTCTAGATGAGGCCTGTGTCTCAAATTTTAAACTGAATTTAAATACATAGACTGATAACAGACGGGTGGACGGTCGGACGGAATGATGGACATAACTAGATCAGCTCAAGGTGCTTAATATGATTTTTTAACCAAAATGTAAGAACAGTGAAGATATGATCATATTATACTCAGTTACAATAGGGTCATGATGAAGCCTATATCTCAAATTCCATTGAATTATCAGACAAATTTTAACCTGAGTTTTACTATACAGACTTGTAATAGATGAACGGAATGACGGACATAGATAGATTAGCATGATTTTTGAACCAAATCATTATAACCGTGAAAGTATGGCGATACTATCTCTAGTTACAAAAGGGCCTCCCTCTTGAGTCTCAAATTTTATTGAATTATCATACCAATTTTAAACCTGAATTTAATCATATAGACTGATAATAAATGGACGGATGGATGGATGGGTGGATATGGCCAGATCAACTGTGAATCAAAATTTATGAATCATGCAAGTTTTTCAGCATACTTTACATCTAGTTGCAATACGGTCTAAATGAGTCAAGTGTCCCAAATTTTATTGAATTGATATAAAAATTTTAACCTGAGTTTAATTACATAGACTGATAACTGTAGGACGGACGGACGGACTAACGAACATGGCTATATCAGCTCAGTAATGAGTTTTTTATGATTTGTGAAGCAAAAGTTAAGAACCATTTCATTTAATAGGTAAGAAATATAACGTTTTATAATAATGTTGATTTTAAATTTTCTCTATAAGAAAATCTTAATAGAATTTAATTACTTATTTTACCATTAATAGAGAAGAGAATAACTAATTCCCATAAAACAAATATTGTGCATTGAATTACATTTTAAATTAAGAACGTGTTTTTGATGTATTGTAATTTTGTTTTCAGAAAAAATAAAAATTATTCAGTTGGAACAAAATGTAGTTTTATTTACTATAAATGCTAAAATAAGTTCTATTTGCTGTTTTGTTATTAGTTCTGTTATTTAGGTGTTTTTGATTGGAAACAAATAAACAATAAATAAAATATGAAATATTATTTAGTTTAGTTTTTTTTTCTACACAAATTGCAAATAGGAATATTAAATATAATTTTTTTATACATTGAACAGAAACATAAAGAAATCAAACTCAAAAAACAATGATGAGAAAATTAAACAATTTTAATTTTTTTTTTTTCAAAAACAAATTAAATAATAAAAAAACTCCAAACTTTTAGGAAAATCCACATTTGCCACATAACAAGTTACTTTTTCATTTTCACATTTTTTTTTAATTTTTTTGATAAAAATATTAGAATTCGCAAAAATCACGTTCATACATCATCAGCAGTCACAAAAACAACGGCAGCAACTTCCGGCGTTAAATATTTAAATATATATATTTTTTATATAAATGATTTTTTTTTTATAATATAAAATATGTTTTTTTTTAAAGTTTATATATATATAATTTAATAAATATGTAGTTAAGGTATATATGGTTTAAATATTAATAAAAAAATAGAAATAATAGTTTTTTCTTCAAATAAATATATAAATTTTTTAATACAATATACGTACAAATTAAATAATCTATGAAATTCTATACAAGAATTTCTGTTTTTATTTTTTATTTTTTTTTTGGTTTTAGTATAGATTTTAATACGTTCCAACAAATATTGTTTACAAATAAAATAAATAAAAAGAAAAATATTTTATTTAATTAATATTTATAAACAGTAAGTTGGGAAAAAGAAAAAATAAATATAGATAAAGGTTTTGAAAACAAATAACAATATTTAATATGTAGTTTTATTTATAGTTGTTTATATATATAAAGATAAATACGAGGGGCGCTCACCAAGTCCATGAAACTATAAAACAAAATAAAACTTAAATATAAAACTGAACTGTTTTATTAAAATTATAAAAAAACTAAAATAAATTTATTTTTAAAATAAATAAAAAGAAATCAAATTATTTTAAAAACACTAATTTCCTTTTAAAAACGCTTCTTTGTTTTTTCTTATTATTATTTGTTGTTTTTAATTTTTAGGTTCATTCTCTGTTAGGGTAGTGCTAAATTCATTCAATTAAAAAAAAAAAAAAGAAAGAATAATGATGACCACATTTATTATTTAGTTGTTGTTTCAGCAACAGGAGCATTTCCACTACATTCCACGTTTTTTTTTTCTAAAAAAAAATTATTGCTTAGAAGAAAGATTTTTTTCACACAAGAGCCACAAGTAAAATTTAATGCTAAAAAAGAGGCTAAATAAACACAAATGAATGGCAGCAGTTAAAATAACTAAAACAAAATTTTTAAGAAAATTAAAAGCTTTTCTTTGTTGTTAAAGAAACAATATTAAAAAATTTATAGAGAAATATCGAAAGAAAATATAATTAGTGTTTGAAAAGTTTTTTAGTTTTCAGAAATATTTATTATAATTATTAATAAAAAAGCTTTATGGGGAATTATAGAATATATATAATTTTAGTTTGAAAAGCCTTTTAATTTTTAAAAATCTTTTTTCATAAAAAAAAATAATATTTCAAAATGTAAGGCTTTTTATATAAGCCTTTAGTTTTATTAAGAAAACATATGAATCGAAAATAATATTTATTAGAAAGCTCTTAACCACTAAGCTATTTAAAATAAAAAGCTTTATCATGATAATCTTTATACAAAAGCTTTTTTGATTTTAGCTAAAAAATTTCTTATCCTATAAATTATTGTTTTTTATTAAAAAAAAAACTTGTGGATTATTTTAAGAGCTTTAATTAGCATGACGTATAGTTATACATAAGCTTTTAAGCTCTGGAATATAATAGAAAAGATACTTTTCAAGAAGTTTGAATATTTTTTAAATATTATTATTTAGCAAGAGTGATACTATTTTATAGATGATTTTTTAATAAATGGCAATAAAAAAATGATTTTTAAAAATTTATTAAAAATCTGAATTAATTGAAAAGGTTTTTTAGTGCTGAGAATAAATATTGAAGTAACGAACACAAATTGTTAAATTCACTGAAGTTTTTGTTTAATAAAATCTTTAGTATCATTAAAATATTCTTTAATATTGTTTCTTAATCTATATAATCTCTACATATTTAATCTATTTAATCCGTTTTTACAAAAAGTTCCTTAATGCTTATTAAACAGCAGTTCAGGTTGCTATTAAAATTCCAATCCAGATATAAAATTAATTCTAGGTCACTTTTAGCTTAGTTCTAGTCAAGCTATTAGTTCATATTATAACTCGGATTCTAGTTTAGATACCGCTGAAAGGTTCTAGTTTATATTTTAATTCATACTCTGATACAAGTCCTGTTTCGGTTTATAAGTATTTCAAGTTAAGTTCATACTCTAGCCTAGGTGCTGATATAGTTTCAATTAAGATTTAAGTTCTTGTTCAGGTTCTTGTTGTGATATTTATTCAGGTTCTAGTACATGTACATGTTCAAATTCTAATTGAGTTCCTAGTTTAGGTTCTACTTAAGGCTAGAGTTTATGTTTCAATTCTGGTTCTAGTCAACGTTTTAGTTCGAGTTCTAATTCTGGTTCTTTTTCTAATTTTAATTCAGGCTTTAGTTCATATTCTAGTTCCTGTTCTAATGTAGGTTCTAATCCAGGCTCTAGTTTAATCTTTAGTTCATGTTTATTGTATTTTATGTTATAGATTAGGTTTTAATTTTGTTCAGTTATAAAAAAGTTCTAGTTCAGTTTAAGTTCAGATCTCATTCGGTTTTAGTTCATTCTTAGTTCAGTTTTATTTTAGTTCCAGTTCAATTTTAGTTCAGTTTTAATTCAGTTCTACTTCAGTTCTAGTTCTTTTTTAGTTCAGTTATAATTTAGTTCCGGATCAGCTAGTTCCTTTCTGTTTTGGTTTCGGATTAGTTGTTGTTCAGTTCTCGTTTAGTTCTAGTTCAGTTAAAGTTTAGTTCAAGTTCAGTTCTAGTTTTTTATTAGTTCAATTCTAATTTAGTTCTGAATCAGCTAGTTCCCTTCTGCTTCAGTTTTGGATCAGTTCTAGTTCAGTTCTAGTTTAGTTCTAGTTCAATTCTAATTCAGTTGTAATTCAGTTTTAGTTCAGTTCTTTTTTAGTTCAGTTATAATTTAGTTCTGAATCAGTTGGTTGCTTTCTGTTTTGGTTTCGGATTAGTTGTTGTTCAGTTCTCGTTTAGTTCTAGTTCAGTTAAAGTTTAGTTCAAGTTCAGTTCTAGTTTTTTATTAGTTCAATTCTAATTTAGTTCTGAATCAGCTAGTTCCCTTCTGCTTCAGTTTTGGATCAGTTCTAGTTCAGTTCTAGTTTAGTTCTAGTTCAATTCTAATTCAGTTGTAATTCAGTTTTAGTTCAGTTCTTTTTTAGTTCAGTTGTAATTTAGTTCTGAATCAGTTGGTTGCTTTCTGTTTTGGTTTTGGATTAGTTGTTGTTCAGTTCTCGTTTAGTTCTAGTTCAGTTAAAGTTTAGTTAAAGTTTAGTTCAAGTTCAGTTCTAGTTCAGTTCTAGTTCTTTATTAGTTCAATTCTAATTTAGTTCTGAATCAGCTAGTTCCCTTCTGCTTCAGTTTTGAATCAGTTCTAGTTTAGTTCTCGTTTAGTTCTAGTTCAGTTTTAGTTTAGTTCTAGTTCAGTTCTTGTTCAGCTCTAGTTCAGTTCTATTTCAGTTCTAGTTCATTTCTAGTTCAGTTCTGATTCAGATTTGGATAAGGCCTAGTTCTATATATTCATATTCTAAATCAGTTCGGGATCATATCTATTTTAATTTCAATTTGGTTTTGAATCAATCCTGGATCTGCTTCACTTCAGTTGATATAAATCTTAGAGGAATTCTTCTTTTGTTATAGTTCAGTTCTACTTGAATCCTGGATTAGTTTTCATTAATTTTTAGTTTAATTAAACTTTTTTGATCAGTTATAATTAAATAAGCTTTGGATCATTTCTAGTTTAGTGTTCTTTTCTTTTTCGGTCTTTGATTAGTGCAAGTTCAGTTTTAGTTTTATGGATGATAGTAAATCCGTTATGTCCCAAAGTTTTTCTTAATAAATAAAAACGGATTAAGAGTTTTAAAGCTTTTTAATATAGTATTTTATTAAAAATTAAAAAAATAATACAAATAGAATTTCCTAATTAAAGCCACACACAAATGTTTTTTTTTTTTTATCTAATATTGAAAGAAAAAAGGGCTCAACACAAAAATTCATTTCAACAGAAAAATATAATTGAAGTGAGGTAATTTTTTTTTAACAAGTGCTTGATTGGTTTTAGTTTTTTTTAATGTGCTGCAATTGACGGATTTGAAATCATTACAAAAAATGTGCTTATTTTGGTGAATGCATGAAAAAATATATAACTAATTAAAAAAAAAAAAAAAAAAACACATCGAAAAATAAATTTAATACAAACGAAAAATTAAAATAGATTTTAATAAATTTTATTTTTTTATAATAAAAATTATTTATAATAATAAAAACAAGACAAATTGCTGCCATTCTTCAATATATAAACAAACAAATGAGTTAAACAATTAGGAAGAGGAAGTTTAAATAAAAACACACAAACATACGCAATTAAACGTTGGTTGATACTTTTTCTTAATAATTTTTTTTCTTTTATTATTATTTATTCTTTGTATTTTTTATAATTTAATAATAATAATAATAATATAACATTAAATATTCTTCTTTTTTTAAATATAAATATAATTCATTTTTTTGTAGTTTTTGTATTTTTTTATTTGTAGTTTAGTGTTTTTTTTTATTAGACTTTTAAAGGGAATTTGGTATTTCTATTTTAAAATTAAAAAAAGAATATACAAAAATATTTTATGTTAAAAAAATTATAAATAACGTTATAAAATTGGGAGAGTTTAAAATAAAAATTAAAATTAATTATAAATATTTACAAAATTAAATAAAACAAATTATATATATTTTTATTTGTAGATATATTTTGTATAGAAGAATAGGCAGTTTTAAGTTAAATTGGTTGGATTTGTTTTAAAAATTAAGTATTTCTTTAAATGAAATTTAAATAGATTTTATATGAAATTAATTTTGTTGTATTAACAAGAGGGTAGGGTAAGCGATCATGAATGCTTTTGAGAACATTTTTGATTTGTAGATTTTTTTGATTATATTTTTAAAAATTATTTTCACCAAAAATTAAATATTTTATCAAAATTTTTATATTTGCAAAAATTTTAATTTTTTACCAATTATCAAAAATTTAATTTTTCATAAAAGTTCTTATATTTTTATCAAAAATTAAAATTTTAATAAAGAAATGTTTAATAAAAATTTAGATTTAAAATTGATCGCTGACTTCCCCTTTTAAATAATCACTTTGTTTTATTTTTCTAAATATTTTTTCTTTAATCTCAACCAATTAATTGCCATTATTTAATGTTAAACGAATTAAACTAAAAAAATAATTAAATAAAAATAAATGTTTAAAATTCAATTTTTTCATTCATTTTTTTCGTTTTGTTTTTTAGCTTTATAAACAAATAAATTTTAATTAAATTTTACATTAAACCTAAATGCATTTCATTAACAAGTTCCATATGCAAATGCTTAGTTTTTTTGGGGTTACGTTTTATATATATAAAAAATTGTAAACAAATTAAACTGAAAATTAGTTTTAAAACTTAAACACGTAAAAAAAAAACTATAATAAATGTAATTGTCATCATTATATATAATAAATATGTATACATACATTGAAATTTAAATAAATGAGTTTTTAATATTATTTTTTTCATACACTTTTTTTTGTTTTTTGCAGTAGGATTTTTGCTTGTTTTTAGTAGAAATTGTAATTAATAGAAAATTAAAATTAATTAAATAAATAGTTTTATCCAAAATGTTGATTTTTTATTTTAAGATTAAATACACACAGTAATTAGGAGGAAAATTATAAAATAAATATAAAATGGTCAACTTAAAATTGTTTAAACAGAATAAAAAAAAGAAACCTTTTAACAAATTAGTTAATTTAGATGAAAAGTAAGGTTTTTATTTTTTAGAAATAGTTAGGAAAAAAAATTGTTAAATTTGTACGCATTTTGCATTATGTTTTATTTAAATATAAATTTATTTAAATGATTTTGGTTTTATTTAAAAAAGTGCTGGAAAAAATAAACAAGAAATTTTAAATGAAATGAAATTAAATTTAAAAACATGGTATAAAAAAACGAAAGAAAAATTAAATAAGAAAAATTACACATAAATTTATTTCTATATTCGTAATGAATTAGATTTTAAATTATACAAACTAATCACTAAATTTTAGCAAATTGTACGTATTATTAAAGTTTTAATTAATAATAATCATACATCCTCAGTTCCATGTACATTCGTTGTAATTATTTTTTCATCTGAATTTAACAAATTTTCATGTAAATAAAAAATTTTATTTTATTGTTAAAGAAAAAAAAAACTCACTAATTTCTTCCTTTAATTTTCAATATTTTTTCCATTATTAAATTTTAAACATTTACCATAATTGTGTTTAAATTGTTTCCCTTTTTCAATAAATAAAACTAACTAACCGGAAGTTATACATTTAAATACCAACATGTCAGTAATTATAAATTAAAACCAATACATACAAAAAATATAATAAGAAAATACAATAATGTATTTCAGCGGAAATGCATATAAATTACATTAAACAACAGGAATGACTGAGCTGCTCTCCATCAAACAAACGTTGAGGATAATATATTTGATCTCACAATACATGTAAGTAATTAAACATTCAAGCAAACACATGTTAACAAATGTATGAGTGTTTATCCTACTCAAAACAAAGAGTTTAAACTTTAATATTTATATAGATTTGATTGTTTATGTGGTGTTTATATATAAACCTCCTCACTTCTACATAATAAAAACAGAGCATGACATAAAAAAAAATAAAGGAAAAAAAAAAACAAGTAAATGTAAACAAAACAAATAGTTTAAAATGTAAACAGAGGGTGAGAGCTAGAGTAATAAGGTATAGAGAGTAGTAAACAAAACAACTACTTACTCACTAAGCTAAGTGAAGGTGGGTGGGTGTTGGATTCTTATTAAGAGTACTTATGTGTAAATGTGTTTATTACTGGTTTTATTTTTTTTGTTGTTGTTGCTTTATTTATAATGTTTGTGGTGTAAATGGTGGGTTTCGGTTTTAGCTAAGTATATTGGTGTTTATTAGTGTTGTTTATGTTTATTATTTGTTGTTGTGGTTGGTTTTCTTTGGTTTTTATTAACTTTGTATTAGTGTTTTGGTGGCTTAAAGTGTATTTGGTATAGTTTTAAATATTATTTTTGTTTTTTTTTGTGTTGTTCTCATTGTTGAATCAGCTGCATTTAAGCCTAAACTATGAAATATTTTTTTATAAAATTACTTTTTTTAATATAAACAAATAAAAATTGTTTAAGAAAAAAACTATTGTGATTTCACTTTTCTTTACTATTTTAATGTTGCTAAAATTGTGTGTATGTATTTGTATATGAAGAAGATAGCTGAATAGAGTAAACAAGAACAGTGGGTCTTAAGATAATAATAAAAAAAAAAAAACTTTTAAACTGCCGGACAAATTGGTATGATGGATGACATCATTTTTGGAAATTATTTTTAAACAAATTTATTTTATTGAAAAAATTTGTTTTCAAAAAAATTTTACTATGGCAATAAACAGCCTTCTCCTGTCGCAAGTTGTTTACCCGTCCAGTAGTTTAAAAGTTATAACAGACCAACTGTTAAATACAATAAATTCATTTAACAGTTTTCCTTTGTATTCCTCTATATTCATTTAAAAAATAATCAAATTAAACATTAAAAAAAATAATAATAATAATAATTAAATATCTAAAAGAAATCTTTTTTTTAGATTTAAAAGAACCTTATTTTTCAATGCAAAATTACGTACTTTTTCCTTCATTTAAATAAAAGAGTTTTAAAAAATCATAAACATTTTAATACTTTTAACAAAACTAATTTAAATATTCGATAATTTTTTTTTTTTTTTGGTTAAATAAAAAACAACACACTGTTTTCAAACATGCCATATATTCACGTTACGCCCCTCATAACACAAGACACAAAATTATTATTTACGAAAAATAAATTTTAAAATAAAAAAATAATAAATATTTATAATTTTACAATTTTTTTTTGGGGGGAACAAGGAAGAAATAAATTTGAAAGAATAAAATTAAACATTTAGATAATGGACTCTCATGGACTCACAAATGCATAACAAAATGCCTTTATACAATTTTATTTACTTTTTTTTGTAAAAATTAAAAGATTGAAAAAAATCAAATGAATTTTATTAAAAGAAAAGTTAAAATAATAGTAAAAAATTATTGAAAATATTTAAAGGAAGAAAAATGTTTAATATTAAAAGCAGTTGGGTTCGATAAGTACCTATGCTTGAGCCTATGACTTTACATTTTTAGTTTTTTATTGATAGAATTTGAGCATTTAGCAACAGATTTAAATGTTAAATTATATGAAATATATATAAATAAAAACAAAAAGGAAAAGGCAAATCCATATAATTAGAACTAAACTTGAATTGAACTAAAATGTAAATAAAACTGAACTAGAAATGAAACAAAACTTAAGAGAAGTGTTCCAGAAAATTATTAAAACTAAGTCACAACTGAACTACAATCGATCCCAAATTGAATTATGAACTGATCTATAAAAAAAAACTAATTCAAAGTTTTGTTAGAATTAGTCCAGAATTGACATAGAATTGATTTTGAACGGAATTAGAACTGAACAAGAATATAATCAGAAATTTATATAAACTGATCTAGAAATGACGAAGAACTGATCTACAACTGAACTAAAATTAATCCTAATTATACAAAAACTGATTCAGAATGAAAATCAAGAGTTTTATGACAATTGCTCAAGAGTTGAATTAGAATTGAGCATTAAAGGAATTATAATTGATCTAGAATTGAACTAGAACAGAACTAGAATTTAATATAAACTAATCCAGAGCTCACATAGAACTGAATTAAACCTAATTCAGAATTAAATAAGAATTGATTTAGAATGAAAAGTAACTTATAGTTTTGTTAAAATTCTACATATTTGAGTTGGAATTGATCTTGAACGGAACTAGAACTGAACTAAGTCTAATCGTGAATTAAATAAGAAGTGATTCAGGACGAAAACTAATTTAGAGTTTTCTTAGAATTACTCTGAAATTGAGTTATATTTGATTTTTTAACTGAATTAAAATTGAACCAGAACTGAACTAGAAGTAAACTAGAACTGAACAAGCACTGAACAAGCACTGAACAAGAACTGAGCAAGAACTGAACAAGAACTGAACCTGAATTATAATCTGAACTAGATTTGAATATAAAACAAGAACTCAAATAAAAATTAAGATGAAATTAAAAAAAAATATATCGAAAGAAGAAAAAGGTTTTTGAAACAATTTTAATAAAAAGATTAAGTTCTTCTTATATTTAAATTGAAAATAATACAATAAATTTTGAGTTTAGAATTTACCAAATGAAGCTCGCATAGTGGGGTTGATCATAAAATAATTGGTAATAAATCTATATCTGCTTAACTACTATTAGAATCAATCGAATAAAAAATTTGCCTCGTTAAAAAAAGATAATAAATTATTTTCCATACTTCTCCTTTTTGAAATTTTTTTTTAAAAGCTAAAAGTTTAAATAAAAATTAATGTAAATACGCACAAAGTATATAAAAAATAATAAAAATTTAAAAAATTTTAAATCAAAAATCCCTCGTTTAACAAAATTTCTCTAAAATACGTACATAGGTGGAACATATATTTTAAGATTTTTATAAAAATCTTTTGGTGAATTTAGGCCAGGTACTTATTAAACCATTCTTGTAAAAAATGAAAAAATAGGAGTCTTAGATAAAAAAAAGAATTTAAAAAAATTATAAATTATATTTAGACTTTAAAAAATAAATAAAAATGGATAAAATCATATCAAACGACCCTTTTTGTCAAATAAAAATTTGATATTGTAGAAAATATTTTGATGAGATAAAAAATAATGATATTTCTAGTGCCATAAAATACTAGATTTTTCACTAAACATTTATAGCATGCTCTTAGGGTATTATTTATAAGATTTTCTAAAGCATACTTTTAGGATTTTATATATATGAATCCTGTTGTTCTTTTAACCTTTTCACTTTAAATTAGTAGTTTATGACACTAAATTTTCAACTTAAACTTTAATAAAAGGAAAAATTTTAAAAATTTATAAACATTTCCATAAGAACCAAAAAATTTAAAAATAATTTTTATTCTATATTTTTTTTTTTTCATAACCAAATTCCTACAATATATGATTTTGTTATTTTAAAACACTTACATAACCATTAGCTTTCATAATATAGAGTCATAAACAATAATAAATGTTAAAAAAATAAATAAATTATATATAATAAATTCTCGTTCGAAAAATTATAATAATAAATATTGTACACAACACATCTAACATTTGTTTTTTTTTTTTGAGTTTTGATAATTATTTATATATTTTTTTATAGATAGTAATTGAAATTGTTTTTAAAAGTAGTAGTTGTAGTGGACGATTTTTTATATATGTCAGGGGACTTGTTAATACTTTTATTAAAAAAAAAAAAAATAATAAAAAAACGATTCTTTGTTTTTTAGTAAATGAAAAAACAAGTTCATTCAAAAAAAATTAATGGATTTCAAACAATTTCATTTCATAACTTGGTTTAACGTTTTTTTTTTTTGATAATTTGTAAAATTTTCAAGACAACAAAACCATTAAAAAAACGTACACTGAAAAAAAACAGGACTTTTGGAAAAATATTATACGATTTCCTAAAAATCAAAATAAAACAATTGTACAAAACAGAAAATAGAAAATTTCTCGTATCGAAAATGCACAAAATGCGTGAAAATTTAACAATTTCTTTAAAACAGAATTTATAATTTATAAAAGAATATTAGATAATAAAAATTAAAAATAATATAAAATAAAAATTAAGTTTAAAATCAATAAAAAAATAACTAAAATTATTAAAATATTTTCAACAAAAAATTGTATATATTTTCTGTAAAAAAATAAATCTTAATTGTTATAAAAAAAAAACTACAAAACGTCGCAAGTCTTTATTGGTCATTTAACAAAATAATATTTTTGTTTGTATTATTGAGTATTTTTCTATTTGGTCTCTTTTAAAAAAAGTCCTGAAAATCTTTGTAAATTATAGATAATAAAAAAATATATTTAAATACTTAAATTCATTTAATAATTATTATGTTTGTATTATCGGTAAATGGTCTTAAAGTCCTTTAAAAAGAATTTTAATTTATCAGTTTTTATATGGTCTTAAAGTCCTTGAAGTCATTTGAAAAGAATTTTAATTTATTATTTATTATTTGGTCTTAAAGTTCTTGTATTCCTTTAAGGAGACATTTGGTTTTAAAGTCCTGTTTGAAATGGTTTTGTGTAGAGATTGAAGTTATTTTAAATAAATAGCAGCATATATTTTCTTTTATAAGTTTACAATAATTTTCTTAAATTTATTAAAAAAAATGATCTATTTTTAAATCTCTTTTTATCAGAAAAAAATGATTTAAAAATCTCTTTTTTTCAGAACAAATGATTTAAAAATAACCCTAAGTCTTATATGTAAATTATATTAAAAGTTTTGACTTATAAAAAAGTTTTTCTTTTTTAAAATTAAATCCTTAAAAATATTAACGAACAAATAGCTCTGAAAATATTTTATTTAAGACAAAGTAGCTTTTTAAGTTATCTCAATAAAAATACACCTAAATATTGATTTATAATGAAAGCTTTATAATAATATTTTATATTAAGATTTTGTTAAACCTTTCCCTCAATATTGACGGTAAATCAAAATTCTACAAAAGCTTTAAAGAAAGATTCCTCAAACAGCCTGAAATGTCTTATGGAAATAGCAAAGTTTAGGAAAGATTTTTGGTTTTATAGTACATATTTCAACATTAATTCTTCTTAAAAAATCTTAATTATTGTATACCACGAAAGCTTTATACAAAAACCAACTAAATACATTAAATCAACGTTTACATACTTAAGATATATTTCTTCCGTTTGTTAAAATGAATTTAAAAGTTTTACTTATTTGTAAAATTTATACGAAATTTTAAATTTTAAATTAAAAATTAGAATTTTTTGATTTTAAATAATTTTCAAAATTTAGAGCTTTAAGCTGAAAAACAAAAGAAGAAAGTAAAATCTTATGACTTGAAATAAGAAGTATATTACAAGTGGATTATGATAATCTTTCAAAAGTATATTTTGCAAAATTTTATTCATTAAAAGAAGATAAAATATTTTTTAAAGCTTTTATTATTTTTTAAACGATTTATAATTATTAAAATTTTTTTAATAGCTTTTCAAAATATTCTGCCTTGTTTTATCTTTCAAATAATTTTGAAAATCAATAATAAAAGTTTTCATACCTTTTCTTGTTCTTTTAAATATTACTTAAATTTTATACACATTCTTATAATCAACAGCTTTAGTGATTATATGAATTCATATTTCAAAAAAGTTTGTTAAAAGCTATTTAGAAGGCAATTGTTAGTTTTTAAGGAAGCTTTAATAAAAGCTCTATCATAATTAAGAAATACAAATTCCAAATTCAAAAAATTTTTGTAAGCTCTGTTAAAAAACAGCTTTTTTTAAAGTTCTTTTAAATTTAAAAATGCTTTAAAAACACCTTCGAATAGCATTAATTATTTTTGTTTTACAAAACAACGTTTGAAGCGTTTTGAATTTTTTAAAACTCTTTTAAATTTAAAAATGCTTTAAAAATACCTTGGAAAAGCAGCTTTTTGGCTTTTGCTTTTAAAAATTTTCATAATTAAGAAAGAAAACTTTCAAATACAAAAGCTTTTTGGAAGCTCTGTCAAAAAATCTTTCTTTTCCTTTTAAATTTAAAAATGATTTAAAATACCTTGGAAAAGTAAAAATAACCCTTTGATATTTTTTTTTTTGACAACAAAATTTTTAAAGTATTTGGCACACTTTGCGAAAGTCTATCATAATTAAGAAATAAAACCTTCAAATACAAAAGTTTTTCAGAAGCTCTATTAAAAAATTTATGTATTTTTCTAAAAGCTCTTTTAAATTTAAAAATGTTTTCAAAATACTTTGTAAAAGCATTAATCACCCGCTTTGAAAAGCTCTATTACTAAGAAATAAAATTTTGAAATGCAAAAGCTTTTTGCAAGCTATATGAAAATAAATTATTTTTTTAAAAGCTCTTTTAAATTTAAAAAATGCTCTAAAAAAAGCTTAGAAAACTTTTTGGCAGACTTTGTAAAGTTCCATTGCAATTATTAAAAAAAACTACATCTTTAATTTTTTTAAAGCTCCTTTAAATTTAAGAACTGCTTTAGAAAACCTTATTTTGAAATAAAACTTTAAAATGCAAAAACTTTTTGGGACCTCTTAAAAAAAATTAAAACATCTTAATTATAAAATTAAGCATTTAAAAAGTTTAATAGAGAATAAAAAAAAGCTTTACTAAAATATTTTTAAATACTTAAAAAATAAAAACTAAAACGCTTTTAAAAAACATTAAAGAAAATCTTTTTTTGTTAGAGGCTACCATTTTGAAAATTTTCTAAAAAGTAATTTTTAAAGAAAAGCTTATTATAAGTTGTTTTAAAATCTCTTAGAAACGGATTTCAAGAAAACTTCTAAAATTAAGGAAACATAATAATTTATTAAAATTTCTTTCAAACTTAAATTCTGTAAATGTTTATTAAAATGAATGCAAGCTTTGTAAAACTATCAAAATTAAGAAAACAAAATGTTCAAAATCCTAAAAAATACTTTGGTAGAAGACCTTCCCAAACTACATATTAATAAAGTGTCCTTTGAAACCTATGCCAAGCTTATTAGTTTTTCAGCTCTTTAGAAAGGTTTTGGTGCTGCATTTTTTAATTTGCTATTTTAAAAGCTGTTTCATAAACTTTTTGAAAGGTTATTTTTTTAGTTCTTGAGAAATTTTATAAAAGTTTATTAAAAGCTCCTTAGAAGGCTTTACGATTTTTAAAGCCATCAAAAGTAAGAAAAAATTAAATTTTCAAAATCTTAAACAAAACTATGGTAGCAGCTTTTGTAGTTAGAAAACTATTCAAAGATTTTGATGCAAAATTGTTAATATTTTAAAAGCTTAACTCAATGTTCCATAAAATAAATATTTTAAAAGGGTTTTTTTAGTTGTTAGAAAAGATCTGCAAAATGTATTTTTTATTACAATAAAAAAATTCTTTTCAAATGAAAATAAAAAGCTTAAGCAATTGTTTGTTATATCTTAAAGTTAGCTTAAAAGCTTTTAATTTTTTAAAGCTCTTTGGAAAGATGTTGAGCATAATACTTTAAACTCTTAAGGGTGAATATGCATTTATTTAAGCTTTTTGGAATATTTTTAAATATTAGTTTCTGTATTTAAAAATTACATTTCTATAAAAGCTTTATATATTTAATATTTTATAAAAGCTTTACTAAGGTTTCTTTATAGTTTAATTAATTATTCAGAAAAAAATTTACGAAATATTTAACAGTTAAAAAAGGAGAAATTTTTTATTCGACTCGAATTAATTTCTTAAATTTTTTGGAAAGTTTTTAAAGAAAATTTTTGTCTTCTTTTAGGTTTACCATTAACTATAATATTTCTGGGAAAATGTTCTCTAAAAAGTTTTTATATAAAGCTTTTTTGTAAGCTGTTGTATATTAACTCTGTGTCATATTTTCGAATTATTTAATTTTTGCTGCTCTTAATAATTTCTTTACTATTTCCCTAATTAAAACTGATATTAAACATACATTTATGAAAACATTATTGCTTTTTAAAGCATTTATAAATTGATAAAAAAAATCGAAAGAAATAATTTTTTACTCATATTATAATAGTACATAATTGAAATTGCAAAAAAGGAAAAAATTCAATACTATTGTTTAATTTTTTTGTTTTAAGCAAACACAAATGACATTTAACATTTTATCTTTAGAGAAACATAAATTTATTTAATATTAAATGAAGGCAAACATGTCAATAAAAAAAAACAATTAAAAATATTAATTGAAACCTTGTTTTGTTAGTGACAGTAATATTTCATTAGTATTGAATTCAGACAAACAGAATAATAATGATGTCCTGTCATTCATTAATTTCTTCATTATTACAAATGAGAATTATTAAACTGTAATTGATAGTTAAAAAAGTGTTTTCGTTAAAAATTACACGTTGACGAACATGACGATAATACTTAATGATAAAAATTAATCATTATTATCATTTGTTAGTGAAATGATGTAAATTCAAAATTAAACAGAATTGTAAATAATTAAAAAAATGAATATCAATAAACTGCAATAAAAAGTAAACATACATTTCCACATATATGTACAATAAATAAAGTTTTCATTATGTAATTTTTATTATTAAAATTAAAAACAAGATAAAATTAATAAGAACTTCTGTTGAAAAACAGATAAAAATTGTTATGCAGTTTGCTCTTTTTTCAATGCATTATATTTAAGCAACCCAAAAAGAGAAAAATAGAGGCAACATATTATGTGCCAATAATAATATTAATAGCATTATAAAGCATATGTTAAGGCAATATCAAGTTTTTGTTTATAAATAAATTATGTTGCATACGTATGAGTTTAATGATTATGAAAAATTTTAAAGCATACGTTAAGGCTTGATTAACGAGAAAACAAACGAAACCGAAAAAATATATTTAACTACATTTTTTTTTATGGCCTTTTAATAAGATTTAAATACTAAATTTTATCCAAGGAGAAAAAATGTATACTATAGACAATAAATTAAAAATTTAATATTTATTTTACGGCAAATTAAAGACTTCGTGTGTGATTGCAAATTAAATAAAAAAATGTCGATTATATAAATAGTAATATAAAAATAAATTATTTTCACATACAGGTATATTGTTGAAACAAATTTTGAGCAGAATGCAGGAAACACATTCACTATCAGTGATCGAAAACTATGAGTCTAGTAATTTTGACAGAGTTTCTTTTCTGTAGAATAGACTAAAAAGTTAACTTGAAGAATAAAATTCCATTACAAACTAAAAATAGCGAATATTTTGAGATAAATTTCGGAAAAATACTCGAAGTTTTTTGAGCAAAATGGTGGTAGAGAACCAAAGACCAATTAAATTTTTTTTCTAGTATTTTTTCTTGTATTCAGTTCATCAGTACACATCAGAATCTCAAAAAGCAGTATATCGGGACATTATGTTAGATAATAAACTACATTAAAAAGAACTGTAGGATATAACTTTGCTTAAGAACTCTCATAGAGAAAAATTTTCTAAAGAAAATTTGTTAAAAAAGTTAAAAAAATATTGTGAACAAAATTTGCTGTAAACAATAAAAAAATTCTAAAAAATTTCAAAGAAAATTCGCACAAACTAAGAATAGTTTTTTTTTTAAGGAAAATTCCAAAAGAAAAATTACTCCAATTAAGAGCAATTTTTCTAAAACAATTTGCTCTAATTAAAAGAAATTCTCTAAAGAAAATTCGTTCTAAGTAAGAAATTTTTCTTAGGAGAATTTGCTTTGATTAAGAGCAATTTCTTTAAAGAAAATTTCATCTATTGAGGATAATTTCTCCAAAGAAAATTTTCTCTTATTCGGAGCAATTTTTCTAAAGAAAATTCGCTCTAATTAAGATTAATACTTCTACAAAAATTTCGCTCTAATTAAGGGTAAGTTTTCTAAAGAAAATTCATTCTAATTAACTGCAAGTTTTCTTCAGAAAATTTACTCTAACTGAGAGTAATTTTCTATATGAGCATTTTTTCTCTAGACTTAAAAAATTGTTTTTTTTTTGTAAGAGCAATTTTTGGGTGAAAATTTTTCTTTTATTAAAGAAATTTTTATGGAAAATACGCTCTTAATGAGAACAATTATTGTACAAAAACTTTAGTCTTATTAGGAACATTTTTTTTTTTGTAGAAATTTGGTTTTTATTCAGAACAAATTTTGTTTGGAAAATTTTCTTTTATTAGGAGTAATTTTTATATTTTTTTCATATAGTCTTATTAAGAGCATTTTTTTGTATAGAAAGTTTATTCTTATAAATAGCATATTTTGAGTAGAAAATTTATAATTATTAAAAGTATTTTTTGTGTAATAAAATTTGCTCTTATTAAATGTAATTTTTGTATAGAAAATTTTCTCTTGCTTTTGTTTGGAAAATTCGATCTTATTTAGTGGAATCTTTTACAGAAAGCTTTCTTTTACTTAGATAATTTTTTCTTTGGAAAATCCGCCCTTATGTAGAGCGACTTTTGTATAGCAAATGCACTTTTATTAAAATAAATTTTTGTATAAAGAATTTTCTCTTGTTAAGAGTATTTGCCCTTATTTTGAGCAAGTTCCATCTCTGGTTGCAAGCTGAACTCTACTCTACCTATATATAGTAATAAGAAAAAGAAATGCAAAAGGTAAGCCAATAATTTTTTTTCAGGATAACTTCTTCCGTATGTGAGTGTATTGGCAAGCGTATTTCCATTGTCTATTTTTGCTAGCATACATTAAAATAAGAACAGTGGTTTTTTAAGCATTTATATAATATAAATATAATTTAGTTTCAGATGTGTTTTTAGTTGGTAAAAAAATTTGTTGCTTTTAGCGATTACGCAGTGCTTTATATTTGCTTTATATTTCCTTTAGGATGCAATGAAAGAACATTATATTATGCCGCTTAATTTCCCAGTAAAATATAAATAATACTTTTATGACAAAGAAAAATGACAAGGAAAAATCTTTTGCTTTATAATAAAGCTTAAAATTGAGCTTTAAAACTTCTAATTTTAATAGATATTTTATATAATAATTAAAATAGCTTTTTTGAGAGCTTTTCAGTTTCCGCTAAAAGAAAGATTTAAAGTTATTCGTTCATTTAACTTTTATTAAGATTTAGTTTAATTTTTTTCTAAAATTTGTACATACAAATTTAAATTAAAGATTGCACTAAGATTTTGTAAGCTTTTATACAAGGTTTTAGGAAGGAACTTTTGCGAGCTTTTTTTTTGACAGCTTTACAAATCCCAATGATTTTTTGATTTAAAAATGAAGCGGGTAATTTCTTTAATCTCTTGGGTGTAAATCCACGGTAACATTTCGAAATTGCTACTGTTGAAAATAAAATTGAAAAAAAAACTTTATTGCCACTGCGGCAAATAATCTCGTGATATGAGTATAAAAGTGGTTGAAGAACATTTGCATGTGTAAGGAATTTAAGTTTTATAGTTCAATTTTCTTTCATTTCTTTACTTGATTATTTTAAAACTAGCCAGAAGAAACTATTTCCAGCAAAACAAAAATGATGTGCAGCCAGATATTTTTACTATTAGCACACATGCAACATATTCTTGGAATAAATGTATGGTAGGCTGCATAAAAAATATACAATTTGGTCTGAAATATATATACATTTAAAAACTATACATATACATACACATAAGTATGTATTATATAAAAATGTACTCGTACTCGAATATAAATATTTTATAACCATTATGTGTTTACATATGTTTTATTCTTCTTTGTTATATATATAACAGGACTATAATTTCGTTTTTTTTTTCATTTGAACACATTTATTTTGGTCGGACTTTTTCTTTCAGCAACAAAATTTCGTATTCAATGCCGCATTTGCATTATTAATGCAAAATGCATTTTTATTTTAAGCATGTAAATGATGATTTTTTTTATTTTTATTTTTTTCAGCAAACATTATAAAGAACAAATATATATTGTAGTTATAGCAGATTTTTGTAGCTTTTTTTCTTTGTTTAACATAAATGTGAGAAAATTATACATTTAATATGGGAAAATATAAGTATATTTAAATTTAATAGTTGAGTACTTTTATTAAGTTTTATTATAACAAAAATATTATTTTATTTAACTTAAACACAGTAAAAGCAAAACTGAATTTAATAATTTAAGAGAAACGTTTCAACAGAAAATTTGCTCTTATTAAGAGAAAAGTTTCTATAGAAAATTTGCTCTTATTAAGAGAAAAGTTTCTATAGAAAATTTGCTCTTATTAAGAGAAAAGTTTCTATAGAAAATTTGCTCTTATTAAGAGAAAAGTTTCTATAGAAAATTTGCTCTTATTAAGAGAAAAGTTTCTATAGAAAATTTGCTCTTATTAAGAGAAAAGTTTCTATAGAAAATTTGCTCTTATTAAGAGAAAAGTTTCTATAGAAAATTTGCTCTTATTAAGAGAAAAGTTTCTATAGAAAATTTGCTCTTATTAAGAGAAAAGTTTCTATAGAAAATTTGCTCTTATTAAGAGAAAAGTTTCTATAGAAAATTTGCTCTTATTAAGAGAAAAGTTTCTATAGAAAATTTGCTCTTATTAAGAGAAAAGTTTCTATAGAAAATTTGCTCTTATTAAGAGAAAAGTTTCTATAGAAAATTTGCTCTTATTAAGAGAAAAGTTTCTATAGAAAATTTGCTCTTATTAAGAGAAAAGTTTCTATAGAAAATTTGCTCTTATTAAGAGAAAAGTTTCTATAGAAAATTTGCTCTTATTAAGAGAAACCTTTCTGTAGAAAATTTGCTGTTATTATGAAGACCCTTTTCTATAGAAATTTTGCTCTTATTAAGAGAAACTTTCTCTAGAAAATTTGATCTTATTAAGAGAAACTTTTCTGTAGAAAATTTGCTCTTACTATAATAGAAAATTTGCTCTTTTTATAATAAAAAAATTGCTCTTATTATAATAGAAACTTTGCTCTTATTTGCTCTATAGAAAAGTTTGTCTTAATAATAGCAAATTTTCTATAGAAAAGTTTCTCTTAATAAGAGCAAATTTTCTATAGAAAAGTTTCTCTTAATAAGAGCAAATTTTCTATAGAAAAGTTTCTCTTAATAAGAGCAAATTTTCTATAGAAAAGTTTCTCTTAATAAGAGCAAATTTTCTATAGAAAAGTTTCTCTTAATAAAAGCAAATTTTCTATAGAAAAGTTTCTCTTAATAAAAGCAAATTTTCTATAGAAAAGTTTCTCTTAATAAGAGCAAATTTTCTATAGAAAAGTTTCTCTTAATAAGAGCAAATTTTCTATAGAAAAGTTTCTCTTAATAAGAGCAAATTTTCTATAGAAAAGTTTCTCTTAATAAGAGCAAATTTTCTATAGAAAAGTTTCTCTTAATAAGAGCAAATTTTCTATAGAAAAGTTTCTCTTAATAAGAGCAAATTTTCTATAGAAAAGTTTCTCTTAATAAGAGCAAATTTTCTATAGAAAAGTTTCTCTTAATAAGAGAAAATTTTCTATAGAAAAGTTTCTCTTAATAAGAGAAAATTTTCTATAGAAAAGTTTCTCTTAATAAGAGAAAATTTTCTATAGAAAAGTTTCTCTTAATAAGAGCAAATTTTCTATAGAAAAGTTTCTCTTAATAAGAGCAAATTTTCTATAGAAAAGTTTCTCTTAATAAGAGCAAATTTTCTATAGAAAAGTTTCTCTTAATAAGAGCAAATTTTCTATAGAAAAGTTTCTCTTAATAAGAGCAAATTTTCTATAGAAAAGTTTCTCTTAATAAGAGCAAATTTTCTATAGAAAAGTTTCTCTTAATAAGAGCAAATTTTCTATAGCAAAGTTTCTCTTAATAAGAGCAAATTTTCTATAGAAAAGTTTCTCTTAATAAGAGCAAATTTTCTATAGAAAAGTTTCTCTTAATAAGAGCAAATTTTCTATAGAAAAGTTTCTCTTAATAAGAGCAAATTTTCTATAGAAAAGTTTCTCTTAATAAGAGCAAATTTTCTATAGAAAAGTTTCTCTTAATAAGAGCAAATTTTCTATAGAAAAGTTTCTCTTAATAAGAGCAAATTTTCTATAGAAAAGTTTCTCTTAATAAGAGCAAATTTTCTATAGAAAAGTTTCTTTTACATTTTTACTTTCGTTAAGAGCAAAAGTCCTTATTAAGAGCAATAAAAAAATTTCTCTTATTTTGGATTAAATTTTCATAAACAAGTTGCCCTTATTTTGGTCTTCTTTCACTGTGTTTTTTTAAATAAATATTGTGCATTTTACAGGTATATTTTTTCAATATCTTTTCCCATTAATAACAATTAATAACTTTTCTTTTCTAGTTTTGTTTTTCTCATAAACAAATATCATGTAATTTACATTGTAACAATATTTTTTTTCTCTATCGCTTAAATTGTTTAATAAATATTTGATTGAAAATTAAAAAGATTATTATCATTAAAGTTAAAAAACAATTGAATGTTTTATTTAAAACATAAACTATATTTTTAATTTAAATTAATATAATTTCAAATTTAACAAGAGTAGTAGAAAATTTTTTATGTTAATTATATAAAATAATTTAATAAAATATATATAAAAAAATTGATAATTTCCATTTATAATTCATATAAACTTGGCAATTTTATTTGTATAATTTTTCTATATTTTTTTCCTTTTTACTTTTAGTCATTAGACGTTTAATTTTGTGGGCAACTGTTTTAATTTAATAGGGCTTATCATTGTGTGTCTGGTATTGTGTTTGTATGTGGGTGTATGTTTTGTTTAAAGTTAATTAAACTTTATCAATATAATAAATTTATTAATATTAATAATTTCTTTTATTTTTATCTGTTTTTTTTTTTTCAATATGATTATTTATTAAGTTTTTCTGTTGAATTTATATATTTATAGAATTTTTATTATTATTTTTTTTTTGTTTATAACAATTTATTTTAAGTTTGTTTTAATCAATTTATTAAATTTATAATTGAATCTCATTATTGTCAGAAAATTTCACATATATTTTTTTATATTTATCATTTAAATTTTATTTATTTAATAATTATTTTAGTAGTATTTATTTTCTATTATTAATAATTATATATATTTAAATTAATTTTAGTTATCGTTAAATTTTTACATAATTATACATTAATGAAGATTGTCTGTTTTCAATAATTAATTAATTTAGTTTTTTTCAAGATTTTTTACAAACATTTGTCAATAAGATGAATGAGTATTTTTTTTTTTTTTTGGTTTATTGGAATTTTGAAGCTTTATTTTTAGATTTTAAGCCAATTTCGTTTAATTTGTTTACGATTTATTTACATTATTTAATTACAATGTAGCTATCTAGGATTTTTTTCTTTAAAACTTTTATAGAAAATTTATTATGTTCAGAATTTCATTATGAATTATTTTCGTGTTTGAAATTATGGAAATTTTTGGGTTTTGGCGGAAAATCTACGTTTACTAACGATAAATTGTGACCAGTTTCCATAGTTTCTAAGTTAAGTACAGTTTTTCTGAGATCCTGGCAAAATATTTTGACATTAGTTTATTTTTATTGTAGTTATCCTTAAGGATTTTAAACGTTTATTTTTCTATTTTACTGATAGTTTTCAAGTTAAGGGACTTACCAACTATTCCAGTTTTTCGTTACTAGCAAAATGACTACCTGTTTCTCTAAGAAAAATTTGTTTCGAAGATGTAAAATTTTTTATTTTATAAAAAAAAAAATATTTTTTCATGAAGCTAAAGTTTTTAAGTAATTGTAAAATTTGTTAGTGTAATTTAAATATATAAACTATCACTTAAAGAAATATTATACAATAATTTAGAATTAACTTCTTTAAACTAGGAAAAAGTAATGAAATGAAAAAATTCTACTCTATTTGAATAATATAAAGACGCATAAAAATATTATTGTTATTTAAAAATTTAAAAAAAATACTTGTATTTCCTGCATCTTTAATTATGTAAGTGCTAATTTATAAAAGCATTTAATTTTGTTTTAAAATTTCAAAGGAAAATATATGATATTTTTCCTAAAAATGATTTTAACTCCATTAAGTTATAAATAAGAAATTCATACTTCTTTTCTGATAAACTCTTCTTTTTTTTAAATAATTTATATTATTTGCCTTTTCATTTGTAAATATAATTTTTCTTATTTGAAAATTCTCAGGGGTGGAGAATAATCTGCCTGCAATCCAATAAAAGTTTTTATTTAAATGTTGCAGCATACAGAGATAAGAAAATATTCTTCATATAAAGTATTAAAAATATTTGATAGTTATTTAAAAATAAATCCCAGCAAAAATAAATAGAAGTCGTTTTTAGGGAAGCAATTTTTCATTACTTCCAAAGTTGTTATTAAAAAGCGATTCAGATACACTTTTCTAATATAAAACGTTGAGAATTTACAAATACTTGTTACTTATTAAATGAAAAATATTGTTATATTATATTATATTTTTTTAATAAAAAATATTTTGTTTATAAAAAAAGTTCATAAAAAAATCAATTTTACATGGTATCGTGAACATGACTTCCTACTTAGTGAATAGTTGTCCAAAATGAGAACATCTTCCAATGACAAGCCTATGTTAAATCCATTGAAAATGATCCGAATTTCCACTACTTCTGGATCACAAGTTTAGGATCTTATTGACTTCTTTGGATATTCTTTTTCTGCTGGGATATTAAATGGCAAACTATATTTTCTTAAATTTTCTTAAGTTAATTAAAAAATATTACTATAGTGCAGGAATTGTTAGCTTTCATTTGACTTTCATATTTGGTCGATATAATTTTCGAAAATATTTTATAATTTTCTCAAAAGTTGTGTATCTTTCGAAACTTTCAAGTTCTTTTGAGAGGAAATTTGACATTCTGGAGAAAAACTAAGTACATAGTTCTAACATGTGTGGCCTCTAGTTTCATGTATATATCGATTTTTGAAAACGATATAAATATTAAATATTATTTAAAGTGATATTTTCCTAACTTTTTATGCTGCACTATTTAAATAAACAACATTATTGTATTTTAGGGATTTTTCGATTTCATATTGACTTAAAATAATATTCGTAAATATTTTATATATATATATATATATATATATATATATATATATATATAAATTTTTTTTTAGTATGTATCCTTTGAAAATTTCAAGTCCTTTGGAGAGGAAATTTGACGCCTTGGAAAGAAAACTGAGTACATAGCTTCAAAATGGTCTCTAGTTTCATATATTTTTTTATGTGTAAATATTACTGTTGCAGGGTGTTATCTATTGTATTCAAAAACCGGAAACCGGTTAACCGGTTTTTTTCAAACCGATCGGTTCCGAATAATTTTTGTTTGCGAACTATTCGACAGACCTTTTTTTTCTGTTGCTTAACCGGTTTTTTATGGAATGTTCTTTCTTTTATTTTATTACTATAGCAACCCATTTTCCCATTTTTAACATTTGCTCAGGGACGCTAATTTAAGTCGCGATTCATTACAACAATTAAATTTTTTGAAAATAAAATTTATAGAAAATTACTAAATTTTTTTCAAGTGGTTTTTTAATAATTTGTAAACAATTATTTTGTACTGAATCAGGTCCTAAATTATTTAAAAGTATTTCTCATTTACATTATTATTCGATAAAGTTTTAAATTTAGTTTTTTAAAATTTCTAATTTATGATATGAGTAACATCAGACGTATTGCGAACTGAAATTTTTATATTTTTTAATTGATTTAAATTAATTTTTATTAACAAAATCCAGGTAAAGTTAATTTTAATTTTGACATTTATCATAAGCAAGTCAACCAAAAATATGCTCTAAGAAATATAACCTTTTCTTATTTATTTATTTATTTCTTTAATAGCCAATGAAATTACAATTTCTTACAGGCTAACATATATATTATTCTTAAGTTCTCTTAATGCGGATTGGATTTAATGAGAAATCAATATGTGGATAAAAACTGTTGAACTGATTGCATATACGTCAAATTTGGCATAATTGTTTCGAAAATATTTTATTTTTAAAGGAGTATAATTTCTAGTTGTATGATTTGGGATTACGAATTCGATCTGACGAAGCAAAAACTTAGAATTAATTGAACCGTTTACTAAATTAATTACAAATGAAATATTCAAATATTATAAATGAAATATTTTCTCCCACTTTCAAGAGTAGGGAGATCAATAAGCTGTAATCGACTTTCATATGATGGTAAATTAATATTATTATTCCATGGAAGATTATGAAGACAAAATAAGAGAAATTGTTTCTAAACCGATTCAATTTTCTTTATATGAACTCCGTATTTAGGATACTAGACCACGGAAGCATATTCTAGAATTGGTCTTACAAGAGATATAAATAATTACTTGGAAACGTAAGGATTATTAAACTCTCTTCCCCTGCGCTTGAGGAAACCTAGAACTCCTTTTGCCTTAACGGTTTGCGAAACGTGATAATTAAAGGACAGTTTACAATCAAACAACACACTCAGATCAAGAAATTCTTCGACTAGATCAAGTTGATATTCATTTATTGTGTATCTACAGAATACTGGACTTCTTCTGTAGAACATCATGCATTTACATTTTCTTAAATTCAGATCCATTAGATTCATCATACACTAATCATAAAGATTGTCAAGATCTGATTAGAGTAAGTAGACATTGATAGGAATAGTTAAACCTATAGAATAGCTTTACATCATCAGCATATATTAATAATCTAGAATTCTTAATGCATGATGATAAATCATTTATAAATATTAGGAATAATAAGGGACCGAGATGACTACCTTGTGGAACACCGGATAAAACAGGAATGGTTTTTGATATACATTCTCTAAATAATATAAATTGGCATCTATTTCTAAGATATATTGAAATCCATTTAAGGAAAATAGGAAAAAATTCGAGTTTATCCAATTTGAACAATATGAGTTCATGATTTAGTTTATCGAAAGCTTTACTGAAATTTGTGAATATTGCGTCTGTCTGTAAACCGGAATCAAGTGCAGTTATAACTGAGGTTGTGAACTCCAAAAGGTTAGTAGTAGTGGAACATCTTTTTCTAAATCCATGCTGAAATAGCGAAAGATAATATACAACTGGATGCGAAAGGATTTCAGTAACTGTAGTTTCGAAAATTTTGGAATAACACTTAATTTAGCAATACCTCTATAATTGGAAATATTGGATCTACTTCCGGATTTAAACAAAGGTATAATATAAGATTTCCTCCAAACTTCAGGAAATAACCACTAAATATTGATATGTTGAATAAGTAGGTTATTAAAAGAATGTAAACATTTTATAAGAACACAGCTTGGAACACCCTTGAAATTAAAAAAAATATTCTTTTAAAATATTATTTTTTCAGCTCAAGTTTTAAACTATCCATGATAAAACTTGTTTTTTATTAGTAGTTGGTGAAAATATTTTGTTTTTGCATGATCTACTGCATAGAAACTTTAACCATAAAATGTTTAATTCATTTGTAAGGGAACTGACTCTCTCATTTAATGAAAAATTCAGAACGTCTACATATGAAATAATCAGAAATTTGCTTAACAGTCACTAAGACTTTATTTTAAACTTAAAGAGTAATAATTGATGGTTGTTTTTAAAATTTCTTATAACGTTTAAGTCTTTTTTGACAACTTCTCCTTAATACAACTGATATTAGTAGTTTTCTTATTTAATTATTAAGATATTAATTGTTGTAATACTTTTAAGTAAATTCTCATAAAAATGTAATTAATTATTTAATTTAACAAAGGTTTCAATAAAGTCAATAATAATAATAATAAAAAAAATCTTTTTACACTTTCAAATAGCATCAGGAAATTACAAAATTGCTATCAATTTATAGGAAGCAAATTATTAGATGTTCAGATTTGAAAAACGTATGTGACACTAAAACAAAAATTTCATTAATGACAAATTATGTAAAAAATTTTTTTGGGTGATAAAGAGCAAAAATATGCAAAATTATGCTCTTTAATATAATATATGCAAAATAATGCTCTTAAGATATGGCATTTAAATTGTTGAAATATGCTCTAAAATAACGATTTTCTAAGAAAATATGACTAAGTATGTTGCTAAACTTAAGATATGCTATTAAGACTAAAATATGCAAAAATATGCTATAAAAAATTGATGATAAACTTCAAAAAACTAGGCAACCCAAATGAGTGTGTGAGAGAAAAATTAACAGAGCAAGAAATGTTGCACTGAAAAAAAAAATAAGTGTAGGTTTACACTAGGCAATATGTCGCAGAGGCAGCCATGGTTTCATTGTTGTAACAATGCCAAAATCTTAGTCCACAGCGAAGTTATCTGTCAAACTTGTGTTTTCTCATTTTTAATTTCATGCTTTTTTACATACCCTGCAAGCATTTTTACACCTTTTCGATCAATGCGAACACCGACAAACTCCAAATTCGCCCAACACTTTGAGGGGTACTATCGCATAGTGTAAACTACCTATTAAACTTGAAGTGTCAATTTTAATTTTTTTTAATTAAATTAAATTTTATTTTTTTTTTTACAACTTGAGATCGATAACTTTGAAAAATAATGTGTGATTTTGGGATTTTTTAATATTATTTTACTCTTTCTTTTAGTCATATTTGGCTACTTTTTTCAATTTTGTCTTTTAATAATATGTACTGTATCTGCACCAAGTTTTATTTTCATATCCAGATTTACACTAGCCGACATGTCGCAGCAACAGCAGTTTTGTTGCTACAGACATAGGTTTGGTAATTTAGGTGTGATGACGTCATGATGTCCAACCGGGATCTAACATAGGCTATAACCTCCTCCGATACTGATACTATTTGGATGACAAATTTCGTGAAAATTGATTTAGTTTATTAATCGTGATTGATATACAAAGAATGAAACTAATTATGTTTTCACTGTTATAGTTATTAATTTACATTGCATGGGGGTCCATCAGACCTATCTTTGTCTCAATTGAGGAATTTGATAAGGATATTATTTTCACAAATGGGCGTAACACACCCAGCCCTAACTGAAAACTTATGTAGCCTAAGCCATTTAATATTAAGTACAGCACATACTATAGCGTACGAAAGCTGAGATGGAAAATGTAAACTATTTGCTTTTCGTTTTATTAAAATTTCCTGCTGTGCTTTGTTTCTCCATTTGATTCGATAACTTATATTTGCTTTATATGTGGCTACTACTTCTCTTGCACCTCTTCGCCCTATTCGAAAATTTAAATCAAAATTATTCCTATAACATTTTAAGACTTTCACTGTAATAATACTTAAGATATGTGAAAATTAATATTTTTTTTGTATGGGGGAATCTCTACCCCTGGACCTATCAGACTTATTTTCATTTTAGCACTGCGATATGATAAGTGTTATGCAAGGCTAGCAACTATTAATAACATAAGTGGTTTAGTTCTTGGTCCATAGTTTCCTGTACATAACATATAACACGCTCTGTTATGCCTATAAAATACCTCAGAGTATGTAAGTAAAAGAAGAGCAATCATAAAAAAATGAATTAAATAAAGCACAAAACGATTTTTTTTATATGTGACTAGATAAATAAATAACTAACAGTAGTTTAGTTTATTTGAAGCCCAGAAAAAAAAAATAAGAAAAATTTCTCTCACTCAAATTAAGGTAAACTTCAGCAAATAGTTCAAAAAATACACATTTTGAGTATAATCTTCTGGCTGCAGAAAAACGTTACAAATGATATGTGCCATAAGTGTACTTTTTTTTAAGTAAAACTGTATTCGAAACCATTTTTTTTAGAAAAGCTTTTTTTCGAATAGGGTGATCAATGCGGTTTTTTAAACGGTTTTTCCTGGCTAGGTGCCATCGGTTTTTTCAAAATGTCATATTTTCGAATGTTTTTTTTTTTAACCCAAAAATCGTTTTTTTCGATTTATTAAATTTGCAGCATTTTATTTAATAATTTTGAAGATGACGAAGAAAACCATATTTTTGATTTAGGCGTTAACGTTTCTTTAAAAAAACAATTTAAAAACAATTATAGACTGATTTAGATCATGTGTTAAAACCTTTAATAAATCGCCGGACAAACTGAAAAAGCTACAGGGCTATGTTAAAGAAAAGTAAAAGAGGGAACTAATTCACAATGTGAAGCACCGTTGGCATTCCATGGCGAAAATGATTTCTCAATTCTTAAGAATTTATAAGTGTATAAATCATGCACTTAAAAAATATTCTTAAGCCTTTTGAAATTGCAGTTAAACAGTTAAACAGTTATCTAAGAATTCAACTACCCTTCTAGAAACTGAAGAGATTTTTATATTTCTCTTTAAAAGCCTTTCAAAAATTGAAAACCCATTAGCAAAAGATTTACTTGAATGTTTAAAAAAGCGAATTAACGAACAAAAGTTTTAAATACATTATTGTTATATTTAAATACAGGAAAGTAACCCAAAAGCGATTACTTTCTCAAATACTCGGAAACCAAGGAATTTGCCTGTAAATTATATGGTCGGTTATTCGGCAAAAAGGAGGATTGTTGTTCCGATGAAGAAGACGATGTAACAATAAATGATTTGGAAGTATTTTAACATATATTTAGACAAATGCAATGAAAAGTCTGAAAGACTGCATAAATTATATAATGCTTTAATTACTGTATGTCCAACTAGCAAATTAAGTGCAAGATCGTTTTCCAAATACTCTCCAAAGAATTTAAATTGTATTTTATTTTTAAGAGATCATTTTAAATAAAATACTTAAAAAACAGTATTTAATATATCCTATAAGAAATATAGGTTATTATCCTATTTTAATGATATTGATACACTTTTTTATTTATTATTTTTATTTTTTTTATTGAAATGAATTTTTTAATGTATCTATACAAAAAAAGTAAACCAAGTATAATAAAGGGTGGTTAAATTGTAAGGGCCGATGTTGAATGTGAACCACACCTAAATGCCAAGCTTTTTTCCGAATTTTATTTGACATTTCTCTATTTCAGACTTACTCAATTTGAACCATGGAGAGATACACAATCCAACAACGTGTTAAAGTTATCCAGACTTATTATGAAAATGGGCGTTCAAATCAAAATGCATATCGTGCACTTCGTGATTTTTTTGGTCAATTTGATCGTCCAAATGTGCGTACAATTGCAAAAATCGTGGAAAAATTCGAGCAAACCGGGTCTGTAGAAGATGTGAGAACACCAGTGCATGCTCGTACAGCTCGTACTGCAGAAAATATTGCTGCTGTTCGCGATAGTGTGGCTGAAGAGCCGTCCACCTCAGCTCGTCGTCGTGCCCAACAATTGCACCTCTCACGCTCGTCGTTGATGAACATTATACATAAAGACTTGCATTTACACGCTTACAAGGTGCAATTGGCTCAAGAACTAAAGCCTCTTGACCATTCCAAACGTCGTGAATGGGCAGAATGGTGGCAAGAAATGGCAACAGTGGATGATCAATTTTCGAAGAAAATCATCTTCAGTGATGAGGCACATTTTCACCTCAGTGGATTCGTCAATAAACAGAATTGCCGCATTTGGGCGAATGAGAATCCAAGAGTGATTGTCGAAAAACCAATGCACCCACAAAGAGTGACTGTTTGGTGCGGTTTATGGGCTGGCGGCATCATCGGGCCGTATTTTTTCCAAAATGAGGCCGGTCAGGCAGTTACTGTGAATGGTGTTCGCTATCGTGAGATAATAACGAACTTTTTATGGCCCGAATTGGAAGATATGGATGTGGACGATATGTGGTTTCAGCAGGACGGTGCCACTTGCCACACAGCTAACGAAACAATGGCTCTTTTGCGCAACAAATTCAATGGCCGTGTTATCTCACGTAATGGCGATGTCAATTGGCCGCCAAGATCATGTGATTTGACACCGTTGGACTTTTTTCTTTGGGGTTATTTGAAAGAAAAGGTGTACGTCGATAAGCCAGCAACAATTCAAGAGCTAAAGGATGAGATAATTCGGCACATTAACGGCATAGAACCTCCATTATGCCTCAGGGTCATCGAAAATTTGGACCATCGGATGGAGGTGTGCCGCCGTGGTCGCGGCGCCCATTTGGCCGATATTTTGTTCCATACATAATTGAGTAATACCAATATATCATAATAAAATAAAATTACAATAATTTCCTAAATAGTTTGTGTTTTATTCAAAATCAACATCGGCCCTTGAAATTTAACCACCCTTTAGTTGGTTTTTTCTTATAGAAAAACCGGTTAACCGTTTTTTTCTGAATTTAAAAAAGTGCAACAGGATTTTTTAAAATAACAACTATTCGAACTATTCCAAAACCGGTTTCTCCAAAAAGTCGAACAATCGATCACCCTATTTTCGAATAATTCAAAAACCGGTTTTGTGAAAATCTCAGTGTTTTGAATACACTAGTGTTATCGCATATCCTGATAACTAGAGTAATTCATATTTCACGAGTGAGGAAGTGGCCAGATTTATACTTTTATATTCCAAATCGAAAATCTAAACTTTTCATTTTGTTTCAATACTTTAATTTAATTTAATTTAATTTAAATATGATGAGTGTAGCGAAGTACACCGGTCTTAAGTTAATTGTTTACAAATTTGATTAAACAAAAAAAGAAAAAAAAAAAAACTGATAATTTAAAATTTACAATTTCTAATGAAAAAATAAAGTTTTTATTGTTTCTACTTTCAAATAATTGTTTTTACTAAACAAATTTCATTGTATTTTCTTTTGCTATTTAAATTAAACTTAATACCAAATTTATTTTGCCTATTTTCCCTTAAATGTTCTAGATAATTAGAAAATAATCAAATTCTCATCAAGTATAATTGATTTATATTGATAACAAATATTTCTGCTTAGAAGCCCTAAAGCTACTTGGCAAAATAACCACAAAAATTTCCACAACTTTTAAAATATGTATATAACCTTGGACAGGTGTAGCACTGAAAGAGTTGTTAACATCCTCAACTTAAGAATATTTTCAAAATGAGCCTTTAAGGCTAAAAAAAGAAAATTACAAATGTTTTAAAATTATTAAATTGCATAGAATACTCGTAATGATGATTTGCTGAATTCTTTGTTGAATTTTGCTAACATTCATATTCCAATATAAATTTATCACGTTTCTCTTGATTATATAGCAGCGACGCTGATGATGATGTTTGTCCCATATTAACTGGGCCAATGTTGGTTATAATGGTAGACGATGAAGTATTCGATGATGAGGAGGCATTTTGATTGTTGTATAATTTTGATAAATTAATTTGACCGACTGCTGCTGGACTTACCAAAGAGCTTGATGTTAATGCTTGTATATGATTAGAGGGTATAATTAAGGGATGGGTATGTGAAGAAGAAGATGTTGAATTGCTGGAGGAATTGGAAAGTTTTGAAGAATGATTTGAGGATGACGAAGAGGATTGTAGCTTAAAGGGTATACTATAGGTATCATTGCTATTAGAGACTCCGTAATAATTGAGAGCATTCATTTGTGGTTGTTGAATGGTGTTAGTGGTGTTGGGAGGAGGCTGTATATTTAAAGGAGAACGCTGTTGGTATTGGGAAAATGAAGATCTTTTGGAGGGTATTTTTTGGTTATAAGAGCGTGTAGTAATAAAGGAATCAAAATTATCCGAAGAAGAATTAGAAGTTCTTCTACTGGGTAAATGATGAGAGGAGCTATTGTTATAGGTGGTGGGTATTTGAGTTTTGGAATTATTATGATTATGTATTTTATATTTATTTTGTGTTATTGTATTTGCCGCTACAGGCTGTTGTGTTATTTGGTGTATGGATGAAGTGGAGGAGGAAGAATTGGAGAGTGTAGAATTTTTCGTTTGACTTTGATATGTTTTATAAAGACTTTGCATTAATTGAGCATTTTCGGTTGCGGTTTTATAATCTTGTAGCTGTAAGGATTTATTGTTTAAATGTTCTGTATTATAATCATATTTCAAAGAATTTGATAATCTATTAGAACGCTGCAGAGAAGAAGAAGAAGATATTAATTGTTTTTCATCTTCCGTTTCCGAGTGGAAGGGATATAGATCGTTAGGTAAATGTGTTATAAAAGGATCATAGTTTAAAGATTCTGAATCATATAATTCTTCCTGCTGTAATTGTTCATTGAGTGATTGATAAAAAGCCACCTCAGACAAGTTATCATTTTCAGATCTTTGCATATACCAATCTTCATCGGGAGATCTTTCAAAATCTTCAGAGTTGTTAATTAGTATACGGATATTATTACAGGCTAATTCATCTTCTTCATCTTCAGGTATATCCAAAGGAAAGTCTGTATCATAGAAGGACGTATTTTTATTTTGGCATAATCTTAAGAGTTCCTGTTTGAAAACCTCTTCGCTTTCCTCTACTTCAAGGGGATTTAAAGGTTGCTCTTTTTCCTCAATGTTTACTGGAGACTTTAGATTATTTCCATAACATTCTTTAGGTTTTTGTAGTTTTAATTTAAGATTTTTTGTTTCATAATTAATTTCCGACATTTTAGGATGTTCATAGCGCAAATGTTGGGGAGAGCTTAAATCAGTCTTATCACTAGAAATGCGTTGATGTTGGTGCCGTGTTTCAGACTCATTACAATTGGCTGAAAATACCGAAGCATAATCGGAACTACTTAATGATTCCGATTTGTTAAAGGGTAAAGTTTGTACATTTTCATAGTTATTTTTGGAAAACGGTAATTTTCTGGGTGTGGCTGAATCCAAGGGAGAATTTTGTATGTTGGACGCTACCTCAGAAACATGATGAAAAGCTCTTCTTAATTTTTGACCCTGGGCTCTACCCACCGATTGGGCGGAGGGTGGTTGTTCAAAATTTTGATTCAGATAGGCTTCCAGGTAATTGAGATTCTTAGATAAATCCAATTCAGATTTATAGGATTTATAGAGAGTACCCTGTTTTTGTTTATGATCCTGATGATAGGCAGCCATGCACCGGGTCTCATAATTCCGTATGTTATCTCGATCATTTATAAAACGAAAACTTTCTACCTTGGACATGGTTTTAAAACTGGAAGTGGCGTGGTGACGTCCCAAATGTGAACGTTGGCTGGAGACGGCATTAAATTGCTTACATTTATCCTTGAGCTTTTGTAAACCCAGTCTCGTTTTGGCTTGTAGACGTGAAAAATAAGTATTTTTATTAGCACTTTGTAGATCAGAATTTGTTGAAGCTGATGTCGTCAAAGGCTGGGTATGATTGGGATAAGAAATCTTAAGTTTTTTCAGCTGGGGCCCCGTCAAAGGCACATGTATGTTGGTTGTAGAAGCCGAAGCTGTTTTGCTAGATTTCCTCAAAGAAATTTGTTTAAAAACACTCGATGATGAGTTAGAGGTGGGTAGTTTTGATTTTTTATTATGTCCATTAGATTCCGCCAAAGGCGGGAAGTCTTGACGTTCAAATTTCTTAATAGGAACCCCATATAAATAATGATAATTATTTAAATGTTGCTGGCTGGTAAAAGCCTTGGGCTGTTGTGCAGTTAAAGAGACAGCTGAACTGCTATTAGTGGACGAAGGTTTTCTTAGCATTCTTCTACTGGCTGAGGAGGCACAACGCAAACGTTTATCCACCGTCAAAGTTAAATGAGTTTCATCATCATGGAATATGGAAAAGGGGTTAGTTATGACTGTACTGTTATTAAAATCGTTGGGTTTGCTTAAAATCTGCTGTTGTTGTTGTTGTAGCTGCTGCTGCGTTTGTATACTTTGTTGTTGATGATTTTGTAATTTATTAAATTGTTGCCGGGAAAATTTTATATCAAATTTTTGATTTCTAGTTACAGTGGTAGTATTACTATTACCATTATTTTTCTTACATTGATTAGCTACAACTACAATATTATTTTTTACATAAAAACTATTTGAATTTTTAGCTTTTGTTATTGCTAAAGCAGCTGCTGTTGCTGCTGCTTCATCTAACAAAGATAAATCCGTATCAGACTTAAATTTTCGTATGCTGGTTAAAAAATTAAAGGACGTGTGTTTTTTAGTTCTCATTTCACGAAAAGAATTTGATTGTTTGTGAAATCTATAAAACGGATTATTAATTGGCAATTTTTGTATTAATTTATAACTTTCGGCATCGAGAAACGATTGTACCACAGAAATTTGTAACTGAGAAGTCTCCACAATTTGTGGAAAATCTGTGGGAGATTTATTTTCATTTTTACTTAAATTTAAAGCTACTTCTTTTTCTCTTATTTCCTTATTTGCTAAAGGAAATTCTATTGTATTTTCTTTTTTATTTGCAGTTATTTCCATAACATTTTCCTCTATATTTAATGATTCTTCTTTGTCTTCTATACCTTTTTTATTCAGCTGTATTAATTCCTTATCATTTTCTTTAAAATCTAAATTATTATTATCTACTTTATTTATTGACTTATCTAAATTTACATCTAAACGTAATAAATTATTATCTTTGATACAATTGGTATTCGTTATAATGCTGCTATTTATTTTTAGAAAACTTTGGTTTTTATCTTCATTATTACAATTTGTAATACTCTCAAGACCCTGCTCAATATCTTGAGAGTGTTTTAAGTCCAAGTCCTTATTGAATTCAGTCTGTGTTTTATTATTTTGATTTATTTGTGTCAATGCATTGTTATTATTTGTCAGAGTATTTGTTTTTGCTAACACTAAACCATTATCATCATTTGAGGTCTCAGTATCAGTACCTGCTGTTGTTAATGTCGTAGTCATTGTTGTTCTAATAGTAGTATTGGTATTTGTATTTGTATTCGTAGTTGTCGTAGTTGTATTTGTTGTCATATTTGTTATTGCCTGCTAGACCCTAGTGGGTGGCTGTAATATCATTGCAGCCATTCGTACCTTCATTGCTTCGGGTGATCCATGGTGTCCATGATTATTGGAAACAGCTGCAGCAGCAGCTGCTGCTAATTGCTGATGATGAGGATGCATTTGTTGGGCAGCTTGAGCCTGTTGTTGTTGCTGCTGCTGTTGTTGATGGTGAAAACCCGCTGGGGTTGTATATATCGAATCACCTGGTGGTCCACCGCTAGTGCTATCAGACCGTGATTTTAGATCGGCTTTTTCGCTGGAAATAGGAAATGAAACAACACTAATTATAAGGTTGATAGTGCAACATCTTTTTTTGTTACATAGATTTTAATTTTGTTCATTTTTGCTTAACTATAAACCATTCATTTTTGAAAACCAATTTATTTTATATGAATATAATAACTTAAATTTTTAAACAGTTTTGTTCTCCAATCTATTTTTTAAAACCTCCTCTATATTTAGATTTTATCCTTTGTGTGTGTGTGTTCTTGAGGAAATATCATGTAAAGCTTGTCCATAATCAAGCTGGTGCAAAAAATATGTAAATTTCTATAAATATTTTAAAATAACCATGTAATTGTACAACAATATACAAAAAAAAAAAAAAAAAAAAAGAATGAAGAAGTGTAAAAATGTGTATGTATATAAAAAATCTTTAACTAGACATAACATGCACCAGCTACAAAAAATATTTTGTATAAAATTACTATAACACAGAGAGGTAGACGTTCCTCTTTTTACTAGGAAATATTTTCTAAAGAAAATTGTCTCTTTAAAACGAAAAAAAAGTATTCTCAAAACAAGAGAAAACTTGTCTTAAGAAAATTAACTGTTTAAAATAAGAGAAAATTTTCTAAACAAAATTATTTTCTTCTAAAGAGCGAAAATTATCCAAAGAAAAATTTTATTTTTCAGCGAAAGAATATTGTTCCCTTTTGGCAAGAGAATTTTTTTTTGGGCAAGAGAAAATCTAAAGAAAATTGTTCCCTTTTGGGAAAGAAAAAAATTTCTAAAGAAAATTGTTCCCTTTTGGGCAAGAGAAAATTTTCTAAAGAAAATTGTTCCCTTTTGGGGCAAGAGAAAATTTTCTAAAGAAAATTGTTCCCTTTTGGGGCAAGAGAAAATTTTCTAAAGAAAATTGTTCCCTTTTGGGGCAAGAGAAAATTTTCTAAAGAAAATTGTTCCCTTTTGGGGCAAGAGAAAATTTTCTAAAGAAAATTGTTCCCTTTTGGGGCAAGAGAAAATTTTCTAAAGAAAATTGTTTGATTTTGGGCAAGAGAAAATTTTCTAAAGAAAATTGTTCCCGTTTGGACAAGAGAAAATTTTCTAAAGAAAATTGTACCCTTTTGGGCAAGAGAAAATTTTCTAAAGAAAATTGTACCCTTTTGGGCAAGAGAAAATTTTCTAAAGAAAATTGTTCCCTTTTGGGCAAGAGATAATTTTTTTAAGAAAATTGTTCCTTTTTGGGGCAAGAGAAAATTTTCTAAAGAAAATTGTTCATTTTGGGGCAAGAGAAAATTTTCTAAAGAAAATTGTTCCCTTTTGGGACAAGAGAAAATTTTCTAAAGAAAACTGTGCCCTTTTGGGCAAGAGAAAATTTTCTAAAGGTTTCTCTTAAATAACGACTATTACATCCTCTCATTTTGTAACCTTTCCGCAATCAAGACCCTGTCCATTTTCGAACATAAATCATAACAATACATATATTTTTGTTTTGCCAACACTCTATGAAATAAGAAAATAAATTCGAAAACTGGTTAGGAAAAAAAATCAACATAAATGTTTGTAACAATACAAACTCAACGATTTATATATAAATGTGAAATGGACAAAAAAAAAGGATACAACCACAACTTCAATACCGCACATACAAACACGCACATAAATATGAAAGGAAATCGTTGTTGTGGCAAGAACTATTTATGCTATAGAGCTAGAAGTTGTTGTACAAATAGTTGTTGTCCGTTACCAACACCTGTTGCCAAGAGTTGAGGTCAGTTTGTAAGAACTTTAAAAACTGCAAAAACTTGAACCAACAACAATGTTTTATCTATTTTTTCTCTCTTATTATATTTAGTAGCTTTACCAAAGAATATTTCAAATGTTTTTCTATAAAATGTTGGAAACATAAAATTGTTATTTATAAAAAATATACAATATATGTATTTTCTTGTTGTGCGAAGTTAGTTCTGTAAACTCACCTGTCTTTATCTGATGATTTATAACCGCCACTACCTGGAAAGAGTAAAAATATGTTTTTTAGTTTTTTGTAATAAAATAAATATATAGATAAGTTTTTTTTTGTTTAGAAAATATTGTTTGTAAATAGTAGAGTCTGGACTAAGAGATCTAAACAATACTGGAATTAGTTATTTTTTCACTTTAAAGATGAAATTTATTTTTAGAAAAACAAAATATAATATGCGAAAAAGTGAAAACGGGACCAAGAATGTTTATCTATGGAATACGGACAAAAATTCTTTTTCTATGACAAATTTTGAATAACTCTTTTAAATTTCTACAGAAACATTTTTTATAGATTTCTTTATAGACATTTTTTCTTTGCATAAAATTGTCAAATTGTGCATAGAAAATATTACTCCTTGCTTAAGAAAGTAAAGGGTTCTCTGGAAAATGTATCTCTCTATTTATGAATGTCAAATTCTCTGTAGAAAATTGCTCTTTTTGTAAAAGAAATTAAAACTTTTTGGAAGAAAATTCCTCTTTTTTTAATTAAAATTAAAAAAAAAGTTCTCCTTATTTAAGAGAGTTAATTTTTACACAGAAAATTGCGATCTTGTTCAGGAGAGTAAATCTTTGGAAAAATGCTCTATTTTTTTAACTTACATAGAAAATTCCGTTTTGCATTAAAGAGAGTCTAATTATTTATATAGAATTACTCTCTTTGTTAAAGCGAGTAAAATTTTATATGGAGGTAATCAACTCTTTGTTTAAGAGAAAAACTTTTCTAAAAAAGATTTCTTTTTTTTGTTTAAGAGAGTAAAAGTTTCTGTAGAAATAAAGAAAAAATTTTATTGAAGATATTAAAATTTACTAATAAAAATAATTTTCGTTTAATAGAAGAAATTTTTTTAAAGACATCTGCTCTCTTTTAAAAAGAGAAAATTTTAAAAGAGAAAACTATTCTTTTTTAAGCAAGAGAACGTTTATGAATAGAAAATATTCTCTTTTCGCAAAATAAAATTTTCTAAAGTAAGCTCTCATCTTTTAGCAAATAAGTTGTTCTCTTTTAACGAGAGAAATTTTTGTAAAGAAAATTTCTCTTTTAACAAGAGAAAATTTTCTAAAGAAAACAGTTTCTCTAACAAGAGAAAATTTTCTAAAGAAAACTGTTCTCTTTTAACAAGAGAAAATTTTCCAAAGAAAAGTGTTCTCTTTTAACAAGGGAAAATTTTCTAAAGAAAACTATCCTCTTTTAACAAGGGAAAAATTTCTAAAGAAAACTGTTCTCTTTTAACAAGGAAAATTTTCTAAAGAAAACTGTTCTCTTTTAACAAGGAAAATTTTCTAAAGAAAACTGTTCTCTTTTAACAAGTGAAAATTTTCTAAAGAAAACTGTTCTCTTTTAACAAGGGAAAATTTTCTAAAGAAAACTGTTCTCTTTTAACAAGAGAAAATTTTCTAAAGAAAACTGTTCTCGTTTAGCAAGAGACAATTTTCTAAAGAGAACTATTTTCTCTTAGAAAAAGATGTTCTTTTAACAAGAGAAATTTTTACAAATAAAATTGTCCTCTTTTGACAAGAGAAAGTTTTTTTTTTTAAATACTGTTCTCTTTTAACAAGAGTAAATTTCCTAAAGAAAGAGATCAAAATTTTTTTCTTTGTTTGGGGGAGTAAATTTTTATTTAAGAAAGTTAAACTTCTTATAGAAAATGACACTTTTAGTTTAAGAGAGTAAAATATTCTATATAAAATTATTCTGCTAATTTAAGAGATTAAAATTTTTTATATAGAATTGCTCCCTTTTTATAAAATCCTTTATAAAGATTTGCTCTCTTTGTTTAATAGAATAAGAATTTTTTATAAAATTGTTTTCTTGTTTTTTTTAGGATTAAAATTTTCTTAAAAAATCGTTCTCTTATTTTAAGAGAATAAATTTGTTTAAAAAAAGTTCTTTTCTATTTATTTGAATGCCAAAGTTAGAATAGTAAATTTGTCTATAAAAATTGCCTCCCTTTTTAATAGAGTCAAATTTTCTATACAAGTTTTCTACTTTTGTTTAAGAGAGTCAAATTTGTTCTCTTTGTATAAATTTATAATTTATTTTTTCACGTTTTTAATGATTTTTTTTATCGATTTTATTTTCATTTTATTAAGAAATCTAAGTTGGTCTCATTCCGTTATTAACTTGTGCTTTAGCGTGTGTATGAAATAAACTGTCAAAACATTGACACTTTCCTAGAATTATTAACTTTATACCCCATTCCAGAAAAAAATGCAAAGCAGAAAGTTTCAATTGAAAAAAATAACAACCCTTTTATTTGTTGTAAAACTTTTTTTAATAAATAAAAAAAGTCGTAACAAAATTGAAATGTTAACTTTTTTCTCTTAGAAGAACGTATTTGTGAATTGAAAGGTTTTTGTTTATTTTTGTTGCCTTTGATAAAAATGAAAAAAAGATCTAACAAAATAAACTTGTCAATTTTAATTTGACATTTCATCTACATTTTGTTGCTGTTGTTGCTGACATTTTTAGTCACAAACATGCATTTGAGTTCTTGAGTTAGATTTTGAAGTTATTTTGCACCGTTTTTTCTGTCTTTGGAATTGGCATGGATCCTGTGAGTTAATGCAGTCGGCTATTTTTTGTATACCTGCCTCTCTTATTTGAAGAAAATTGACACGGTGTATAAAGATAAAGAGAAGAGAAGAGAAGAGAAGAGAAGAGAAGGGGGTAGTGATGTTTGTGTGATACTACGTGTTTGTTTTTATTTAGTGGTTGTTATTGTGTTGGTGTATGACTGTGTCAGCCATAGTGTTGTTTACTAAATTGACACATTGATTGACAGCTGAGTTATAGACCTTATATAGACATACTGTTCGTGTTTGCACACTCACTATCAGCCACCATGTTTTGGCTGTTTTTGTTGGTTTCTTTATTGTTGTTGTTGGTGTTGCCATTTACAAATAACGGATAATGTTTGTGACATGTATGCAGTTCCGGTTTCCGTTGCGTTTTCTTTTTGTTTGTTTTTTGCTGTGTTTTTTTTTCGTTGGCCTTCTCTACTTGTTTTAAATTAAACGTAACAAATTTGCATTTTTTGTTGCTTATGGAGTTAAAGATAGGAAACGGAATATTGCTGTTTTATTTATTTGTTATTCGTTGGTGGCTTTGAAATGAAGAAAATTTTAATTAAACTGACAATTTCTAAATTGATTGCTGCTTTTTTTTGCCTGTTTAGTAGAGCCCTATTATACACACATACTTAGGAAATTCACCTTCCTTTCTAGAAAATTGAATGGAAAATTTTGCATTTTTCTTTAAGCTTTTGTTTGATGAGTGATTTGATGTGTGAATAAATGTAAGGGATTGTTGTTTATAGATAAAATTGGAAACTTGAAATAAGACTTAATAAAAAATGGTGATGAAGTCATTAGTTTTTTTTGTTGTGTTTAGCTTTAAGAAGTAAATGTTAAATAGATTTTTTTAAGTCAAAAGAATTTCTAAACAAAGTTGTATTTTTAAGAGTGATATATTTTATATAGAAATTTATTTTCTTTTCTTTAAGTAAGAGAGACAAATTCTTCATTTTTAGAGGTACTTTTAGAAAACTTAATGGCAAATTTTTTTTGGAGAGACATATTTTACAAGACCTATGTTTTCTATTAACAAATTTTCTTTTTCTGTGTTTTAGTGTTAACAATTCTTTGAAAACATATTAATTTTTTTTTTGTACTGCAGAAAATATTTATCTTTTGTTATAATAGTAAAACTTTTAAAACATTTATTCTATTTTCCAAGAAATTATTTTTTTTTTTTTTTTAAAAGGGAAATTTTATATACAACACAAGAGGGGCAAATTTCATATAGCAAAATATATTTTTTTTTATATATTTTTTCGTGTTTTAAAGTCAACAAATTTTCTGCAGAAAACTGATTGTATTTTTTAAGAGGGTATTATTTTGATATTTTTTTTAAAGAGATATTTATACTATAGAAAACATTTTTTCTTCTAAAAATAATTTTTTTTGTATAACAAATTTCTATTTAAATCAGTGATTAACACTCTTAAGATATTCATTCTGCATTAGTATATGTTCTGTATTTTCAAGGAAAAAAAAATCAAATTTGTTTATAAAAAAAATGAAATTTATTAAATAATAATTTTCGCATATTTCAATAAATATTTTTTTCAGTCTTTTTGAAAAATCATGCGACAGCTATTGATATATAGTTTGAAATCTCAATCCAGACTCATTTATTTTACCATTCAGTAGGTGTGAAAAGAAAACTAAGAGAGCATTGACACGTGTGCACTAGGTATGTCGAAATTTGTATAATTGTACTTTTTCTGGTACAATTCGAGACTGAAAAGTACAATGGTACAGCAGTGACTACACTACATTTATACTTGATACTCAATCTCAGTTTTATATTTTAAAATAAAATTCTCATATCAGAGTCTCATAGACTCTTTTTAATAATCGGAGACATATTGTCATCAATAATTTGTATTATTAATATTAATTGTTTAATAAAAACTATGAAGAGTTTAAGAAGAATATTTATGATAGGATTTAAGAAGAAATAAAAAGCATTTATTGATATCAAAATTTATATAAATATCCATATAATTTATCAAAAAATTAAGGTTAAAAAATACTAGTTGTGTTTTGTTGCTCCCGTTGACTGTTATTAAAATAACGACATTAACACGATTTGGGAGCACTTTATAAGTATTTGCAAATTGCAGTACTAAATATACACGTTGTTATGTAAAAAATTAAAAATTAATAAATTTTTTATTTGAATTTAATTTTATTTTTATATTTTTTAATTTCTTACCAGCTAAATTTTTTGCTTCTCGGTAATTGCGACTACTTATTAAAGTAGTTTCTTGGTAATGAGGCGTCATTATTATTTGCCTACTCTATATTGCATAAATAAGTACTCAATAGTGTAATGGTACAATATTATTGCAATCACGTTGATTGGTTGCCTAGAATCAACCAGAAAATTGTTGGTTCAATCCCATTCTGATGATGTTAGTTTTTTTTAACAAAATGTTTAAAAAGATATTTTATACTAAAAAGGGCTTTTGTTACTTAGAAAATTAAATGCGAGATAGTGTACTGAGTAAGACGTTAGTCATTAAAAAAGAATGGCTAATTTGTGCCCAAGTTCGAATCTCACTGACCTCAATTTTTTTATTATTATATTCGTTTAGTTATATATTTTTGGGGTCTAAAAAAACTACATGAATTTGTAGACACCTTGAACCAAAATAACTAGTTATCATTCTTATATTCATAATTGTATTTTTATTCATAAATTGGAAGCAATTTTATCGATGTTAACTCCTAACGTATATATATTTAAATTTTTTATGAAATTTCCTATGAACGTTAGCAACAAAACACAGCTACTATTTTCTTCATGTTGATGAAAATAATTTGAAACTATTGAGTTTATTTCGAGAGTTCTACAGCATTTCTTAACTTTAAGTGAAAATTTTATAACAGATTTCTATTTTGGTGCAATTGTGGCAAAAAAGTAAATCATAGCCTTCCTGATTAATATTAAAAGAAATCCTTATTCAAGTGACACACGAAAAAGTACCACAGAAATACAAGTCTTTAAATAAATGCCTAATTTTAGTATAACAAAATATGTATATTTTTTATTTCTTCAGGAAACTAAAGCCAACACTTTGAAATTTGGTTGCGCAAAAAATTAGTTTTTTCTGAGCTTTAGTTTAGGAGATATACTTAATTAAAGTTAAAAAAATGTGATTTCTTATTCAAGTGGCAGGCAGTGTATATATTTAAGTTTGTTTTTTTTATAAGAATGTAACTACTTTTTTGCAAAGAAAAACAAAAAAAAAAAAATCGACTTTTTCCAAAATTTAAATGCATATAACTTTTGATTCTCTAAAGATTTTTTCATAAAGAAATTTTTATATTTTAAATAAAATAAAAAAAAAGTTCGAAAAATGTGGTGAAATTTGGACCCGCTATAGTGAAGAAACTTCAACCAGGTAGCTCAAAATGTAAAAATTTTAATTTTTAAAACCCAATACATCTGAAAGTAAAAGAGATTTTCACTATTAGAATCTACTCCTAAAAAAATTTAAATCGGTTAAAATATAGCGAGTCAGCATTATTTTTAATAGACATAATGCCCCCCTTATTTCCATATCGTCCTGACTTAAACTTGCCTACACCTCTATTATCACAGTATGAAATTTCATTGAAAGCTGAAAAGTTGTTCGGAAAATCCAGTTTTATTTCCTTTTCATTTTTTGAACAGAACACTGTGCTTTGTACGTAATTTCAATTATAAATATCTTTTGAAGTTTAGGTCCATTTTAATATCAAGATTAGAAAAAGGAGTACACTTTTAAAAAATTACATTTTTTAAATTAATTTTCTCCCCTTTTCGATTTTTAATTTTCTTGAATAAACTTAAAACTTTATATATTAACTTAACGATTAATTTTAAGTTCTTTTTGTGACGAGAAGCTAAAGTATTTTTAATATTTTTTTTTCTAAAAACAACCAACAAAATTTCCCACACAAAAACTCATTTATTCAATTGTGTTTTTGACTAAAAACATATTTTTTTTAACAAATTTTTTGTATTATTTATAAAAAATTGGGAAAATATGTGTGCAAATAAAGTTATAATTGTTGAATTTTTATTGAAGAGATTCAGCAAAATAAGCGGTTAAATAATTGCAAATGTATTTATACATCTAATGTAAATTTATAACTAAAATATTATTTTTGGATTATTTAACTTAAAGCAAATATAAATATTGTTAAAATGTTTTCTTTTTTTTAAATCAATTAAATCTGTCATTAACGTATGCAGTTTTATATATTTTAAATTGTACACTCTTTGCTAAATATTTAAAAAAATTTAATTTTTCTATGAAAAAAAATGTTGTTTTATTTTTTCTAAAAGTTATCAAAACTAAAATATATCCATCACAAAAAAACTATAAATTTAATTGTTTAAGCTATAAATCAATAAATAAAAAAACTAAAATTCGTAGGAGGAGAACAACTTAAAAAATGCATCCGTAAAATGCATTTAGTAAAAAACTAAAATTATTTAATAAATTTATTATAAAATGCGTTTGTAATAATGAAAATCTGATAACAAATATGGAAAATATGATCATTGAAATTCGCATATTTTCGATTTTTTTAAACTTTTTTAATTTTTTTTATTTATTTATTTTTTTTTTATTAACAAATGCTAAATAAATTTTATTAGCTTTACACATAATATATTTAGTGAATATGAAGAAAATTCATAGATATGTGGTCAAAAATTATACCCTTTTTATGTGTTCTTTCATGGAATTCATGATATAATATCGTACAATAGAATTTTTTACACATAAACGAAACGATACTCAGTTATTCATTTCGTGTTCGTATATCCTTTAAAAAGAGGACTTTAAATTTTGAAAATATAATAATTTATTTATTAATTATATTAAAAATTGTTAGTTGCTTAACAATGTCGTTATGGGTATCGTATGAAAGAATCTGATGCAAAACTCCAGTAAAGTTTTTGGCTTTAACCTTTCGGGCTTTTGTAATGTCAAAATTATACTTCAAATATTTTGTTACTAGAAAACCTCCAGGATAATTATCCTTGCGATTTTCTAATAAATTATTCTAAGATTATATTAATATTAAAATCATCCTAACATAGTTTTCGAATCCCATATTTTGTTCTCTTAGCTTCAACGGTAGGGTTTGGGGTTTACCGTAATATTTGTTTTCCCGTGAATTGGGAATGAAAAATTCACTTTCTCGAGAAATTCAATCTTTCATATTTAAATACTTAAATTATAAGAAACAAATAAGAAAGATATAGTCGGTCAAGACCGACCATATGATACCCTACATCATTGTGCATGTGCATCAGAATGCATGAAGGGGTCTTATATTAGACATGTGGACAATTGTGAACCGATACATTTACTAAGTGTAAAATAAAATATACGAATACAGAATATTACGCCAATACTAACATTTATATGAATTTATGCCCTTTAGGTTATTTCCTGAAAGTGAGCTTATATGGGAGCTATGGTAAATTATGGAGCGATCCTCATAAAAGTTGTCACTATGATTTCTACTTATATAAGAATTATTTGTGTTGAATATAAACCAGATACTAACATGTGTATGTGATTTATGCACTTTAAAGTCATTTTCGAAAGATGGTGGGAGCTATGATCAATTATGGACCGATCTTCATGAATTTAGCACAAATATTGATACTTACACAAAACTTCTTTACACTGAATTCCCTTAAAATATTGCTATATTTAAGGCATTTATGATCGTTAAACCAATATTCCGGGAGGACATTTGTATGGGAGCTAGGTGAAATAATGGACCTATCATAACAAATTTCAATAGGCTTTGTTCTTGTAACATTAAAGTCCTACGTGCCAAATTTCTTTGCATTATCTTCAAAATTGCGACCTGTACTTTGTGCACAAAGCTTACATGGACAGCCAGCCAACCGACCAGCCAGCCAACCGACCAGCCAGCCAGACGGACGGACGGACATCGTTAGATCGACTAAAAAGTGATTATGAGTGGATTGGTTTACTTTAAGGTAGGTGTTGGGTGATTTTTTCTATGCGTTACAAACATCAGCACAAACGCATAATACCCCAACCACCTATGATGGCGTGGGATATAAAAAGTACTGATTTCTTATAAAGAATATTAAACAATATCATAAATCATAATTATAAATAAAATAGATAAAATAATTTTAAAGTATGATGCATCTTTCAAGATTTAAAAAATTTTAAATATTTCACACAAGAAAAGTACCTATTGTAAGTTATATTAAAAATTGTAAATCTCAGAGTTTTATTTCAGTTAGTTTTTCATGCCAAAAATTAAAAAATAAAAAATAATAATAATCCCTAATCTATGATACTGAATTTAAGTTTCAACACAAATAGTTTTTCTTACCGTTTTATTTCCATTTTATCTTCATCTTTCATTGTTAATTAATTCTTTCTAATTTGGATCTAAACTAGAAAATATTTCAAATTGTTTTAATCGTTTTAAAATCCTCAGTTAAGTTTGGAGGCTTTAACATTCATATATATTTCTTTTAAGTTTCATTGCTTGTATATGACATCTGTTTCAAAATAACTCAAACATCCAAGCAAAAGCTTTGCTTCCTGGTAAGCTAGCAGATGTAATTTGCAACAAAAATAAACCTCTTATCTCTTGCCTGAATAACTAGTTATTTTTATACTCTAGGGGTAATCAAAAATATGTATCTAAACAAAAATGAAAAAAGAATAATAATAAAAAACACAAACAAATTTTGCCATCAGTGAGATTTGAACTTGGGCACAAATTAACCATTCGTTTTTAATGGCTAATATCTTACAAAGTAAACCATCTCGCACTTAACTTTTTAAGTGACAAAAAGCTTAACAGTATAAAATATCTTTTAGACATTTTGTTAAAAAAAAAAAACTTACAGCATCTGGTTCTTAATCTAGCGCTCTAGTCAGCTAATCCCCATGATTGCAATATTACTATGCTATTATACTATTGAGTGCTTATTTATGTAATAGTGTAATAGTAATGGAGTAGGCAAATAATAATGACTCCTCATTACCAAGAAACTACTTTAATAAGTAGTTGCCATAATCGAAAACCAAAAAGTTTTAGCTGGATGTTGTGTTTTTAGTGAAAAAAATTCTCAAGTTAATAATTTTTTTAATAATGAATATTTTAGAAGCTTAACTTATTTATTTCATTTCCGCAAATCAATAATGCAATTAAAAATTAAAAATTTAACTTGCCAAAAGTAAAATTTTTTTAAAATTTCATTAAATTCTTAAGACATTCTATGACGAGAAGTATTAGTACCTTTGAAAAATAAAATATTTCCTATTTTATTAGTATGTCAAAACATTCGATTCATAATTAACTTAGTTTTTATTTTTCTTTCAATATTTTTTCTTTCTAGCTTTTTTTTTAGAAATCTTTTGGATAATCTTATTTTTGATAATGTAGAAAAAATGCCTTATTGATACATATAAAAATCAAATGTTTTGGATAATTTAAAATACCACTTTTGTATCGAATTTTTGACAAATCTTGATATACAGTATTACCATAAAAAACAGTAATATTTTTGCTATAGGATTTTAAAATTACATATTAATGTAATATTAAATTTCCCGATTTCCCGGGAAAATTGAAAGAAACAAATTCCCGGGATTGCCCGACGATATTTTGTCGGTAGATCTAGGGATTAATAATAATAATAATAATAATAATAATAATAATAATAATAATAATAATAATAATAATAATGACGCCAGAAGAAAGCTGAACCAAGTTATGATAAGGACTCAAATATGGCTAGAGAACCATGCACTGAAGCTTGCTAAAAATAAGACCGAGATCATAATGATTACACGAGGGCACATGCCACTTGAAATTAGCATGCATATTAATGACACTCCCTTGGTCACGAGAAAGGTGGTAAAATATATAGGCATCAAACTTGACTGCAGACTCACTTACTGGGCTCAAATTCAACACGCGGCCACCAAAGCCACAAAGGTTACAGGCATGCTAAGCCGGCTAATGGCGAATATCGGCGGACCAACACAGAGCAAGAGGAAACTGATTATGGCAGCCACCAATTCGATACTACTATATGGTAGTGCAATCTGGGGAAGCGATGAGGGCGAGGACCAAACGTAAAGTGCTGGGGGCAGTGCAGCGCACGGCGGCACTTAGAGTCGTTTCAGCCTATCGTACGGTTTCGGGCGCTACTGTATTTGTTATAAGTGGGGAAATACCGGCTGCTCTCTTGGCGCGTGAGCGAAATGAAGCATGGCAATCTAGGGGAGAGGTTCCTGGTATAAGTGCTGTAGAGCGGAGATCTCAAACCGTCCAGCGATGGCAAAACAGATGGAGTACAGAAACGACCGGCAGATGGACGGCAAGGCTCATTCCCAATATAGAAAGGTGGACGCAGAGGGAATTTGTATAATAATAATAATAATAATAATAATAATAATAATAATAAAATAATAATAATAATAATTATAATAATAATAAAAATAATAATAATAGTAATAATAATAATAATAATAATAATAATTATAATAATAATAAAAATAATAGTAATAATAATAATAATAATAATAATAATAATTATAAAAATAATAGTAATAATAATAACAATAAAATAATTATAATAATAATTATAATAATAATAATAATAATAATATGTGGTATTGATGGTCTCGGATAAATTTCTACCCACGATCAGCGAGGTCATGCAATCTGAGCTGCGAGAACTTTCCCAAAGGGCAAATAGTAATGGATGGGGAGTCAATCCTGAAAAGACTGAACTAGCTCCGTTTACCAGGGGATATAAGGTTGAGACATTTAGTCTACCAGTTTTGAATGGGATGGAACTCAGTTTGTCAACACTGAACATCATTCTCCACCTTCTTCCAATTGAGGAGTTTGTGAAAGGAGTGGCTGTGCGGAGCTTATTTAGACTGAAGGAATTGCGATTAATAGGGAACTTCACAGCGGGGCATGTTATCATACTTAATGAAGTCAAGTTTGATAGTCGAACATTATCCTCAGCCGGCCAAATGGATTATGCGGCACTATAATTGACTTTGAGGCTACTCCCGTTACTACTGAGGTGACTATTTATGTGGACAGTCAGGCAGCAGTAATGGCAATAATAAGTTATTGTGTCAGGTCCAGATTGGTCCTGGAGTGTAGGAAGGAATTTAGAAGGCTAATGGATGCCTACAGAATAAGAATCTGTTGGGTTCCTGGTCACTGCAATATTCTCGGCAATGAAATAGCCGATGAGCTAGCTTGAAGCTGGACAGGTCTTTTGTGGAGATATCGGTTAGGATTCCAATTGGATCATATTTCCTGGCCATAAGGGAGTGGACTCTAGGAAGAATGAATCATGCTTAAAGGAGTAAAATGGACAGCAGGGTGTCTAGAGCGTTATGGCCTAGTCTTAAGCCAGCAGATTCGATGCATCTTTTGGGCATGAGTCGTGGGAATCTATGGGTCATTGTTGGTATGATTACCTCGCTATAGGGATTATGACCAGTAAGTGGGACACCGGCACGTCAGACTTTTGTAGGACGTGCGATGATATGGAGGAGCTAGAAACAGTGGAACATATACTCTGTCATTGTGAAGGGCTTCAGCGTAGTAGACTGAAGTGGTTTGGAAGCCATATTCTACACGAACTGGAGGAGGTAGCGAGTAGTGAACTCTACAACCTTATAGGGTTCGTAATGGGGATAAAGTGACTTACAAGTATTCGGGGTTGATTAATGGGTCTTGGGTTCCAAGTAGTAGGGAAATGGGAAGGCAATAGTTGTTTTTGTTTTTAATGAGGAGGAAGAGGAATTTTGAAGAGGAAATTGTTTGTATGAAATTGAAAACCAATGAATTTTTTCATATTTTTCTTTTGCTTTCTTTCTACTTTCTCCCAACTCTTATGCCTTATTCCACTAGTGATCTTCTCTTTCTTCGTTTTACTAACTTTCTCTGGTATTTATAAAGAGATCACAATGGACCGGAATGTCTCTGGATGGAGGCGTGAATACGCCGCCCTTTTTAACCTAACCTATTTCAAGTTTTTCGAATCGTCTATTGAAAATATTAAAGATAAAGGTAAAAGGTGATAAAGGTAAAGGGTATTGTATATAAATAATTTTAAGGAATACATTCCTAAGATACTTTAGGATGTCTTTTATAAATTTGATAAGTCGTCCTTGAATAAAATAAATTGCGTACATGTATGATTAGATTAGTATATTAACCGCAGTATGAAGTTTAATAAAGATCGGTCTATATTTGATCATATTTTTTATATAAGGACCTCTCCAGAAAACAAGTTCAACTAGGGTACCTAATGGTATAGGGTATTATATGGTCGCACTTTACTTTTTTCTTGTTATTTGCTCATAAAATAATATATTAAATAAGGTAATATATTAAATAAAATATATATTAAATAAAATAGCCTACTACACTTTCGCAAATTAAAAATACAAGTAATGATATAAAATTTAAAATTCATTGGCTTCATAAGTCTTACTATACTGAAAATTAAATTTTCATTCTGGTTTTTAGAAATAATCTTCAAATCGTTGTATGTGGTAAAGAAATAAAGTTAAGTCAAGGATATTAAAGGATTAAATATTTGAACGATATTTTTAGCAACTTTTATTTGGATTGTTTTAACAAAAAGTAATCCGATATAATGCCAAAATCTTCCTCTTTCATTTGATTCATTCTTTCAACCTATAATAACAACTAGAAAAAACCAAAATATAAAATTAAACTCACACATTCTTTAAAGCTTTAAAGTTCTCTAAGAAGGAAAAACGAATACGAAATGAAAAACTGAAAACGCGGAACAGTAGTTTTAAAATGCTTTTTTTTTGGAAATAATTTTGTAACTTGTGAACTTTTGGAAATAACTCAATAAAATTTCACCAAGACAGGGACTAAATGTCTTCCAGTTGATTTGAAGGAGCACTGATTACTAGCAGTTCAATGGGGGTATGTTTAGACCTTCCAAGTTGGCCATCTCGGGTACGTATTTTTTTCTAAATTTCCAAAAATTCATTTATTTGACAGAAAGAAAAAATTTACATTTAGTATTTGTAAATCTCTACAAAGATAGGTTATATCCAATGTGACCATTTTAGTATTTCTGCGGCTAAATTTAGTATTTTTTACTCCGACTTAGCTGCAAATTTTCCATATAGCAATATTTAGCATTTTTCACAAGAAGGACAAAATTAGAAAATTAAAACTTAATTTTTTTATTGGCTGCAATTTTTGGCTATAATACGGTTCCATAATAGTTCTTTTTTGGCGTCAGTGGTTGGTAATCATGTAATAAATTACTTAAGGATTACTTAGCGAGTAAAATATAGACATTAACGAATGTATTTTTAATTAATATAATTGTAATTAGGTGAACAGATAATTTAGTCTGAAAATTACGAACGGTATAGTTTTCTTCTTAATTCTATTATCTTCGATTTAAAAATATTAAATAAATGTTTCTATGGTTTTGAAAATTATAAACTAAAATTGTTATTCTCAAACAAATATTATTTTAACATGAACTTTAAATGGATCTTGAACATAACTGCCCATACTGGATATGTATCTAGCTGCAAACTGCAGTATATTGTATGATTCGTCTAGCGAATTCGATGACCTAGTGGCAGAAGATAGGATCACAAAATGTTGAGTCAAGCTTTTATATACATAGCTGCTTAAAACTTTTATAGTCTTGCAACTAATTCTTCTGATTATTCTACTTTTTTCTTTCTATTTTTAAAACTACATATGCGAAAGATTGAAATAGGTCTCAAATTATCCCAAATCATTTACAACTGAAATTTTCGGAATACGAACGACATGAACACTTTCCAAGCAGAAGGATATGTTGAAGAAGTCAATATTGAATGTATATGGAAACTTATCAACGCAGAAATATATCGAAATATAGACTTAAGAAATAAAATTGTAATCTCATCATTCCCAACAGACTTTGATTTAAACCTACATAAAGCTAACCACATCTCATTGTCAGTAATACATCTAAAAGAAAAAGTGCCATTGAAATAATTGAAACTATCAAAATCAACGTAATTCATGCTCATCAATATGCACAATGTTAGCAAAATGATCATTGATTTCATAAACATTAAAGCCACACTAATAATCATTACCAGAACCAAATGATTTTAAAACTTTCCACATGGCAGATGAGTCAAGGCCATTCAAAAGTTTTGCAAAATATTCTTTTTTCTTTTTTTACGAATAATATTTTTAGCTCTTTTACTATATCGACAATAGACTTCAAAGACTTCGCCAGTAACACACTATTAGATTTCATCCAATTATCAATAACATTTGAAATTTTCCTTATAACAAGTGGAATAAAGGACTACAGAGACGCTATTAAAGAAATAATAACACTGAGTATCAGTATTTGAAAATATTGCGTTTTTTGAAAAAACCCAAAAAATATAAAATTCTTTTAAAGTTTAAACTTAAGATTAACATAAATTTATAACGAATCTACATATTTATATGATTCTTGTTGGACCAATGTAGAGCACGCCAAGTTAAAAAAAACTAGCAAAAGCGAGGCTAAAAATTAGTAAAAAAAATTATTTCGACTTGTATATCATGTAAGCGTATGTTTTATAGAGATTGATAAGGACTAAATGATTTTTTTTTCTGTCAAATCATAAATGAATTTTTTGGAAACTTTTTTAAATTTAATGCTCGAGATGACCAACTTTGGAGGTATATACACTTCCGCTCTGCTTGGCTAGGAATCTGTGCTCCTTCAAATCAACTCAGAAACACCTAGTCTCTGGACAGGTGAAATTGTATTGAGATAAGTTCAAAAGTTACAGAATTATTCCCAAAAAAGCGTTTTAAGACCACTGTGCGCAATTATACTATATTAAACGTATATTTTAACACACACACACACGGTGTAATATAAATATTATTTATTATTTTATATTTCTTATGTAAAGTATGAAGATTTATTACAGAAGTTGTATAACAGCGAAGATAGTATTTTTCTTTAAATATTTATTATCAATACTTTGTTTAGAACCTAATCATCATATGCTCTATCTTTTCATGCTTAATTAGTTTATATTATCTTTCTCCTAAAGTTTATTTTTGATGGCATGGTTTATAAATATTTGTCTTGAAATTGCTGTTTTAGTTATTATTTTCCTCCTACTTTGCTATGCTGTTCATTCTTAAAAAAATTTTTCTTATTTTCTTTTTTCCCCCTTCTGTATAATTAACTCTTAAAAAATATATATATTTTCAATTAATAATGACCACTAACGACGGGAAAAAACCAAAGCGTGTTGAGAAAAAAAAAGAAAAATAATCCAACAAAACAACAATATTATTGTTATTTATTTATTTATTTTTTTGGGTTGTAATTATTTTATCCCTTTTTTTTGGGTTAAAGGAAAATAATCTTTCCTGTCTTATGTATTTATATATTTGTGTGTGTTTGCTTTGGGTTTTTTTTCTTTTAGACAGTCATTTGATTTTCCGTTTTGCTTGTCGTTGTAATATGGACAACAATAGAGTTTGAGCAAGAACAATAATAAGTTAAACCAACCAAAAAACAAATAAACAAATATTTATTCATTAAGCAGTTTGCGTAAAATCAACTGAGCTCAAAAATACACACATACATATAAATACACATTGCACAGTGGTCTCAACATAAAAATAATTATGTAACTTGTGAACCGTTATGTATGTTATGTTTTGTAAACAAAATTTCACGTGGTTAGAGCAGAGGTGTTTTCGAAATGATATGGAGCAGTACAGGTGCCTAACTGTTCATTTATAACTTGAATGTAAAAAAACTTATAAAAACTATAGGTAGTCCCTATAAATCTCTACGAAATGTATGCTTATATATATATATATATATATATATATATATATATATATATATATAAGGAAAATTTCAAATAGTATTGATAATTGGATGAAATCTAATAGTGTGTTACTGGCGAAGTCTTTGAGAGATTTAGCTTTTTCAACTAATGGAAATTGGAAATCTATTGTCGATATCGTAAAAGAGCTAAAAACATTATTCTTAAAAAAGAAAAAAGAATACTTTGCCAAACTTTTGAATGGCCTTGACTCATCTGCTACGTGGAAAGTTTTAAAATCATTTAGTTCTGGTAATGATTATTAGTGTGGCTTTAATGTTTATGAAATCAATGATCATTTTGCTAACATTGTGCATATTGATGAGCATGAATTACGTTGATTTTGATAGTTTAAATTATTTCAATGGCACTTTTTCTTTTAGATGTATTACTGACAATGAGATGTGGTTAGCTTTATGTAGGTTTAAGTCAAAGTCTGTTGGGAATGATGAGATTACAATTTTATTTCTTAAGTCTATATTTCCATATATTGACTTCTTCAACATATCCTTCTGCTTGGAAAGTGTTCATGTCGTTCGTATTCCGAAAATTGAAATTGTAAATGATTTGGAATAATTTGAGACCTATTTCGATCTTTCGCATAATTTTATGCTTATGTAGTTTTATTATTTTTGGCCTCGTTTTTTAACTTTTTTTTTTTTTAATTTGGGGGTCCTAATTTAGATACCACTGGATTTCTTAAAAAATTTTAAATAATATGGATGCAAGAATTATATAAATATATCTAACCGATAAAAAGTTATATTAAACTGAAGTTGAAACTTAAAAAAAAAATACATTTTTTGGATCTATTTTCCAAAATGTTTGTAATATACTTCAACTTCTAAAATATTACTTTTTTGTTCTGGGCTATAAATTTTTTGTAACTTTTTTAAAAGAAATCTTAACCTAAATGCGTGTTAGGCAAAATCGGTTACATTTTGGGCAATGAGTTTCCCCCAAACCCTATCTAAACTCTGTCAATTTTAAAAAGTTTTTTAAATTTGTTTGTAAAACTCTCAAATCTCAAAGCCGGAATACACAAAAAAATATATTAATTATATAGCGCCATATGTTGGTTGAACACACAAAAAATATCACGCCTTTTATAACGGTTTGGTGATTATTTTAATGAAAAAAGTCAGACTGAGATTTTTGGTACCCTAATTTTAAAATATATTTGCGTATATTGTGCCAACATTTCATAGGAATATCTTCACTCGTTTAAAATTTATTTAGGTCCAAATATTAAAACCGTTACAAATATTATAAAGTCCGCAAAAAATATATATTTTATAAGTTGAAGAATGTTAACAACTTTTTTGAAAATAACCCCAAAAATATGAAATTTTTTTAAAGTTTCAACTTCAGATTAAAATAAAATAGATCATATGATTCTTACAGCAATATTATTTGAAATTTTATAAGAAATCTCAAAAATTGTTAGAGTCCAAATTAATGACCCGAAGTTAAAAAGAAGGTTTAAAAAACGAGGGCAAAAATGAGATTAAGTTTACTTCGACCTAATTATCTCTTAAACTAAAAGAGATAACCCACATATGTAAGCATGTATTTCGTAGAGATTTACAGGGACTACCTACGTGTATATGTAATTTATTTTTACATACAAGTCGTAAATGAATTTTTGGCAAATTAAAAAAAAAAAAAAATAAAAAAAAATTACATATCCGAGGTAAACAGTTTTGAAGGTATATTCTCTACCCCCGTGACTTGCTAGGGACCTGTGTTCCTCCAAATCAATTCAAAAATTCCTCAGCTGTGACCGTCTGAAATTTTATTTAGATACCTTCAACGGTTCACAAGTTACATAATTATTAAAAATAGTGTTTGAGGGCCACTGTGCATAGTTAAATATTGAAATACTATGTTTTATACAAATACACATACATATATAAACAGATAGAGACAGACGAACAAAATAATATATAACCCCAGCCAAGGAGAATTTACAGATAAATGTATGGCAAATCCAAACATCATACTAATGAATTAATGGCATAAGAACAGTAGTAAATAGAGAGGGAAGGTAAGGGAGAATTTTAAAGTGCTAGTATTAAATTTAAGACAAAAAAATAAAAATAACGCGAACACGAACACTTTTTGCACTACTAAGGGACAGTAAAAAGATTGATAGCTAGAAATTGAGGCTACATATTGAACCACCAAGGCGCTAAGTCAGCAAAATGAAATTTGTATTAAAAATAGTTAAACCTTTGCTATATGTGGTCACAATAAATTTCTATTGTACAAATGTTTTAAGCATAAAAATCTCATAAAAATTAAGAACAATACATTGAAAATAAGAGCCGTCAAAGCGCCTTAAGTCATTTAATATATATATATATATATAATAAAAATAAACAAAAATAAATATTTTTTATTATTATTATTTTATTAAAAGCAATAAGCAATTGTTTTTTAAAGCAAAATAAAAAGATATTATGGAGACGAAATAAAAAAAAAAAAAAAAACTGAATTTATTTTATTTCATTCGTTTTTCTTTTACTCTCATTAAACAAGTGACCATCATGGTTTATTGTCTTTTTAGTTTTTTTTTTGCATTTTTTTCCTGCAGTCTTTCTTTCTTTTGTTGTGCTCATCCGTTTCCTGTTTATGTTGTTTTAATTAAACAAGGAGATGGTGATGGTAAAGAGGTATTTAAGAGAAGTAAGAAGTAGAAGACTAAAGCAAATGCATTCGTTATGGCAATTTTTTTTTAATCAAAATTACTAGGAAATAGGAAAAAAGAATTATATTTATTCAGAGTTTTTTAATAAATGTTAAAAACAAAAAAAAAAAAAAAAAAATTCTTTTTATGTTCATTGCTTTATTTTGCTCGGAAGTTAAGCTAAATAAGAAAAGCAAAAATAAGCACTAAATTTATTGAAATTATATACATGAAAGTAAAAAAAAAAAACAAAATATATTAGACTTTTTAAAGCTGAGAATAATTTATATAAATTAATACTTTTTTTATACATCATCTTTAAAGAAATATGGCTTTATTTGTAACATACAATGCTACTTTTTTTTTCAATACCAAAAAAACGTTTTATAAGAAAAATGTTTCAGTCAATTTTCATCCCCCTAGAGCCCTATTATGCTTTCAATAGACTAACATATGAAAAGACATAGCTAGATCGACTCAAAACCTTACGAGGACACAGGATACTCGTATATATATATATATATATATACTTTATGGGGTCTTAGATGACATGTTGCACAGTGAATAAAAAACACAATGTACCACCCCCCCATAGTTTTTTGATAGGGAGTACAAAAGAGGTACGGTGAAACATTTTCTGTTGATAGCTTGGCTGTTGCAGAAAATTTAAAAATTCAGAAAAATATTTGTGATCTTTTAAATGATTTTTTTGCGCTCTAGTGTTTATGCCATTTTGATGTTTTTTTTTGTTTTAGCGTTTTTTTTTGGATTATCGTTTTAACGTTTTGATGTCTTTTGATAATCTTCTACCTTTTTGGCAATTTTCCGTTTAAGTGATTTGTTTTTATTTTGGTATTTTTTTTTGGGTTTTTTCCATTTTGAAGTTTTTTTTTTATTTTGGCGTTTTTCGTTTGCTTTGGCGATTGTTTCCGGTTTGGCCTTTTTTTTGTTTTAAAAAATTTTCTCTTTTTGGCATCTTCTTTTTCACTTTAGTGATTTTATCATTTTGGCTTTTTTCGCTTGTTTTAATGATTATTTCCGTTTTGACGTTTTCTTCCGTTTGGCGTTTTTTTTTTATTTTGGTGACTTCTTTTAATTCCTGCGTTTTTTTTATTTTGGTGATATTTTTTCAAATTTGGCGTTTTTTTATTTTAAACATAACTTTTCATTATGGCATTTTTTCCATTTTGGCGATTTTTTCTGCTTTTGAGATCTTTTTTTGTTTTGGCGCCTTCTTCCGTTTTGGCGATGTTTTTCGTTTTGGAGAATTTTTCATTTTGGCATTTTTTTTGTTTTGTTCTTTTTTTTCTATTAGAGTTTTTTTAGTATTAGCGATTTCTCCGTACGAACGATTTTTATTTTGATAATTTCTTTTCATTTGTATTTTTTTCGGTAACTTTTTTCTTATTTTGGCGTTTTTTTTATTTGGGAGATTTTTTTCGTTTAGTCGATTATTTCCGTTTTATCGATTTTTTCTGTTTAGTGTTTTTTTATTTTTATAATTACTTTTCATTTTGGATTTTTTTTTTGTTTTGTCGTTCTTTTTTGCGTTTTGGCTATTATTTTCATTTTGCGATCTTTTTATTTTAGTGTCTTTTTTCATTTTGGCGCTTTTCCGTTTTGCCAAAATTTTTATTTTCACCAATATTTTTATTTTGTTTTTTTTTTTGATTTTTTCAATTTGTCGTTTTTTCGTTATAGTGTTTTTAGTCGTTTTGCATTTTTTTGTTTTGACGATTTTTTTGCTTTAGGGATTTTTTGTTTTCGCGTTTTTTTTGTTTTGGCGATTTTTTGATGATTATTTTCGTTTTGGAGATTTTTTTCCTTTTTGGCATTTTTTATTTAGGCAATTTTTTAATTTTTGTGACTTTTTGGTCTTTTACAATAATATTTTTCAATATAAGAAAAATTAGAATAGAGCTTTTATATTACTTATAAAGACAGAAAAGTCAGAAAAAAACTTTTATTTTGCTTAAAAAATTATGGAAGTAAAAAAAAAAAAAATATAATAATAACTATCATGATAATATTCATAGCAGTTACGGTACCTGATTTGAAATATGAAAAATAATATCCAAATAACCAAAAATGTGCATTTGCAAAAAAAAAAAAAAAAAAAATAAAATAAAATAAATAAAAAAATTAAAAGGTAATGTATAAAAAGAAATAATTTTGAAAAAGGAATTCATATCGTTTAATTGTTGTATAGGATTAAAAAAACAATAACAAATCAATGCAACGTATTAAACTCTTGTCTATTTTGTTTATCACTCCTTTCTTACAATTTCCTCAATTAAAAGTGAAAACAACTCTAAGTCATTGTTGTTATTTAATTACAACTTGAATAGTTTGTTTTTGTAAAGAAGTCATTTTTTCGATTCCCCTTCTTATAAGGATTCAGCATATTAATTTACGTTCATCTTAATTTACTGAGCAATTCTATGTCACAAAATCAATGTTCTCCTATGTTATTCATCAATTATTTTAAAATATGTTTTGATTTTCTCATAATAATATATTTTGAAATATTTTATTACTTTTATTTTTTCGCCTCCACTACTTGTTTTCATGGAACGTTTTTCTTCTTATTAATACTTTGCTTATTTGTGGTTACATAACAAAGAGAAAATATAATAATTTCATATTTTTCATTGTTAAATAAAGATAAATACAAAATATATATATTTTTTTTTGCTTGCATTTACTCAAACATTGTTATGTTATTTTATTTCATTGTTACTGATTTTTTCTCTCACTTTTCATCATTATTATTTATAGAAAAATATTATAATTTTTTTTTTTTACAAAAACTGTATTATTGTTTAAATTATTTGCATTTTTCTCAGTACGAGTATAAAAATAATAAGGAAAACTAAGGACAGAAAAAGAAGAGATGACTTTCATATTGTTGTTTATATAAAACAATTTTTTTTTTCTTTTTTGTTGCAGAAAGTAAATATGCCACGCATGTGGTATACAGCTCAAAGATAAATTATTTAAATAAATATAAAGCAAAATTATTATTTTTTTATTTGCAATGGCCATGATGTTGATAAAAAAGTAAATTTTTGTTCTGCTGACATATGCGTAGGCTGAAGGCTATTGGAAAAAAAATTGAAGCTACTGGCATCTGTAATTATAATGGAAATTTTTGTAAATCACAAGAGAGAGAAAAATATAGGAAAATAAAAAAGTAAATATTTAAATTGTATCAATTAAATTTAAACTTGTAATAGGTTGTTTTAATATTATATAAATATGAAAAAATTCATTTTAGTTTATTTTTTTTTTTTTAAATTTAAATAAAAATATTTTCATGTATTTTTCCCCTCTGACAAAATATTGATCTAACATCTATCTAAAAATATAACATTTGGCTTATGATCGCTAGCAAAGTCGATTTAACAATGTCCGTCCGTCTGTCTGTCTATGTGATATTTGCAGTTCGATGAAACGTAGGAGGGATTTATTATTGATTACATAAACCATTCAAAATATTGATCAATTATCTACTTAAAGATATAAAATAATCTGTCTATGTGAATTGTGTAATTAAACTTAATACTGATAGTAATTTTTAAGATAATTCAATGAAAATATGACATAGGGTTCTTAAAACATATACCATTATAAATATTGGTCAAACATCAAAAAGTGTAAAAATTGGCTTATAATCGCTAGCAGAGTTGATTTAGGAATATCTGTCAATCCGTCTGTCTATGTGAATTTTGTAATTAAACTTAATACTACACAGAAAAATTATCCCAAATAATTTTTCAATAAAATGATTAATTAACTTTTTATTGAAATTTATTTATATTATTAATTAATGCAATTTACTTTATAATAGGTTTATAACTTTTTGATATAAATCGACAGCTCTTAAAAAATATAACGAATATATATATATATAAACATCAATAAAAAAAATATATAAAAAACAAAATAACTTTAATTCAATTTCCAACCATTTTCAACTGGTTTGGACGTAATCTGTCGTTAGAAAATAGCGTTAAGAAATATTTAAATGATTCTCTCAGTCTTTGGTAATGTGTTTAATGTTCAAATATTTGGTAAATATAAATTTTAAATATTTGATGAGATTATTAATGTTTCGATGTTTGTGTCATTGGTGCCGGAGGTTATACTTAGTTTCAAGATCCCAATTTGTTTCAAAGCTGCTCTATGAAAGATTATTTATATATGTATATAAGAAAAGTTCATATTGATTTTTTTACGACTTGTTCAGACATATGTCATATTGTTATTGGTATTTCGTCCTAAGTCACAAGAACACTCAGTTAGTATACTAAGATCTTTATTGGAACATCCCGCTGAGATTAACTCTTTTATGTTAAGTTTTTTTACATACTTTAAAATGTATACATTTTATAATCATTACAGAGAATTATATTACATACATTTTTATATTATACACAATCTACATACACACATATGTACACACATACATACATTATTGTAAAATCTAGTTAAATAAGTGTATGACACCAAAATTTAGTGGAGGGAAACGAAACTTGATATATAATTAGGTCTTATAATTTCTTTTAAAAGTTCCCAATAATCACATGTGAGTTTCCTGATATACTCGAGGTCAAAGGTTATAAAAATCTGATCTACATAGAATTATCGGTGATTTTAACCAAGATGAAACTATATATGTACCAAGTTTCCTTTTCCTTAATTGAATTTGGTGTTTTAATATTATTCTGGTTAAATTTTACTTGCACTGCATTATTTAAATATTTTTAATAATTCAATAAATAATTATATTTAGATCCCAGTATTTTTATTGAAGGAGGGATTTAATTAATGGAAGAATTGAAACAATAAAAATTGTAGTTGATTTTAGACAATCATCTAATTGTAATTCTAATTAATTTGATGAAAAAATTAATTGAATTTTAAGCTAAAATCAATTATTCTAGTTAATTAATATTATCATTTTGGTGATTGGAGCAAAATCAAACAAAAAAATTTAATTATTATAAATAATTTCATAATTGAGATCCACTTCATTATTTTTTTGTGAGAGTAATTTTTCAGATAATTCGATGAAATTTATGAGATGTAGCCTTAAAACTAGCAAAAAGTTTTATTTACTTTATATAGCATTATAAATACTGGTTCAATTTCTACTAAAAAGTATAACATTTATCTTATGATAGCTAACAAAGTCGATTTAGCGATCTCTGTCCTTCAGTCTGTCTATGTGAATTTTGTAATTAAATTTAATACTAATCGTAATTTTTCAGATATATCAATGAAATTTATAACATATAGATCTTATGACCCAAGGAACGATTCTTTGTAAATACATATACCACAATAAAAACTGGCCTAAAATCTACTAAAAAATATAACAGTCGGCTTATAATCAACAACAAAAAAGATTTAACGAAGTCCGTCGATCCGTCTGTCTGTTTGTCCGTATGAATTTGGTTTTTAACTAAGATCGTAATTTTTAAGACAATCATTAAAAATTCAGGGCAGCATGTAGGCCACAATATCTAATGTTTTAATTTTTAAGTGACTCTATTGTAAAAGAATTCTCAAATATAATTATGTAACAATTTAAAAAGAGCTAAAATTGTTAGAAATGCTTAAACTAAAATTACTGATATATGGTCAAAATTTTCTGTTTTCTCAATTATCTAATGCCTAAATATAGGTTTTAGCATTTACTGTTTATTTCTAAGGCACATTATTCTTATGACAAGAGTCATTCATTAAAAGAAATAACAAATAATAGTAATAACTTACCTTTAAAGCAGCATTTTTTAATGCGTATCGCATAAATACAAAGACAAATCAATATAAATAAAGCTGCCAAACAGCCACCAGCTATACCCAATAAATAACTCATCTCCAGAGGTTCTATATGTTATTGGAAAAAACCCATAGTAGATAATAGACCATTATTATTGTTTTTTCCATCAAAAAAAATATCATTTATATAACAGCCATGATGATGAGTATTGTTCAGAAGCAAAAAAATCACATTTAATCCAAAAGTTATTGTTGCATGTATACGTGCATTTAACAGCAATTATTATGTTTAAAATTTGTTGTTATTTTTGTGGCAGCAGAAGAGGATAAAAAAAAGAGAAAAAAAAAACAAAAACAGAAATTTTTTATGTTTGTTATTTAATGTTATTGTATAAATGTTATTTTTTCTTTGTTACACATATATAAATACACACATACATTGTTAAACATATTTATATAATATAAAATATTTATATTAATTATGTATACACAATAGCGAAATAAAAATAATATTAATTTAAACATGCCATTTTTAAAGTTACACACACACACATATATATACGCAAACGCTTATAAACATTATATTGATAAATAATAATATTATTGCATATTTTTAGGGGCAGTTTCGTTTATAGAGAAAGTTATTAGAAAATATGTTTTAGTTTGTTTTTTCTGAAATTTTTTTTAAAAGTATTGAATTAATTTTTAAATATTTTTCTCTTTTCAAAAGATAATAGCATAAGCTATTGAAAATTATTAAAATTTGTTAATTTTTAAAATATATATACTTTTATAATAAATTTTTGTTGAATTGTGTAGAACTATTTTGTCACAATTTAAGAATTTAAAACTGAATTTAGAAAATAATAATTTTAATCGTTGTTTTGCCTTTAGATCATATAAAAACTGGTTTATTCAGTTTCAAATTGAATATATTTCGTTGAATGTTGGTTAATTTTTTCAAAGATTATTAAAGAATTTACTGATTGACCTAATAATTAATAGTATTCAAATGCCATTACGCACTTTATATTTAAATTGAAAATTAAAAATTTTTATTTTTTCAAAATAATCATTTATAATTTTTGCTCTATATAAGATTTAATAATAAGCGAGACTAAAAAAATATTTTGACTTTATTTAAGTTTTTGATTTTTATAAAAACTTGTTGCTTTGAAAAGTTTGATTGAAAAGGTAAAAAGTTTTTTCTAGAAATTAAAAAAAAAAAAACAAAAAAAATTTTTGAGTTCCATAATGCAACTTGAAACTGTTGTGAGAAGAAAACTTGAGAAACGATAAATGTTTGAATTTAAGATTATTAATTTTCACAGAAGATGAACAAATGTCTTCTCTATTATATAATCTGGATATTTTTTACCATGTTTCCCCAAGAATGAGATCCAACTTGGGACTATTGTGAGAAGACAAATAATTTTTTCGTCATTTAGGATTTTCTTTCGCCTGAGTTTGAATTTAAGACTAATAATTTTCACAACAAATTATGAACTCTACTATTTCGATAGCTTTTGTTACGTTTCCTTAAAAATAAGTTCAACAATCCAACAATAGTCAGAAAAAAAGTTATTTTTTAACAATTTTCTATTTTTTTGCAGAAATGATTAGTGTTTGAATTTAGGACTCATAATTTTCACTGAAGATGAAGAACTAGCTACTCTATTCTTCTATAACGATAGTTTTGATCACGTTTTCTCAAGAATTGATCGCATTCATGGCTGAACATTTACACAGAAGAACTGCTTCTGGGCTATCGAAATATATACTACTGTTGCCGTAAATGTTTCTATTAAATAGTAATTAAAATATCTATATGATAGTTAGTAACTTAAACGCGTTTAATTGATTTCGAAGACAGTACGAAAACTTTATTACAAATTCTTTGTAGAGGACACTAAAATAAATATCACAGTCCAGATTAGAACCTTAAAAATATATATATTTATATCATAATGTTTTACAAAGTTTCATGTATTTCATACATATGTAAAGGAGTTGTATAGAATATGTGCTTGTAGTTATAGATAATCCGCTTTAATTTTAGCTTTCAAATAAATATTTAAGATTTACTGTCATTAAAGTCATTTCTGAGTTATTGATGAATTTATCTACAAATATGTGAATTAATATTAATCATACGCACTGTGGGAGCATGATCTAATCATAAATATTTTTTGAAAAGTTTTGATATTGCATAAAATTTTTATTTAGTGATATTAATCATATATAGAAGTGATGTTAATCATATATAGAACAATTGAAATCAAATCATTTCTAATATAAAACTACAACATTTTCAAATGTGTTATTGTCGCATCTTTAATTCTTTTTTGAAAAAATAATAAATACCTTTTTAGATAAATAATTTTATGTAGATTTTGTTTTCTGTCCTAAGTTTCAATAATAATATAAGCAGGGTTTAAATTTTCGCATATATTAGAGTGTGCGTTCGAATAAAACATAACACAAATTTTTGTAATAACTCTTACTGCCATTAATTTTAAATATCTTTCTTGATTACAATATCTTATAGAGACATGGCAGATTTCACAGCAGGTCGAATTCTTGAAATTCGTTCATTTGTCCATATACAGATGACAGTCAAAGAAACATGTAAAGAATTGAAATTGAATTCTTTTCTACTTTTTTTTAACTTATTAGAAAATTTTGATTGAGTAAATAAAGTTATTACATTTAAGGGTAATAAAAAAGCTTAACAAGGACCTAAAGAATAAAATGAAACATGGTTTAGAAAAAAAATCACAAGAATAAATTCCAAGCCCAAAAAGTAGACAAGCTTCTAAAAGCTATGCCAAACATGTTCGGAAGCGTAACAGCACAGCTGTGTTCATTTCTTTAAGATTCAATATGAGCCATGTTAAAATTATTGCTAAGTTTTAGTCAATTAAAGCACAAAAAAATGTAAATAACAAAGCTGAGTAGAACTCTGAAGCAAAGAATGATCAAAGCTAGTCAATAATAAAAAATAATTTTAATATTTTGTATTAGACTGCTGGAAAACATATTTTTCTCATGTTCCAAGATACAAGTTTTATATACCGAATAATCGAGAAAATGGTCTTGATTAGTATCGAACTAAAAACAATAAAAATTACCAAAATAATTCATCGTATAACAAGTTTACCCAAAAGGTAACAATCACAAGATATGTGATTGGTTTGCTTCTTTAGTCTTTTTAATTTTCTCGCCAGATTTAGAATTTTATCGTTACAGTAAAAGCACCCAGAATTGGATGTGTTATTCTAAGACTCTGTGGCAGTATTAGTTATTTAAACTATCCAGAATTTTGGCAATTGTAAAGAAATTGAGTTCAAATTAAGATCGAGTTTAAAAAGGCTCCAGCAGTGTTATATTGTAATTACTAATTTTAAATTCTTATAAACAGATACCGTGAAAAATTTCATAGAAGTACTACAAACATTTTGTCAGAATTCATACTTAAAAAAATTAAAAATAATCTAGTTAGAAATTAATTTTTTATATAAAAAATATATCAGAGAAATCTGAAGAAAAAATACTAAAAGTAGCTGTCAGTTTGAATCCTAAATTATTTCGTACATATTTTATAAAAAAAAAAAAATATAATAAATTTTATTTTAACGCGAACCTTACACTCAAAATATTTTGGATTAAAAATTTATATTTAATGGAATCCAAATTTTTTGCTTCTTTTACCACCGAGCTTAAAGTAACATAACAAAGACTGATTCATTGTGTAAACGATTAATATAATTCTAACTGTGGACAGCAGCGTCTGTGGTCGGGGCATAAGAATATATTGACATTATTTTCTTTTGGGCCAGACATATGGACGGACGTAATTATTTCATCATAGAGATGCATGATGACAAAATAGAAGGCTAAATGTAATTCACTAATATGAATGCCATATCCCAGTAAATTTTCATTGTGGCTATTCAATCGGCATCAGAGTTATTAATAAAAGTATAGAACTTTTTCACAAAAAATACATTTTAACTTTTTTGATTTGGAAAAATTCTTTAAAAATATTTATATTAAATCAAAATTTTGTACTTTATAGAACGTTTTTAAAAATATCTTAAAAAGCACTTGTACAATTGTGAAAAAAAATGCAGGAAATTGAATCACATATCGCAAAATAATATATTATTTTTATGCGTAATTATGAAATAGTTTTTCTGCAAAATTAATCTCTGATCCCGATTAGTGATTTATTAGCATTTTCCAAATTAATTGAATAATTTCTGCTGATACTTTAAGCTAATGGTTAATACTTTTCAATCCGCAATCCAATTCCTCTAACAGTTTAAAATTTTTTTAAATATTATAATTTTATGAATATAATAACGTGAAATAATAAATTTAATAAAACATTATTTAGCAAAAAGCGAATAGCTTTAGCTAATATTGAACAATATTATGAATATTATATATTATATTCATTTTCAAATAGGGGTTTAAAAGTTACAGGCTTATGATTAAAAATATTCAAAAATTTTCCACTGTGATACACCTTAAAGCATTTGAAATTAAATTGAAATTTTTTATATGATTTTATATATTAAATGAATATTTTAATAGAGTAATTTACTAATTAAATTAAGAACAATTTAATACAAACAAATAATATTTGTTTTCCATCAAGTTCTTTGCCAGATTTTATCTTTGAAATCTTTTTTTTTTTTATTTTAAAACCTTTGTTTCTTCATTTTCTAATAAATACTTATGTATGATTTATTTTAATTGAAATCATTTTCGAAGTATTTATTGAATTTGTCTTTAAACATGTGAATTAATATTAATAATACGCCTTGTAGCATTTGAAATGAAATAAAATATTTTCATATGATTTATATATATTAAGCTACTATTGTATTAAAGTAATTTACTAATTAAATTAAAATCAAGATAATAAAATAGTTTTACAACAATAAAATAATTGAGTGAAATAAAGTATAACATCTTGTAATATTATAAGGCTTTTTGGAGTTAATCTTTTAATATTTTTAAAAGCTATTTCTTTAGTTATACAAAAAACTTTGCAAGACTAACTTAAAAGATCATTGAATAACAAATAGTTTTCTTGTGAAATAAAATTTTTATCTCTTAAAATTTAAGATTTAAATTGAGTTTCCTCGTTATATACTTCAAATTTTCTTTGTTATGACTTTAGTTTAAAACTACCTAAAATCTCTTAATTTCAAAATAAATATTTCTAATTTAATTTTATTGAAAAGGTTTCTTTGACATTACTAAATTTGTATTTAATTATTTCAAATAATATTAATCATACGCCATGAAGTTTTATAATATTTGAATTGAAAATTTCTTAAGAATTTTTAAATATATTAAAGTAATATTACATTGAAATAATTTACTAATTAAATGTTAATGATTTCAGTTAAAGGGTTTCATAATAAACCTTAGAAATTATATAGTTTTTTTCTTTAAAAACTCTTGGCATAATTTAATTTAATTTTTCTATATATTTTCTTTTAATTTCTCTATATAAAATACTCCTATTTAGTTAAACCCAACAAACTTATAGTTTATGGCATTTTGTAGCCAATTGTACATAATATTATTGTTGTTATTGTTATTAATAATAAACATTTGCATAATTAATTGTATTTAATTATAATAAATATAATGCAATCAATACAAGCCTAAATGAACCCTCCATTTTTAACATTCTTTTGTAAATGAAATAATTAGTTATCTAATCTAAATTTATAGAAAAAAAAAAGACTAGAAAAAAAGACTTTAAAATCATAAAATAATTGAAATTAAATTAAATATGATTACAACAAGTATTAAGCTTTTGTTTTTAAATAAATATCTAAATTTGACAAATACATATGTTGATAAATATCTATGGATTAAATATGCAGGTGTATATAAGTATAATGTGTTTTTATGTATTTAGCAGTAATTGATTTAGGTTATTAGATTAGTAAATATTGTTATGATTATAATTATAGAATATTTAATTTATTGTAATCATAATTGAAATGAGATATAATATGATTAAATTCGGTGTTATATTTAAAAGATAATATATAACAAATTTATAGGATATAAAAAAGAAAATTGAGGATTTAAGAAATTTTATTAAAAAAGATTTGGTAATATTTAAGAACTTTTTTCGAATTTCAATTTATTTGTAAGTATTTTAAAACGAATTTTGTTGAATTTATTCCAGTTATTGAGTAACTTATTGAATAATATTTATAATAATTAATATTAATCATACGTCTGTATGTACAAGATACTTAACTTAAGTTTTATCTGGCGAAGGTTGGAATTTTTTTTTAATATAGCTTTTTTTCTGAAGAAAGATGTTACCTTATCATTGTGTAACATTATTTATAGATTTCCCTCACCCTCATGAAATGCTACTCTTTTTGTGATTACAATAGAATAAAAAAAAAAAAAATTTGTGGCCAATTTGTATTTTTGTAATTTTTTAAAGTATTTATAAGAAATTTTTAATTAATTTTTAATTGGCGAAATTTTTTATTTTTTTTTAAATTTTTGGTGAAATATCCAATTTTTAGTGATATTTTAAGAACTTTCATATTACTGGCGAAATTTTTAATTTTTGTCTTTTCTACTTTTTGTAGAATTTTTGTTTTGACATTTCAAATTTTTAGTGAAGGTGAAATTTCGGATTTTTTTGAATTTATAATTATTACTGAAATTTAGAATTTTTAGTGAAATTTGAGATTTTTAGTGAATCTTTTGATTTTTTTTTTAAATTCCGAATTTTTGATGAAATTTGGGATTTTTGGCGAAATTTGGAATTTCTGGTGAAATTTATGATTTTTGGTGAAATTTTAAGTTTTTGGTGAAATATAAAATTTTTGAACAAATTTTGGATTTTTAGTGAATTTTTGTATTTTTAGTGAAAATTTAGATTTTTGGTAAACTTTTTCTGATTTATTGGTAAAATTTTGGTAAAATTTGTGATTTTTGGTAAATTTTGAAATTTTTGGTGAAATTTTAAATTTTTGATAAAATTTGGAATTTTTGGTAAAACTTCGAATTTTTGTTGAAATTTGGAATTTTTGATGAAACTTCGAATTTTTGGTGAAATTTGGGATTTTTAGTCAAATTTAGTGATTTTTGGTAAATATTATGATTTTTGCTGAATTTTTTGATTTATTGTGATATATTAGATTTTTGGTAAAATCTTCAATTTTTGGTTAAATTTTGAATTTTTCATGAAATTTAGAATTTCTGGTGAAACTTCAAATTTTTGGTGAATTTTGGGATTTTTAGTCAAATTTAGTGATTTTTGGTAAATTTTATGATTTTTGGTGAATTTTTTGATTTATTGTGAAATATTAGATTTTTGGTAAAATCTTCAATTTTCGGTTAAATTTTGAATTTTTCATGAAATTTAGAATTTTTGGTGAAACTTCGAATTTTTGGTGAATTTTGGGATTTTGAGTCAAATTTAGTGATTTTTGGTAAATATTATGATTTCTGGTGAATTTTTTGATTTATTGTGAAATATTAGATTTTTGGTAAAATCTTCAATTTTTGGTTAAATTTTTAATTTTTCATGAAATTTAGAATTTTTGGTGAAACTTCGAATTTTTGGTGAAATTTGTGAATATTGGTGAAATTTTGAATTTCGAATTTCTTATGAAATTTTGACTTTTTTTTAAATCAATTTTCGGATTTTTGTTTAAATTTCGAATTTTTGGCAAAATTTTGATTTTTTGATGAAATTTACGATTTTTGGTGAAATTTTCAAAATTTGGTGGAACATTAATTTTATAACACTAAATACTAAACACAAAATCTTCTAACAAAAATGTTCAAGTTTGCTGTTAACAAAGAGTGCAGCTAAATATTAATTATTTTTATTTTAAAATTTTTTTTACTGAAAAGATTTTTATAAAGATTTTTATTTATTAAAAAAAAATTAAATTTAGTTTTTTAAAACCTTAGCTTTAAAACAAATATTATCAAGTGAATTTAGCTTAACAAATTTTCTAGATATCAAGTATTTTCTTAATTAACTTAATAATTAACAGTAGTCATATGCATTCAAATATTTGATGATTAGAATAAAATTGAAATATATTTTTTTCAGTATTTAAAAATTTATAATTAAATAAAAGTTATTTTTTAAAAAACACTTTTATTTTTAAAAGCTTTGACGAATATTATTTTGATTTTTCTGTTGCATTTTAAATTTAATGTTCTCTTTGTACAATCATTAATGCGACTAAATATCCTGATTTGTGTTTCAATTCACAAATCGTTGCTTAACAACTCTAAATAAGCATCCTTTTAGGCATATGGATTATATTGTTATAATAATATTTCACATATTCACATATTTTATTTAGTCCTATTAGTGCATTTTTTTATATTCTGCTACATATGTTCCATGTCATGTTTGCGTTTATATCATCTATCTTTATATATATTCATATTTAATACCTCTTAAATCTTTATCTAATAATATTTTATAAACCATATTTTACAATTTTGTTCTAATTCATAAATCTTTATGATATTTAAATCCACGTTATTAACAGCAGATTATTATTACTTTTTTTTTCGTTAAAGCAAAGAAAAAAAAAATAATAATAAAACATGTGTATTAAATAGGATTTGAAAAGAGATTATTAAAAACAATGAAGACTAGATACATTTAAACTAAAAGATTTTTTATTTAATTTTTTTTATAAGAAATTTCGTATAAATATACAATCAAGATTTATTATTTAGCGTAGGATTAATATTAATAAGTTGTAGGATAGGCAGGTTATTTGAACTCGTTTTAAGAGCTAATAAAATGGACTAATTGATTTTTTTTATTAGTTAATGATTTAACTCATTGTTTGACTAATATTAGTTAAGTTATACATATATACAAAAAAGAATATATTTATTTTAAAAATAGTTGGAACCAGTAAGTTCAAAATATTTTACAATATTTAAAATAATTTTAGTTAAAATAAAATAAATTCATTTTCTTAATATTCGTAAAATTTCGTAAAATTTCGTAAAATTTCTTCTTTAGTTGATTAAATAACTTGGCGTATGATTAATATTAATTAGGTCATATCTAATAATATATATATAGTGTTTTTTTTTTTAGAAAATGAAAAAAATTTCACAAAATTGCGTGGTTTTTGGTGTTTCGTGAATCTGGAAACTGAAATCGACATAGATATTAGTAGACTATTCGCGTGCAAAATTGTATAAAAATCGAAAAACACTCGGTAAATTTATGGGGAGTTTTTTCATGGAATTGTCGATATATTTTTCATATCCACCATTCCGTGTGTAACATGTCAAAAGAATTATCTAAGATCCTATAAATTATAAATATTCTGGGTCCTCGTGAAAATCTATATCAATCTAACAATGTCCGTCTGTCTGTCTGTCAGTTGAAAGCAGGAAAGACTGAAATATTTATCTTATATAAGGTTTATTTGGTATTTAAAATGACCAAAATCGTTTCATAAATAAAACAAGTTAGGAACACAGGTTGTCCGTCATAACTCCAGTTTATACTTTTAGGCCAATAACTTTTACAAAAAAGCACGTACATCATCGAAAAGTTATACGAATAGTTCAATTACCTATGTAAACTCGGAAACCAAAAAAAGCGCGTAGGTTGCCCACTTTACCGCCCACCACCCATATAAAGTAAAACATCAACGAAATTTTGTACGAATAGTATAAGGACCAACGTAAACTCGGAAACAAAAAAATAGTCCTGGACCACCCACTTTGCCGCCACCCAAATTTTAAAAAGTTCCAAATGGTGAATATATTGATTCGGCCAAACCGTATATAACATTCTTACTAGTATAAATTGCGTATTTTTACAAAATTTATGTAGTCCATTGGAAAGGAAATTAGACGTGATGGAGATAAACTGAGTATGCAGCACAATGTCGCAAAACCATAAAACGAGTGTCCAAAAACGGAAGGAGTTATTGTACATTAATAAAATTTTGTTAATATAATGTTTAAATATGAAAAAAAAAATAAATTTTAGTAAAAATCACTGCAAGGATACCTATAGCTGTCATATATTTTGAGAGTGAAAAATTGAATAAAATACTCAAAAATTTAATAGAAACTGTAGGCGTTCGATGAAATTTTATATATGTCTTATGAACATAATTAAAATTGTCAGCAGTTAATTTTGATGATTTCTAACGAAGGATATATATCTAGCTTGAAATGTCCTTAAAGGCAAAATCTATAAAAAAAGTAGATAAAACTATTAAATTAAATAGCAAATTAGTATATATTTATTAGATTTATATTTAGTGTTCAAATTTGATGATAGGACCCATAAGTTTATATCAAATCTGATTATAAATATATACAAAAACTTTACTAAATTCTAAGTTATAATGTGTTCTTATATGAAAAGTATGTGAGAAAATCGAATATTATTATCCTTTCCCAAAGACATTTTAATATGTCCTGTAAATAGAAAAAAATCGTTTTATGGTTTTTTCTTTTAAATATTTTTTTTTATAAAATAAAATATTTAACCCAATTTTGCAGAAAAGTCTTAATTTTTAATAATAATGTATAGGATTTTGAATTATTAGTATTTCTGCAGTTAAACAAATATATTAAATATCATTTAAATTATACACTTTTAAAACATATTTGCATAAATTTTCCTTCCTCCTCCCTTTTCTTTAGCCAGAGCAATTAATTAATAATGATAAAATTTCATTAATGTCTATTTCTTTGAAAGTTTTATGAAATGTTTTATTTAAAAAACTTTATATGTTTTCGTACTTTGTATATAAAAGCAACGAATAAGTTTTCAAACTTCTCCATTTATTTAATTGCAATTTTCCAAATTAATTCACCTAAAGTAAAATTTGCAACTTTTTATTATTTTTGTTTTAAATTATTTTTCTATAAATGTTATTTTTTCAGTTTGAGTACTCGTATAACTATGTGTGCTGTGCTTTTACTAAATATAAAAAAAAAAAAAATAATACCTGTGACAAAGGGGAAAGGGAAAATAACTTTTATGAAATGTAGACACTTGTGAAATTAATCCCTTAAAGTATAAACAAGGTCTTTTTTGGTCGATTAAAGTTTCAGCTTATTTCATATTAAAACCTTTTCCAATTGATTAAATTCAAAATAACGATAAATCCAATACGACTTATGCAATAAAAAAAAATGTATGTAATTATATCTCTATAATGTCAAAATAATAATTTTTATAGTATTAGATCGTTTTGCTAATAATTTTTAATATTATTAATCCTTTGGCATTTGCCAATTTTTAAATTTATTTCCAATAATTCAATATAAAAAAAATCAATTTTATATGCATGTAACTTTCGAAGGAAAGAACTTTTTTAGGAAATTCCTTTTAATTTTTCTTAATTTAAATATATATTATATAAAATAACATCACCAATTTTCTAAAATTTAATAACTTTTTTTTTCGTTTTTGACCACACTCACGACATAGTGCACTGTAGTTTATGCATATATTACTTTGTTTTCAAATGTAATAAAGAGGGCAACCAAAAATGTATTCTAAAAAAGTGTTTTATGCTCACAAAAAAAAAAAAAAAAAAATCTACCAAAATATGCCCTAAAAATGAAAAATATGCTCTTAAAATATTATTTTTTTTTCTGGCAGAAATTTAAACTATCTATTAATCGTGGTAAAAATAACTTGATTTTTGTTAGCAATTCTTATAAAATATTTTCTTTTTGCACTTTAAAATATTGAAAATGTAAATTATGTAAATGTGCAAAATAAAAAACATTTTCCCCTTAAGTGTAAAATATGCAAAATTATGCTATTTAATGTAATATGTGTATATGAAAGTATAAAATAGGCAAAAATATGCTATTTAAATTGATAAAATATAGTCTAGAATAAGAAGTTTTTTTATATGAAAATATGGCAAAATGTGCTGCTAAGGGTAAAATATGCAAAAATATGCTATTATGACAATATATGCAAAAATATTGTATAAAAATATGGCAAGATATACTGTTAAGGGTAGAATATGCAAAAAATATGCTATTATGACCAAAATATATAAAAATATTGTATAAGAAATCGATGACAAAATTCTTAAAATTTTCTGAAACGAATAAATAACTAACAGTTTGGTTCATTTGAAGCCCAGGAAAAAATATGATTTTACATATTTTTGATTGCCCTGCATGCAGAGAAAAATTATAGTTGTAGTGACCATAATATAAGAGCAATATATTATGATTGGAACATATGATCGCAGCAAAAAATAGAAATGATCCACTTTGTCACATTGTATCCGATTTAATGGTTAGTTTTTTCACGTTATGATTATATTTTTACTTATAATTGAACAATGTTATTATATTATTATACCATATTTTCATATTATGATTTCATTTTATCACATGATAACATTATCATTAAGTAATGTTATCATATAGGTTACCAATATATATATATATATATATATATATATATATATATATATATATATGAATGTATGTAAATAGTAATATTTACATATTATTAGTTATCTACATTTGTACCACCATATGTGGTTCAAATGCAAGATATTTTATGATGCTTGAATCACACCGTGTATAACCAAATCCTGTCTATTTATATTTATTCATATTTAAGGTTAGGCTAGGTTTAAAAGGACGGCCTCTTACGCCTCCATCCAGAGACCATTCGGTCCATTGTGATCCCTTTATAGATAATAGAGAAAACTGACAGCTAAAGAAAGAGAAAAATCCTTGTAGAATATAGTAAAAGATGAAAAAGAAGGATAGCTATATATAAGAAAAATAAGAAAGATGTGGAACCTAAGACCCATCAGATCAACCTTGACTACCTCTAAGCTACTTTATTCCCATTACAAACCCTATAAGGTTGCCGAGTTTTTCACTCGCAACCTGCTCTATTTCGTGCAGAATATGCCTCCCAAACCACTTCAGTCTATTTCGCTGAAGCCCTACACAGTGATAGAGTATATGCTACACTGTCTCTAGTTCCTCCACATCATTGCACGTCCTAAAAAAATTTGACGCGTCAGTGTCCCACTTACTGATCATATACCCTATTGCGAGGTGACCAGTAATCATGCCAACCTGAGCATCATTGTTAGGTTGACAGTACTCATGCCTACAAGATGCTTCGAATCTGCTGGTTTAAGACTAGATACCCTGCAGTTCGATCTACTCCTCCAAGCAAGCCTCATTCGTTCTACCTATGGTCCATTCCCTTATGGCCATAAAATATGACCCAATCGGAATCCTAACCGATACCTCCACAAAAGACCTGTCCAACTCCGACCCCTTATGAGCTAGCTCATCGGCTATTACATTGCTGAGATTATCGCAGTGACCAGGAACCCAACAAAGTCTTATTTTGTAGGCATCGATTGGTATCCTAAACATGCAAAAATTTTAAAAATAACTATATTCATATATAAACTAAATGAGAGTTATATTGAAGTTAGAAAACAAATATTAAAAAAATATATATTTAAAAACAAAAAAGTATTGAAGTTTTCCACTAAGTTTGTGAAAAGGAAAATTATTATATTTATTTGTAACATTTTGTTGTTTTAGGAATAATAATATTAATATGGTTTAAGAACAAGGAAAACGACTGCAAATATTTTATGCTTGTAGAAGAAATGATATGTTTCATATTAACAAAATTTTGTTGCTGGTAAAAATATTTAAAAACAAATAATTTTTGCAGTCAATCATATTAAAATTCTTGTTGAGTGTAAACATTAAATGACAAAATTGAATCAAGATCATTGTTATCATGAACACAGAATTATTAAATATATAAACATAATATTGTTGTAGTGATAATACTGTAACCATATTTTTTCTCTGCGTGTGGTGTTAAACATTTTTGACAATTGTTGCGTGATATGTATAAAATTTAATTAAATTATTATATTCATTTCATGCATTTAAAAATGTCTAATGTTAACAGTTTTAACAATTTTTACAAATACATATCACAAAGTATTAAAAGACTTGTAGAAGCATATTACATATCCCTTTTCGTGTTGAATTAAACAAATTTTTATAATTTTCTACAATTACTAGTGTATTACCATCATCCATATTAGTTAAATAAGTATTTATTTATGTTAGACACCAATAATAAAAAGAAAAATAATAAATAAAACTAGACACACATCAATAGAAAACTAAATATTAAACAAAATTATAAATAACAAAAATAAGGGAAAATCATGATTTTTCTGCACCTGTAAACGTACCCTCCACATTCAATTGAATGGCATGACGATCAGTACCACGTTCATTTTCCACAACCAAATAATAAGGACGTGCATCATGTTCATTGGTATGATGGATATGTAATGTGGAAAGGTAACAATCCTCGCGTGTATCTTGTAACAAATCATCGGCACGAAAACGGTCTAAAAACAAAAAAAAAAAAAAAAAAAAAAAAAAATACATTGTCAACACAATGACAGTAGCACAAAAGGGTAACAGCAATTGTAGTAGTTGGAGTAACAGTTTCATTAGATATTAAAGCCCAGTAATGTATACAATTTGTTAATACAATTGTAGTGGTAATTTGGTATGAAGAAAGGAAAGGAGTAGACAGTTAGATATGAAAGATAATTAGGCCACGAAACAAATATGCAGGATATTTTTGATTGTAAGCATTAGAATGGTTGATATTTATGTTTAGAAATTATTTTTGATGTATTGGTTGTTTTTAATGAATTTTCAGTTTTTCGTTATTGTTGTTATTGTTGTTTTTCATATAAATGACAGTCAGATAAGATTGTGGATAAGTATAATGAAACCAAAAAGTGTAAAAGGATTGTATATAACCCCATACAATTATTTATGTTGCCGGTATATTATTGGAATGAGATATTGTATATTTGAACATTGTCACAGTGTTAAATATCAAATAATATTACAATCATTAGACCATTGTGTAATATAATCATTTAGTGACCCACCAAAAACAAATAGCAACAGTCAGAATATATTTCAATATACAGAAACAAATATTCGAACAAAACAATATTTGAGTTGTTAAAACAAGAGAACACATTACATTTATATAAGCCAGAAAAATACAACATGTTAACATTTTATATGAAAATTTCCCCACATAAATTTTGTCCAGAAAGTTTATCAATCATATAGTTTAATTAGTGGCAACATGAAAAATTAATAGCGTAAGAGAATATCAATTATTCATTTCATATGTAGAGGATTTATTTATTTTTTTTTTGTATTAAAAGTCCCCCAAAATTTATATCAGCATTATCATCATTATTAGATTATTATTATTTTTTTTATATAAAATCATTAAATATATTTGCCATTCCAAAGTTTGTCAATATCAGCAGTTTGTCAGCATCAGGTTGTTTTATATTATTTTAAAAGTGTTAGCATTATATGAAAAGAGATAAAATAAAAGGGAAATAAAAAATTTTATGTTAGAATTTTATATATTAAAATAATCATTTTTTCAAATTATTCTTATAGATATTGAATAACCTACCTATCGCTGAACCAGCATCTAGCCTTAGAGAACCCCATTCCCAGGCTACACGATGAGGCCGGGGATCGGCACATACCACTAAAGTAAGCGAGGCAGGATCTCCTCGCTTTACCAAAACAGTGTGCATAGATGGATGTAAACGTAAAACTTGAGGGGCACCTGAAATGGTATTAAAAGAAAAATTTTAAATTAGAGAGAAATAATAATAATAATAATAATAGTAATAATAATAATAATATATTTATGAAAGTTATTTCTTTTTTTTAATTTTAAGCACGAGCTTTATTCAAAGCTTTTGGTATTTAAATCAAAAGCTTTTAAGAACATTTTTAGATTTGAATTTTACGGATTTCGGCAAAAAGATATTTTTTTGGACTAGTACTCGTGTAAAGATTATTAAAAATTAGATTATACAAAATATATTTTGAAATTTTGCAACACATTTCAACAATGTTAACCCTTAATTTAAGAAGGTTCGAGTTTAGAAATATTTGAGGATTTTATCCCAAAATTAAAACTCAAATATAGATTTTAAAGCAATGATTTCTATAATAAATTTAGTTTTGTTAGAATAACTTTACATGGTGAAACGATTTAAGTATTATTTTCTTTGTTCCTGATATTAGTTACTACAATTTACTTTGCACACATATTCAAGAAAGGAGGGTGTTTCAAAAAATATTGATCTCAAGTTCAGTTGAGGGTTAAATTAATACTTTTGGGTGTGGATATCATCTGTTGTATTTTAGTTATATTTTTGTAAAACTTCATAGAAATCTGGGTAAAATAATAAACAATTTTGAGTTATATTCTCGTTAAAGTTCTCAAATATTTCAAATTTTGACTTTTGACATTTCTGTTTCTGAGGTTGAATATATTTTCAATAATCTGTATAATACTAGTCCAAAAAAAAAAAAAAAAAACTGACCACAATACAAATGCTTTTTTGCTGAAATTCGCAAAATAAAAATTTGAGATATGGCGAATTTAGAAGAGATTTTGAACTAATTAGTTTTTAGAAGAATTCTTAAATAAAAATTATATGCAATGCACATTGGGGCAAAAAATTAGGTTTTGCGGCAAATACTAAACCGTAAGTTTTTATAACAAGATATAGGTATCGTACTTTTTGTGGTATTGTCTATGTATGGTATTTCTTCACTTTCTTGAAACTTGTTTAACAAAATTTTGAAAAAATTGAAATTGGTGATGCGAAACACTCATAATAAAAATCAACGTTTTTTTTTTATAAAGCATGAATAGGGGATTATATTATCCTGCAGGGTCAACGATTTTTTTTCGATAATTATGATTCAAATTTGACTAAAAGTAGCATTTTATTTCAGCATTTCTAAAAAAAAAAATAATAAAATTTGGTCTGTACATTTCTTACGCAAGTGTTCGAAAACATGTTAATGGTCTGGGGAACTAATAATAACCGATTACTAATATTGTTTAGTCAATTTTAACTTTTTTTGTTTTGTTTTGATAATTAAGTCTAGATTACGGTTACTTTACATTAAATTGCAAAAAAGAGTTGATATTAGCAAATTTTTTCAAAGAACTGAGTAAAAGTCAAAATTTTCACATATAAATGCACCCTACAAACTAATATTTTTCTTACTATATTTTTATAAAAAAAAAAAAAACAATTCTAAGTAGAGTAAATTGTAGTTTAATATATATCATGAATTCTTGGTAAATCAATAAAAAACTGAAGTTTTTTAAATTTGTGTCCTCCGATTTTCTCGAAAATAAGAAGATATTTACGTAAGGGAAGAAAATAGATCAATTTTTATATCCACTGTCAAAAAATGATGGGAGATATATTGGGTTTGTTATTCCGTGTGTAGCATGTCCTTATAGTTATCTAAGACTCCGTAGGTCCTCGTGAAAATTTAAGACGATCTAACTATGCAGGATAGGGCTCGAGTCGAATATCCTAGGGGATGAAATTTGACTCAAATATTTGTCTACATAGAAGGTTTTTTAAGTATGGAAAGTGAGCAAAATCGATTCATAAACAAAAAAAAAATTATGGACCAAATACTAAAAATATAGGGTGTCCATTGTAATTCTAGTTTAAACAACGAAATTTTTAACGAATAGTTAAAGGACCAATGTTAATTGGGAAGCAAAAAATGAGAACGGCCCTCCCACTTCACCACCCACCACCCATATAAGGTGAGACATTAACGAAATTTTGTACAAATAGTCCAAGGCTAATGTACACGCGGAAAATAATGGCTGTGATCCACCTACTTTACCGCCCACTTCCTATATAAGTTGATATTAAAAAAAAAAAAATTGCAGATGGTGGGTAAATAGATTCAGCCAAGACGAAGATAACAGTGTTGGTAAAGGTCGATCATATAATACCCTACATGCTTTTGTATAGACACTAAAATGATTATCGGGAGAGATCAATTATGTGACGATCTTTATGAAGGTTACTGCAATTTTTTATGCCTGTATATGAAAATTTTTTATGTAAAATTTAATTTCGTTATTGACATTTCTGTGAGATTTATGCACGTTTAAGTATTTTGCGGCAATGTGAATTACACAGAGAAAAAATTGCATATATTTGAAATTTTTTTTTCATAAATATTATGAATCGAACATGACTTTTTTTCCCCAAACTTTTTGCATAAAAAATAAAATTTTGTTCATAAATATTATTAAATTATTCATAATGAAAATTTTAGGAATTTTGCTAAAATTTTGTTAAATATTTGATTTAGATTTATTAGATTTAATTGAAAATGTTAAATGGAAATAGTTATACATGAAAATATGAAAAACAAGTTAAACAAACAAATTAAAATAGCAAAACTCCAAGGAAAATCTGTTAAAAAAAATAATGTTTAAAAATCTGCATAATTTTCCTTGTATTCTGCAGCACATAATTTCGATAAAAAGCGCATTTGTTCTGTTCCAAAAATGCAGCTAAAAATCATAAAAACTTAAAATTTCCAAAGAATATTTCAAACACTTTTTTTTACAAATTGAAAATATAAATGAAAATTTAAAGAATTTTTTCAGTTTTCTTAACTTTTGATTCATTTGAAAAAATATAAAAAAAGTTTAAATGCTTAAGAAATTTATGATTAAATATTATGAACTGAAATCAATGAAAATAAATTTTTATAATAATGTACAAACTTTTTTCTGTGTACATGGGAGTCGTGCTCAATTCCACTAGATTTTTTCTTGGTTACTCCATGTATCAAATTCGATTAAATATCACAAATTATTGCGGATTTTACAAAGTGGATTACAGTGGGTTTATTAATCGTCCTTATTATGATTGTCGCTATCGTGCTGTTAAAAAGGCGTTTTTTTTAAATCGGTATTATGAATGACGAAAAACGATAAAAGTAGAACACTGTTGTCAATTCTATTACAAATTTCGTTACCATGAGTGTGGTATTTAAGTGACCAAAATTGCAAATATTGTCGTTAAAGTTTTTGTTAACGACTGTACGCAAAAATGATCAAAAAAAAAGAAAAAAAAGAAAATTCAAAATGGATATAACTAAAAAGTAAATATTATAAGACTAAAAAACTATTTATTAATGATAAATTTAACTTTTTTAATTACGATTTAGTCAACTTTAGAGCTAAAATCACAAACATTAAGCTATTTAGTCGAATGGTGTTACTGTTGGAACAAAATCCATGCTTGGCCAAGGGATTTAGTAGTGGCATAAATAAAATAAACTTTAAGGAGGAGTGGAACAAAATTGGTAAAGAACTGAATACTTTAGGACTGCCAACACGTAATGGGGAAGGATGGATGAAGGTTTGGGCAGATTATAAATTTAAAATAAAAAAAAGTTAGTTCACAATAAAAGCCGATGTCGTGCTATCGGGAGTGGTACCTTTAAACAATACGTGTTATCCCCAACAGAATAAGCAGCCTACAATTTGTTACAAATGAATTCAGTTGTGAACCCAGGTGGTATTGCGTTTGGTATCCAACGCAGTAGTCAATATGAAAATGATAACAATGAGGAGGATATAACATTGAGTGATAATCTATTTATTTCTTTTTAATTAAAAACGATCACGAACATAAATTTTAACAAAATTTTTTTTTATATTTAAATAAATGTTTTTTATACCGCCCGCCGAACAGCTGTTTTTGACAGTTTTCATTATCAGGTGGTTCATAAATATTTAAAATCGTGCAAATTATGAAACAATCTGTTATTTTCACTCTGTTACAAAAATGTCGTGTCGTATATTTCAGATGATATCTAACAAAATTAGGAACGACAACGACTACGACAATTGTCGTAATAGAAAAAAAAAGACGACACTCATAAAAAGGCTGAATAAAAATTCTAAAATAATACTAGTATCAAATTATTTTTTCGGGAATAGGATTATATAATATATGAGACTCATTTCAACAAATAATGATCTGTTATACTAAAATTTGAATAAGTTTATCAATATACCTAAAAACCACTTAATATGCAATAGAAAATGTGTTACTAAAGAAAAGAGAAAAAAAATTGGCTGTAACTTCTAATTCCATTAAGATCTCATTTTGAAATTTTTACACTATAAGGGAAAATTAATTGCAAACATTGTGTAAAAAAAAGTAATGAAAATTAAAACAACCTTTTTGAGGATATCCAAGGATAAAGTATATTTTTTTTTAGAGATCCTTGCGCCAGGAAGATGTTTAGTTCTTTAGTACTGTCCAATAATATCAAGTTTGTTGAAATCTGATAATGTATATAAAAGTTATTCAAGTTTAAATTTTGCTCATTTTTATATAAAAAAAACTTCGAGGTGTTCAACTTTAGAGGTTTATAGAATATGAACCGTAAACGATATGTTGCAGGTTGATATGCTATATGAAGCGCATAGAAGAAGTAATTTTATATGCTGAATTTAATTAAAATCGCTGTTGGTGAAAATCCGAGCTGGGTCGAAATTTTCTGAAATTACCCTATAAAGACTAAAGCTTAAACTATATTCATTTTTTTATTTTTAGTATTTTTTCTTAAAATAAACTCAAACGAATACATTCTGACAAATAAGAACTTAGTTACGTCATAGATTTCCAGTAATAAGCTTGTTTTTTTTTAAATTTATCTAAAGCTTTTTAAATTTCTTATATTCTTTTATTTGTTCTTTTTTTACTTACCTACTACTTGCAGCGATACTGGCTCAGATATGGCCACTCTTTCCTGGCCATTAATATAATTTGTAGCACGACATTCATATTCACCTTGATAATCATACGTTACATTGTCAATCACTAAACGAGGCTCATTGCCACGTTCCACATATTTAGAGCCATGGGAAATACTGCAAAGAAAAGCGTAACATAATATAAATATTAAAATTATTACCAACAAGTGTTAAAATACAATGTATTTATTGAAAACTTAATAAGGTATTCTACATTTCATTAGAAGAAGAAAAAAAAAAAAACATAAATTCAAATATAAAGTCCCTCTTCTTACTCTTACAACAAGTAATAATATTTTTCAATATTTTATAAATTCAGTAAACACAATGACTATGAGTGTATTAGTGTATTAGTGTGTATGTGTGTATGTGTTTTTGTTTATTGATTTCCAGCTCACGTTTGTATAACAATGACAAGTGAAAAGTTGTTAAAAGATGAGTGAAAAGTAACAAATAATAAGACGAATTGTTGAAAGTATATAATAAAAAGTTTGTACGCAATTCAAGTTTGCTTGTTTTCTATTCTTTATATTTTTTCTTCAGTTTTAGAATATAAAACATGACTTAAATTGGCCCACATATAGACAATAGTTGCATATAAATACATATTTGTATATTTCTGCTTTAATATCATGGAAATAGATGCAGTGTTTGCAAGGATAAAAGAAGAGTTTGAGGAAAAGAAAAAAAAAAAAAACGAATATCTTTCATAATTTTAAACGTGCTGAAGCTTATAACATTGTTTGATTTCTGCTTAATTTAAAATGGAGTGAAGGAGGAAAACCTAACAGACATTTAAGTAAGATATGGAGTCAATTTTTTTCCAGAATAGGTCCATTTTAAATGGCCTATTATGTATTAGAAATTCTAAATGAACTGGTTGCATTTACTGCTGAAAATTTTCTAGTTTGTGATTTTAATTAAAAATAACTGGTTACGTATGATTAATATTAATTATGGAATACTTTTTAAATCTTGGCATAACTATATAAGTATTTAAAAATTTATAAAATAAATGCAGGTATTAGAGTAACCTTTAAAATAGTTATAGCTGAAAATATTTTTGACGTGAATTTATTTACCGTGCACAGTGGTTCCTAGACGCTTTCTACAAAATAAAATTTCACATGGACAGAGTTGAGCTGTTTCTGAATTTATTTGAAATATTACAGATTCCTAGCAGGTAAGGGGAATAGTGAGTGACGCTTCAAAGTTGGCCATCTCGGGTATGTGAGTTTTTTTTTAAAAATCTCCAAAAAATCATTTATCATATGACAGAAAAGAAATTTTATATATAGATAGTTTTTGTAAATCCCTAAGATATATTCAGTTCGAAATAAATTTTTATCTAATTTTTAACCTCGTTTTTTTAGTTTTTTTTTAACTTTCACCAGATTTCTTACAAAATTCTAAATAATATTACTGTAATAATTATATAAATATATGAATCCGATAAAAAATTATATTATTCTGAATATGGTACTTTAAAAGTGTCTCATATTTTTTTGCTTTTTTTCAGTATAAAATTTGTTCATTTATAAAATTTGTTTTTTATTCTAGACTAGATCATTATTGGAATGTTATTAAAAGGAATCTTAAGGCAAATGCGTATAAGGTAAACTCGGAGGACCTAAGGGAAAAGTTTTCCCCATTAGACCTATCTAAACATTGTCATTTTTAACGTTGAAATATATATACAGTGCAAGCTGGCTATTCGCGACTACCCATTATCGCGACGGCCCAGTTATCTCGACGGCCTGGTTATCGCGACGGCTTAATTTTTAAAATTGCAGGTTCTATAATCGCGAAAGTTTATGAAAAACACGTTTTATTTTCGCGACTTTTATCTGTTTTTTTAAATTAGATTACAATGTCTATAACCAAAAAAAGAGAAATCCCCGTCTTTTGGTATACTAACATTTTTGTATGCTTCTGATCTTCAATTTTGTCAGTTTATTCCTGTCGTTTGCTTTTAATATGAGAAAAGTTCAACATAATTTAAAGCCAACGATTTCTCAAAAATTAAAGATTTTAAAAAATTTGAAAAGTTGCATAAGTCTTCAGTTTTCCACATTATAAAGAAAGAAAATTCATTAAAAAGGTTCGTACGTACAATAAAAAGTGGCCCTGACAAACGTTTCACCTTAAAGAAAGCTGAGTACCCAAGAATGAAAAAAATGGTTTAACAAACCAATTCAGGTTTCAATGCCAGTGAAGGATGGTTGAAGAAATTTAAGGGTTGACATGGAATTAGATTCTTAAAAATTACGGACGAAAAATTGTCTTCAAAACCTTATCTTATTGATCCATTTGAGAAAGGGTTTAAGGATTACGTTAATGAGCATGGGTTGACTCTTCACGAAATCTACAATACCGACGAATTCGTTTTATATTACAGGATGCTTCCAAATCACGCTCTTGTCACATATAATGAGAAAATGGCTCCCGAAAGAAAAATATGTAAAGAGCGAATGATTTTTTTGTCCTATTCAAATGCAAATGGCACAGACAAACTCAAATCGTTGGTTGTTGGAAAATTGAAAAACCCACTCGCCTTTAAATGCTTTTTCAATAATCCTGTAATACACAACTTCAGTAATAATGCCTGGGTGACATCATGGTTCCATCACGAATTTGTTCCCCACGTAAGTTAATTTTCACCAATTAGTAAAAGTAAGTTGTTCATAAGTATAAATTTTTTAGGTCCAAGAATTTTTTACTTCAAAAGGAGTGCCGCAAAAATTAGTTTTGCTTTTAGATAACGCAACGTGTCACCCAGTTGAGAAACTAAAAAGTGATGAGGGTTTAATTATAGCAATGAATCTACCACCCAATTGCACTGCGCTTATTCAACCATTAGATCAAAACATTATCATCTTGATCAAATTAAATTATAAAAAACAATGGCTCGCCCACTTGGCGAGAAGGGAAGAAATTTGGAGGTCAAGCTAAAAAACTTCAATCTCAAAAATGCAGTTCAGACTCTAGCTACGTCCTGGGATACAATATCAGTGTCCAATATCCGAAAATCCTGGAAGGCCTTGCTTGAAATAGTTAGTGAATGGAGTGATAAGGATAATATTTTACAAAATATAATTCAGGAAGAAAACGAAGATCTTTCAACTATTGGTACACTTGTAGCTCAAATTGGTACGAAACATGTTTTCACGAATGCTGACACAAACAACTAGATTTAAGAAGAATTTTATGTGGAAAGTAATGAAAAGCAAATAGAATTATCAGATAACGAATCGGAAGATTTATACGTCATGAAGAAAACAAAATTTAAGTGTATGATTGTATAACATCGATAAGCATATGCATACAATGGGCTTTGGAAAATAATAAGCCTACAACAGCACTATATGAACTACGTCATTCAGCTATTTGCCATAAAAGCAAATCCAAATCTCCAATTTCTTTAAAAATGTTTAAAATGTAAATATGCATATCAATCAAAGCAGTTCTAATTTTAAAAATTACTTAAAATTTTCAATAAAATTTTTGATTCTGTTATTGCGAAAATACAGTTTTCGCTATAGGTCTGATTTTTAATTTGTCGCGAAAATCGAGCTTGGTCTGTATTATAAAAAGCTGACCTGAAGATCCAAAAAGCAAAAAAAGTTCCTAAAAAAACGCTAGAAAAAATATGGAGGCAAAGGAGAGAACGAAAATGATCGAAATTAATCTTCTTCCAAAGTATGAATATATCCTAAAGAGCGATATCAAGTACATACTGTAGAACTTTTTACAACATCCTGGTCAGGAATTTGTTATCAGAGATATTATGGGAAATGTAGCAGATAAATATTATGTAAAGAAAATTAAAATTATCAAAGATATTTTTGGTCTGACAAGTATTTTATTCATAATATGTGGCACTTTTAACAGAGAATTGCACTCAAACCAGTGATTGCATAAATCGAGCTTGCACTGTAAATATATAAAATTTATCAAAATTGTATCAGCTCAATATTGATATCAAATGAAAGCTATGAGTCCCGGTAATATAACAAAAGTTTTTATTTAAATATTATAGAACAAAATGTACAGGAATATTTAAATAAAAATATTGTTGTAATGCAGGGAATCGTAGCTCTTATTTAACATTTATATTGAGTTGATATTTTAGATCCTTTCGAATTTTTTATGTATGAATATGACTGTCATACGGTGTTATATTTTTAATTTAAACGGTAAGAAATTATATTTCATTGGCAAGTTTAAATAAATAAATAAAATAACTTTTGTATTGTCAAATCTAGATAGGTTTCAGATAGCATCGTAATCTAATCCTTATCCTTTTTTTTTTTTGAATCCTTTAATAAAATGTTTACTGGTATCTTTCTTTATAGTCATACAACTCTATACTTTACATGTGTAATTTTCTTACATCTCTTATCAGGAGACTTATGACATGTTGTAGAAAAGCCAAATATGAATTTAAACTCCCTATTGCCTTCCTGTCTATCTCCAACTCTATTTCTCTGCTCAAATGTCTGCATATATTTAATATGCATAATGTATAGTGTTATATGAAAACAACTACTCCCTTTAGAATAATACGTTTTTAAAATTTATGCAACAGAGTAAAAAAAGACTGACACATACACTCTTACATACTCACATTATACTTATACATATGTAAAAAAAAAAAAAAAAAACAAAACGTGTAAAAAATTTTTATGGAAAATTTATGTTTACGTATTGAAGGAAGAAAGTTTGCAAAAACAACTAGCATTTTAACTTGATGCATGATTCCTTGTCTTGTTCCTTGTTAAAATATTGTTGCCTGTAAAGCACGACTACCAAACTAAAAAAAAAAAAAATAGGGATAAATTGTAGTTGTAACTATTATCAGGTCTTGCATCAATTGTTCAGTTGTGTTTGGGTAACAATTTTATCGAATTTTCAAGAAAAAAAAGTAGCAGATAAATAAATTGTGTGTACTAAAAATTGCTATTGTTGTGCTTTATCTTTATGTTCTCTATCTTTCCTTATAGAGCACACAATACTTTTTAGTGTTTAAGATTATGAATTTGCTTCACTTTGTGAAAGATAAAATAAAATTTGTTATCGATACGTAAGTATAAGTAATAGCTAAGATAAGAGATGGTATTGAATTAAATGTTTTTTTTTCTAACTTTTTCCTTTAAACTACAAATTTGTAAAGAAATATGTTTTATATCAAACATGGGCATCTGCGGCCCCACAAGAAATTTTTTGTGTTCCGGGATACTTCTAAGAAACAATCTGTTTAAAATTAATATAACAAAAATTATCATATTATAACTTAAAAGCAGGATTAAAAGTTATGTATTAACTATTTATTTATTTATTTATTTATTTTTTTTTGATAACTAAAAACTAAACAGCAATATATGTTCTTAGTTTTTAAAAGAAAATAAATTTCAAATATGAAATTTATTAAATTCTTGCTTAAGTTAAACTGAAAATATTTTACAAATACAAAATATTTTAAATTGCTTTAAGTTTAACAAATATAATTATTTTATTAATATAATTTTTTTTAGCACAAACATTTTACTCTCAAAGAAATGAAAATCTTAAATTTATGGGTAATTAGAATTTGAAAAATAAAAATTTAAAATTTATTAAAACTGTTTTTTTTTCTATTAAAAATTTTAAATTAAAAGATGAAAATTAAAAGAAAAAAAATTACTAAAAATGAAACTTAAGTTTTGTGCTGCCAAATGCAAACTTTAATAATATGTATTAGTGAATGGTATGAAAAGTAAATAATCGATTTTCGATTTTACGATCAACCATTTTAATTTCGATTTTTATAGTCCCCCCATAAGCGATTTTTTAATCGATTATTATTTGTAAAGCTAGTAAAAAATTAATTAAAATTAAATTGGATTATATTTAAAAGTACCCTTAGACGTTTAAATATGTATATAATGTATATCGATATGTTTAACAACTAAACAAGAGAATATACTCTTTGAGCCAAACATTTTGAGGATGTAATTAAATTGAATGCAGTAGTCGTATGACTGTTCGAAGAAGATCGAAAGATAATAAAAAAAAATCGATAAATTCATTAATAACCTACTGCCGCAGATCACTCTAATAACGTAACTAAATATCTTAAATTCAAATATATGTATTTTGTAAAAACATATGAAGTAAATTAATCATTTCACCAGATATACACTGATATAAAATATTCCATATAGAACTGACACTAGAACTGAGTGTGGAATATTTTCTGCAAGACTTGTTTCAGAAGATATAATTTCCTAATACAATATATCGACTATCGACTTTAATGTGAATGGTGATTAAAGCATGGAATTCGTAAATTCTGAAGTCGTAATGTCTACTCAAATGCACTCAATCACTATCTATACTTCTCAGGCTATTCTTGGTAACAGGATATTCGTGGGATCGAAATGACGAATGAATGCCTACGGATATAACAGAAAGACAGACGGATAAAATTATTCTTCTGGTCGAATTGTCAAATAGGGTCTTGAAAAAAAAGGATATTTTATTTTATTGAGGATTAGGAACATTCTTTATGTGAATGTTCGGCACTGCGGGAAGGAAGTTATCAAAGTTCATCCATTATAAATAAAAATTATTTCTTGAATTGTATTTTTACTGATTTTTTTTATCTTTTAAAATATTGTCCCAATATTTTTTTTTAGAAAGTTTAATCGAAGCCTAAAAGTCGATTTCAGTATAAAGTTGGCTGTTAAGAATCGACTACAAAATAATCATTTTTGGACAAATAGAATCGATTTTCGATCATAATCGAAATTGATTTACCAGTCACTAGTATGTATTATGTACAATTAAAAATTATTTACACGTTACACAGTGGGGCAGAACCAAAATTTTTTGGAAATAAATCTGTAACTTCTGATCGGTTGGTGGGATTTTCATGAAATTTAGTAGAGGTATAGCAGAGGAGTGTACAATGTTAAGTTTGTAAGGGGAGCACAACAAACCCATCAGGGGTGGAGCTAATGGGGCTCAAATTTAGGTACCTCTGACAAATTTTTGTTTCTCGTCGAAAACAAGGATAAGCTTACATATATACATATTTTTAAAATTTCTTTCGCTATTTAGAAATAAACCAAACAAAAGGCCCAATTTGGGGTTTTTAAAGAAAATTCAAATTTTTTAATTGTAATAACGTATTTGTTTATACAGATATCTTAATGAAATTTGCAGGAAATGTGAATCTTTTTAATATAAATAAAAGCGCGTTAACCAAATTTCAATTAGGGGTAGGATTTTCAGAATCCCCAAAAAAACTAATCAAAATTCCCAAAAATGGGATTTTTTACATTTATGGATATAGAATATACATTTTTCCGAAGTCCCGTAGATTTTGCTTTAAAACTTTTAAAAACATATTGAAGATTCTTAAAATGTATTCCGCTTGTCGATTCGAGCTTTGGGATTTGCGAAAATATGGTCTAAAATCAAAACTTTCCTATGAAATGGGTCGAATTCGGGAGGGTGTGTACCGAGACCAATTGAATTATTGGGCTCGTTTTTTAACTCAAAGTTATCTCTGTGAAGTTACCTTTTAGAAAAGTGTAAAATTATTATATGTTGCTAAAGAAAATTTTATTTTAGATAAAAAAGAGTGTAGATACTTTTTTGGCTAAAAAAACATAGAAAGTCGTCTTTTTTACAATTTTCAAATTCAAAATCGTTTGTTTTTGGACTCGGTAAAGATATCGGCTTAAAATTTTTTTTATTCAATAGATAATTTTGTTCTTTAACTAGTTAAGGAAAAAACTAATAAAAGCGGTCGGAAGTACTAGGATATATAGGAAAAAAAAACTCGACCACGAACATGCACAATTATGGTGCTTAAACGCAAATAACTCGAAAAACTATAAGAGATAAATAGGATATGTAGGCATATTTTTATAGGTCGTATCAGGGCCTACAACAATATATAAAAATATTTGAAATCGGACGAGAAACAAAAATTTGGCAAGCGATTAAAAATTTTTTATGTCAGAGGTACCTAAATTTGACCCCCTTAGCTCCGCCCCTAGGGGGATTGTTGTGGCTCCCTTCCAACCTTAACATTGTACACTTCTCTGCTATACCTGTACCAAATTTCATGAAAATCCAACCAACCGATCAGAAGTTACAGATTTATTTACAAAAAATTTCGATTCTGCCCCATTGTGCAATGTAGGATTTTTTTTTAAGATTTGTATTAAAGTTTAACGAAAATTTATTTGCGATATCAGATATTTTTTTAATTTTTGAAATTTTTTATTATAAAAGAGTCTATATTTGTTGCTCTTTTGCCAATAATTTCATTTATAAATTGCCACGTTGCACGCGTATCATATCTATTTTTATAAAATTTAGTTTTATAGTAATTGTTTTTTTTTTTCAAAATGAATTCCTTTATTTAATATATTTCTAAATGTTTAATATTCTTTTTCATGCCTTTTTTATTACGATTATTTTGCCATTTTTTAAAAAAGTTTATCCCTTAGATCACAATATTTTATTATTTCTTTACTAATCCATGGATTTGAAGATCTTTTTTAAACGTATTTTCTATTTTATTTGAATTTTTGTAAATTTCACTGAATTAGTCTTTAGAATTATTAAACAGATCATTTATGTTAGAATTTTGTTGCACTAGTACATTCCAATTAGTATCTTGTATTTGTTTATTTATTTTATAGTTGTGAAAATGTGACCCCTGATTTATTATGTTTTCTCCTCCCCTGGTTGTTGATGTGTCATTAAAAAAAAAGTTTCGAAAGTTCTTTAACCCAAAAGTAAACAAGTTTGAAAAAATATCTATATGTATATGACTTAAGTATTTTTAGATGAATAACTCAAGCAAGAATATTATCAAATATTTTTTTTTTGTTTGAATGTAACAAATATTTTAATTATATGTTCTAAGAAATCTTTACTTTTGATAGCTTCGTTGTGAATTTTCTAAATATTATTAAAGAATATTCTCCATTCTCAAAGGCATTTTTAAGGTTTTTTGCCATTTTAATTAGTCTTGTTTTAAGAAAAAAAGAGATTTAAGTATAACCAGTGTGTTTGTAAATTTCATTATTACATTATTTAATATAAAACTTATTATTTTCACAAAAAATACATTTTTCCTTTTTTATGCACTTTTATACTCATGTGTGTTGTAAGAGCTTACAAGCAGGATTATCTTTTAGATTTTTTCTTTGTATTCACATATTCCACAGAATTTACAATATTGAAAATTTAAAGCGGGTGTAAGAGTTTGTGTCTGTGTTGGTTTGTGTACATCTATATACATTAGGTAGGCTCTAACACAAATGGAAATATACTTCATTCTAAGATACCACAAAAAATTTTCAAATATTTCTTCCCTACATTATTTTCTCGTGAGCTGGATCAATATGAAAAAAGGTTCGTTTTTCGTGTTTTTCGGATTTTTTTCATATTTCTGCTAAAGGAACAATATGAAAGTTTGGTATCGTAGGACATGCCTTTAAGATGTGCATTTAATGGCATAACAAAACTTTTGAACTAGGTCCAAATGAGTTCGAAATTTTGCAACTTTTCAAAAAAAAATTTGGCTGTTTGAATATTTTATGCATAAATATTTAAAAAATAAGACCAAAACAATGAAATAAAATCCTCTAGTAGCTACATCGAAACGGTCTTTATCGTTTTTTATAGTTTGATCTTGTTTGAATCTTATTCGATTTTTTGAAAATATATTTTCTAAGCGCATTTTATAAGCTTTCTAATGATATATAACTCTTTGTATTTATTTATACTTCTATTAACAAAAAATTAAATAAATTAAGTTCAAGTGAAAATTTATTTAATTCCTACTCATATAGAAAGATTTGTATATGAAGAAAACTATGTTTTAAAAAAATCTAATAAAATTCAAACAATTTAAAAAAAATAAAAAAACGGTTTCTATATAACTGCCAGATGTATTGCTTTGATATTATTATTTTTTTCTAATATTTGTGTGTAAAAAATTCAAATATCAACTTTTTTTCTGAAAAATTGCTGATCTAAAACTTTTTTTATATTGTTAAATGCGCGCCTTAAAGGCCTTTCTAGCGATATCAAACTTCCGTATTGTTCCTTTGGCAGAAATATGAAAAAATCCGCAAAACCCTAAAAAGGAACAACCTTTTTTAATTTTGATCTAGCTCACGAAAGTATAATGTCAGGATGAAAATTTTGAGAAATGGTATCTTAGAATGAAGTCAATTTTCATTTGAGCTGGGAACATCGATATCAAATTTTCTCTCCATACATACGGGGCTACCCTAATGTACATGTGTAGATATTATTTATAATATCCCGCTTAAGTCAATTTCTTAAAGGACTGTGTTTGGTTATAGTTACAACTGTTGCTGAGTAACGACATCATTCGTTATATTTTTATTTTTTTTTTTGTGTTTTACAATAACTTCACAGTTAATTAATATGCAAAGCTGTCTTGGTTAATACTTTTACTAAAATTTTGCTCTCTTTCTCCTTTGAAAGCCATACACATAAATATGTTTTCAGTTTAGTTGAGTTAAAGTATAGGGAAATAATTATAGGTATCACAAAAATAATTTTTATAAATTCTTTTCTAAATTTTAGGAGAGTTATATTGTTTAATAATTATTTGTTGTACAGTTTAATACTCTATTTAGTTGGTTTTGAAATAGTTTTAAAATTATTGGAATATCTTTTTTAGTTTAGAAGTTAGAAGCTTTTAAATAAATATTCCTTAATTAATATTAATCATACGCTACCAGTTATATTTTTAAGAACGAACATTTTAATAGTTTAAGGTGAGAATATGACGTAATGTGTGATAAGAATGGAGAGTTCTATTGTTTAATAATTATTTGTTGTACAGTTAAAAACTCTATTTACTTAGTTTTAAAATAGTTTTTAAATTATTGTTATATCTTTTTTAGTTTTGGAGTTAGAAACTTTTAAATAAATATTCCTTAATTAATATTAATCATACGCTACCAGTTATATTTTTAAGAACGAAAATTTTAATAGTTTAAGGTGAGAATATGACGTAATGTGTGATAAGAATGGAGAGTTATATTGTTTAATAATTATTTGTTGTACAGTTAAAAACTTAATTTGGTGGGTTTTAAAATAGTTTTTAAATTATTGGAATATCTTTTTTAGTTTAGGAGTTAGAAGCTTTTAAATTAACATTCCTTAATAAATATTAATCATACGCTATCAGTTATATTTTTAAGAAATTAAATTTTAATAGTTTAAGGTGAGAATATGACGTGATGTTTGATAAGGATGATAAATAGTTAGGGTATAATTATAACATACGGAGAGCTTAAGGCAGTGCAATGCAATCGGATCATTTTTGAAACCCTAAAAATTCATCATACTAGACCTAAACCTCGAATACAGCTGACTGTTTTAGTAGGTGAGAGACCGAAAACATCGCTTGGAAATGTTAAGAAGCTAATTAAGTTTTAAAAAACTCTTTTAAATTCTTATGAGTTTAATTTTTTTTTTGTTCAAATATCCCTTTAATTATTGTCTTTAATGTAACCTTGTCTCTGCATGCTGTTGCAGGCAAAAATCATTAACTTGTTGTTAAATATTTTTTCCCTCTTTCTTTTAAATATTTTTTCTGCTTCTAAAAATATTTGCTTTATAGGGATTTCATTTACTTGTTTTACTCTCTTAGTGCAAGGAAAAAAGGGAATGGTAAATGGCGGCATAAATCAAAATATTTGGCGTCGAATTTTTCATTAAAACCCTATGAAGATGAATAACCAAAAACATGTTTTGTCTATTTCTTGTTAAGAATTTTTCCAAATAAACTTTTCTATTTCGGAGAATTTTAGCTAAAAACAAAGAGCTAGGCAACAGCCAATGTTAAATAGCAAAATAAGAAACACATTACAATTCCAAAAGCATATATAAGTGTTGACTTAATGAAGTACGTGTTTATCAAGAAATTAAATGCCAATTTCTTTTAATTTCGTTTGTAATATTTTTTCTGCTTGAAAGCTGAGTGTGGAAGGGCAAATTACAAATATATTATGAAGTATTTTCATTTGGATAATAAATAGAATGGGTTTGTTATAATAAATAAGTTGCCAATAGAGAGTTTTTGCATATTGTTGAAATCATTTATAATAAATGTTGATTACGTTTATTAATGAAAAAAAGTTTAGGTAAATACTTTATCAAGAATCTTAGGATTGTGATTCTAAGATATCAATTAAATAGTTAAATAAGTTAAACTAAGAACAAACAGAGATTGTTTTAAGTTATTCTCATAGCATTAAGACTAAGATTAAGCGGTAAAGTTTGAAGAATAAAAGTAAATAACAAGGTTTCAGTTTAGTTCCAAATCAAGTCTGTTACAGTTATAGTTCCATAGTAGTGTACTTTTAATTTCAAGTGCACTAAGAGTTAGTAATGTTATTGGAATTTCAAATAACTTGAACATTGTAAAAATTGAAGCTGGTTACGTATGATTAATATTAATTATGGGATATTATATAAAAGCCTCTATAGATTTTAAAATAATAAGGATATTATAATAATTTAAAATACATTTTAATGCTGAATACATAAAAATATGTAGAAAACTTTCAAAAATACTTTCCCTCAAACTTTTACTAGCAAATAGAAAACATGTTTTCAATTTACAAATGTAAAATAACAAAGTTTTTTTTTAAGTCCTATAAAAGCGTCCACCATCGACTACAAATAAACTTTTAATGGAAACGCCATAATGTGCACTTTTGCTAAATGGATTTCTTTTTTCCCTATTTTTGTTGTTATATTTTATGTTTTGTTTTTCTGTTGGCGGCCAAAGGCGATCACGTATTTTATTTATGAAGTTTGTAAAAGAAAAGGAAAAACAAACCTTCATACTATTATATGAATAAATACGATAGAATATTAATAAATCTTTTAAACTGTATTAAAAAGAAGGAAAAAATACTTACCGTTGTACCCATTTAAAAGAGGGCATAGGATTGCCATCAGCTACACATTCAAAAGCTGCAGGGCTGAATAAAGGTGCCGTAGTTAAGCGATCTGGGCCAGCCGATAGGATTTTGGGTGGATCTGAAAGAAGAAAAAAAGTTTTTTTTTTATTTTCAAATGTGGGATAATAATTTAGTTTAGGTTCAGTTCTCTATCGATTCTAGTTTAGTTTTAGTTTTATTTCAATTTAAGTTCAGTTACAATTCTGTTCTAGTTCAGTTGTAGTTTAATTCTATTTAATTTCTAACTCATTTCTCTTTCAGTTCTAGTTAAATTTTACTTCAGTTCTAGATCATTTTTAGTTCAGTTCTAGATTGGTTCTTAATCAGTTCTAGCTTCACTTTTATTTTAGTTTAGTTTCAATTCCATTTTAGTTTAGTTCCAGTTCAGTATTATTTCAGTTCCAGTTCTTCTCTAGTTCATTTCTAGTTCAATACTATTTCATTTCTAATTAATTTCACTTTCAGTTATTGTTGAGTTCTAGCTCAATTTTACTTCAGTTCTTGTTCAGTTCTAGTTCAGCTCCAGTTAGTTCTAGTTCATTCTAGTTCATTTTCAGTTCAGTTCCTCATCAGTTCTAGTTTAGCTCTAGCTTTTTTTTCAGTTCTAGTTCAGTTCCAATTCCATTCTAGTTAAATTCCAGTTCAATTTTAATTCAGTTCTAGTTTTGTTCTAGTTCAGCTCTAGTCAGTTCTAGTTCAGTTATAGCTCAGTTCTAGTTAATTTTCAGTTCAGTTCTATATCGGTTCTCAATTAATTCTAGTTTAGCTTTAGTTTTATTTTAGTTCTACTTCAGTTCCAATTCCGTTCTAGTTCAGTTCTAGTTCAGTTGTAGTTCATTTCTATTCAATTCTCAATTAGTTCTAGTTAATTGCTAATTCAATTTTACCTCAGTTCTAGTTCAGATTTAGTCAATTCAAGTTCAGTTCTAGTTGTCCTATTCCATTTTTTCACTTAAAGTTCACTTAAATTTCTCATTCACTTTTAAATCTATTACAGCCTCTGGCTCTGTTTCTATTCTGGTTCTTTGTCAGATTCTAGTTATTTTTAATTTAAGTTTTAAAGTGTTAAAAGTGTAAGTGGTTGCGTATGATTAATATTAAAAATATTAGTTATATTATATTTCAGTTCTAGTTCAGTTTTATCTCAGCTTTAGTTCATTTTTTCCCCATTTAAAGTCCAGTTCTTATGCAATTCTAATTCAGTTTTAAATCTGTTATAGCTCTGGTTCTAGTTATATTCTATTTTCGGTTCTAATTCAGATTCAGCTTTTTTAATTTAAATTTTAAAAGCTGGAAATTTCTATACCTTAAAGGTAATAGATTCATCCAACTGATTGCGTATGATTGATATTAATTATAGAATATTTGTTAGAAACTTTAATAACTCCCAAACTAAAACAGATATTTTCATAATTTAAAATGAATTTTGAAACTAACAAAATGGAGTTAAAGTAAAAAGTAAAGTAATGATAAATTTTAAATAAATCAAATGGGAAATTTGTAAAAGAATTTAGAAAATAAAAAATGTATTAAAAATACTCTTTTTAATGCACATTTTATTATAATTTTTTCTATAATAATTTAATTGAATTTTAATGGAATTATTCAAACAAATAATATCTAATATGTTTTATTAGAAAATACTATAAATTTAACTTACATTTTACATCCAATTGCACTGATAATTGCTCTGAGGTGCCTACAGAATTTTGAGCTTGACAGGTGTAAAGACCAGCATCACGTCGTCCAACAGGGCGTAGCTGTAAAGTTTCCTATAAAAAAATAATAAAATAAAATAAAATAAATTATAAAGATATTGAATTTAGCTTTGAACAAATTTAAATGCATGAGAAAAATAAAATAAAATTGCCATAAAACATTATTGTAATACAAGACTTTAGTTTGGCAAAGTTACAAGGAAAGAAGAAATAAATCCTGTTATACTGGCTATAAACCTTATCGAAGTTGTTGTTGCTGTTCAGTTTTATTAGTTAAACTTACCTGTAGACTGGCAATTTCTGAACGTCCTGCTCGACGCCATACAATACTCGCTGGTGGATTGGCATCCGCTACACAGCGTAATATCAGTGCATCTTTATCCTCTTCCAAGTCGATTTCCGGTGAGCCAATTAGACGTATTGTTGGTGCGTCTGCAAAAGAAATACAAAAAGATGAGAAACGAAGGAATAAAACAGATGAAGATGAATGATTGTAATTGTATGTGTGTGAATTTGTATGATTTTTTTAAAGCATATTGTAGGAAAATTGCAGTTAATTTAATTGATTAAAAAATAAATGCAAAAAACAAAAACTGGCAACAGCCAAAACATTGAAAATTATAGAAGAGTGTAACTATAAACATTGTGTCTTGTCTGGATTTCTCTGTACTCCTCTCTATATTTTTTCCGTCTTTCATTCAATTTGGCTTAAAATCAGCTGTAACAGATTTTCTTGTTTTATTTTTATTTTGTAAAATTTGAATTGTTGCCAATTTAATTTTTTGGCTCAACGAAAAACAAGTTATAGTTTTTCTTTAAAATCAAAGTAAAATAACAAAAATAAAACTCCTAAATTCATGTAAAAGTCAGTCAGTCAAATATTAAGATAGACAATTGGTCTGTTGGTTTTGTCTGCTATTCCGTCTGTTTGTGTGAAATTTTCACAAGGAATATACATTTATTAAAAAAATGACAGAGGAAGAGCATTTTATACCTTTTGTAATAAATTCAATTTGCGTTTATTAGTCTTCAGTTTAGAGTTAGGCAAGAATAAAGGTAATCAAATTTGCTAAATTTGTTTTGAATTGCTAAATACCAACTAATAAATTGCAGCGAAATGAAAAGAATATGTACAAAAATAGTTAAGAAATAAATTATAATATAATGCAAAATTAATTCCGTTAAGTTTTAAGTTTATAAATGATCAAAAAAAAAAAAAAGACTCAAGCTTTAAATGCAAGATAAATTTAAATGAATTGAAGTTTTTGCTTTAGACTGAAATCTCTTTTTAATAAGAGTAAAAGTAAGTTAAGTACAGTTCTGCTTTTGCCTGTTGCCTATGATTAATATTAATTAAAAGTAATTTTTAATAATTTGCTAGAGCTTTTAACTTATGAAAATATTTAAACAAATTAAAATAATTTTAAAAGTTAACAAAACTTCAATTAAAGAATTTAATTTTAAATGATAAAACTAAAAAGACTTTAAAATATTTTAACTCAATTTTCTCTTCAGTATAATGTTTTCCTTTTTAAACCAATTAATTTTCTTTATATTTTCCTTTACTTTGAAATACAACATTTCTTACATTTAACATCTAATCTCGCCTCCACTGGTACCGTTTTTGCCGTATACGATTCATGATAAGCCAAACAGCGTAAAATATCACCATGTCTCTCACGCATTGCTGTCAATTGTACCACTGAGGTGGCCGACCAAGTACGTGGATTATCTGGTTCGGTGGCATTTGTTTGCGGATGAATGGGTTCAATTTCTTGGTCACCTGCAAGAAGACAAAACAAGGAGAGAGTTTAGGGTAGAGTATAAGAATGGCAATTGTGCTTTTATTTTTATTGTAATAATATATTAAATGGAGTACATTCACTATAAGGGTAATAGAGTAAAAATGCAATTTAAAATAAGGAAGTAAAGGAGATAAAAAAAAATTGTTATCAATCTACAACGAATTGAAGTATAAGCTATTGGAAAGTGAAGTGGAATTGAAGAGGTTTCATTTAAGGGAGAACAAATTAGCAATCAAATATCCTGGGACTGAAGCCAATTTGGAACAATATAAAGGTCTGTGTTTTGCAATAATTTATGTCTTACTATAGAATCTATTAAGATCTTTAAAAAGGCTTATAAAATAAAACATCTTGAGACTAGGCTAAGAACAAAATAGGGATTATATAAAGATATAATCGAAGTCAATTTCCGTCTACTTAAAACCTGTGACATATGATTGAAGGCATTTTTTTACTATATAGATATTTGTATTTAAAGCTAATTTGTAACTGTATTAATACTTTGAATTGAAGCTAATTTGGTATATTATAAAACTTTCTTATTGAACATAATATAAGTCCTGTGAATGAAGCAACTTGGGAACTATGAAAATTTCTCTTAATAAGGGTAAAATTTTTTGTAGAAAAACTTTCTTACTAGAAGTACAAATTTGTAGAAAAAATTTCTTAATAAAAGTAGAATTTTCTACAGGAAATTGTTCTTATTAATAGTAGAATTTTCTATTTAAAATTTATCTTATTAAGATTATATTTTCTATAGAAAAAACTCTTATTAAGGTTACTATTTTTTATACAAAATTCGTCTTACTGAGAGTATTATATTCTAAGGAAAATTTCTCTTATTAAGAGAAAATTTATATAAAATTTTTCAACTCTTGATAAGAGTACTACTTTCAATAGAAGAATTCATATTAGTAAGAGTAATATTTTCTATTGAAAATTTCGGTCATTAAGAGTATTACTTTCCATGGAAAACTTTTCTTATTATGAGTACCATTTTCTATGATAAATTTCTCTTATTAAGAGTACTATCTTCTGTAGAAAATTTCTATTGCTAAGTGTACTATTTTGTACAGAAAATTTCTCTTATTAGGTGTACAATTTTCTGCAGCCAATTTCCTTTATTAAGAGTACTATTTTCTATAGAAAATTTCTCTTACTAAAGGAAAAATTTTCCACAGAAAATTGCTCATATTAAGAGAACTATTTAATGCAGAAAATTTATCTTATTAAGTATACTATTTTCTGTAGAAATTTTCTCTTATTAAGAGTAACATTTTCCATAGGAAATTTCTCTTATTAAGAGTACTATTTTCTATAATAAATTTCTCTTATCAGGAGTACTATTTTCTGCATAAAATTTCCTTTATTAAGAGTACTATTTTCTATAGAAAATTTCTCATATTAAGGGAAAAATTTTCCATAGAAAATTACTCATATTAAGAGAAGTATTTAATGCAGAAAATTTGTCTTATTAAGTATACTATTTTCTATAGAAAATTTCTCTTATTACGATTAGCATTTTCCATAGAAAATTTCTTTCATTAAGAGTACCAGTTTCTACATTAAATTTCTCTTATTAGGAGTACTAATTTTTGCAGAAAATTTTCTTTATTAAGAGTACTATTTTCTATTGAAAATTTCTCTTATTAAGGGTAACATTTTCCAAAGAAAATTTCTTTTATTAAGACTACTATTTTATACAGAAAATTTATTTCATTAAGAGTAACATTTTCCATAGAAATTTTCCCTTATTAAGAGAACTATTTAATACAGAAAATTTATCTTATTAAGAGTAACAATTTCCATAGAAATTTTCCCTTATTAAGAGTACTGTTTTCTACAGAAAAATTTCTCTTTTTAAAAATGGTATTATCTATAGAAAATTATTAATATTTATATTTTATATTATTATTTTCTACAGGCAATTTCTCTCATCAAGAGTGACAATTTCTTTAGAAAATTTATCTTATTAAGTGCTGAGTTTTCCCATAGAAAATTTCTTTCGTTAATAGACTATTTGCTATGGAAAATTTCTCTTATTATTTTATTTGTATCATTTTAGAAATACTTTAAAACAAGTCAAATACTTTTTAGTGCAAGTGAAATTGCTTGTTTTAGCGTAAAACAATTACAGATAATCATACAACATGAATGCAATTCTCCAGGAAGAAAAGTAAAAGCCAAGTAAAAGAGTACAATAAATAAACTTAAATATAAAAACAGAAAAAAACTGTCTATTAAATTCTAGAAACTACTTACCAAGAAACCACTTAAGTGTGGCAGGTGGATTACCATAGTGGGAGACACATTTCACCGTAGCCAAAGAACCCGAGTCCACTGTAATATTATGACCAGGTGGTACATGAGCACCTTCATATTCCAAACGAGGACGTTGTGGAGCCACTAGAATAGGAAAGAAAAGAAAAGCAAAAAACAGAAAACAAGAATATTCATTAGTGGTTGCAATTTAAAGTTAAACAAGGGAAAAATGACAATAAATGTGCTGCGTATTTTCTATAGCTATAACAAGTGTAACTGCAAATAGTATCTGTTATTATATTTTTTCTTAAGATATTCTTACATACATATGTATCAGTAGGGAGAGTGTTTATGTATTGTTTACATGTGTTGGTGTATTAAAATTGATGTCATGCATTTCCTGCTTCCTACGGACGTGCGTTCTATAAATATTATTTGTCTTGATTTTATCTCACTTTCTTTATCTTCTACTCTTTTCTCTTCTCCTTAGAATTTTCAATTTTAATTCAGATGAACTTTTCTTAGAATCTTTGCTAGTGTCATTGGATTTGCAGTTGACAGTTTTAGGGTGGTCGGTGTTTGGATTTTAACTTCAACATTTGTATCTTTTGCTAATATCTATGTAGTGTGACAGAACTTTTGGTTTTAGTGGTTATGTTATGCAATTCTAATTAAACTAAAGCAGATGAAGCAAATGTAAGAAACATGACTTGAAAAATGCATTCAAGTACAGAGACGGATTTTTTAGGTAACTAAGTAGAGTCCTATGATTTCCAGTTGAATAATTATAATGAATTTAAATTTTAATTAAACGAAGTATGAATATTGTAGAAATTAGCTTTATTCGTAAGTAAAATCAAAATTAACTTTTTTTTATTATATGAGGCGTATGTTTAATATTAATTGTTGGAATTTTAAAAATAATAGCAGTAATTTGTATAAATTAAAAAATATTAAAACAATTTATAGAATCTTGTTAATTAAACATATATTATTTATACTAAATACCACTGTTTCAATCTAGGTTTCGTTAATAGTATTTTTTCCAAGCGATACACTTTTGCATGTATGTCACTTGAAAGTAACTAAAATCAAAATTAACTTTTTTTATTATATGAGGCGTATGATTAATATTAATTGCGGGCATTTTAAAAATAATAGCAATAACTCGTATAAATGAAAAAAAAAATATATTAAAACAATTTTCAGAATCTTGTTGATTAAACATGTATTATTTATACTAAATCCTATTTTCAATCTAGATTTCGTTAATAGTATTTTTTCCAAGCGATACATTTTTGCATGTATATCACTTGAAAGTACTCTAATTAGGCTTTATTAATTCATATATGTCATTCTGTTGAAAGGTACATAATATAGTTTTTTAAAGCTTTTAATATGGAAAACTATTGAGGACTTTAAAAAGTCTCAAAAATGAAACTAATTTGAGACTGTGTAAAGTCTTATGTCTCAAGCTAATTTGGGACTAAACTAAGTCCAAAATGGGGTTAATCGAAGTCAATTTGCGCCTACTTGGGGACTTTAAAAAGATCTTTGACAGAAAGTAATTTTTAGTTAGAGAAAGACCTAATATAGAAAGACTTTGATAAAGTTAATTTGGGACAATATAAGGACCCATATATGAATTTTTGAAGCTTTTAGTATGGAAAGTTTCGTACCAGAATAGTAACATTTGAGGCAAGTTTAACTTTAGTGTTATTTTTTGAAGAAACCCGCTATCATCAAGATAATAAGTTGCCTCAGCTAAAGCATGATCGCCATAAACTTTTATGTTTATAGGGATCATGCTTTAGCTGAAGCAACTTATGGTCTTGACGATTCTGGGTGATTTCTATGTGCATGTTAAGAAGTAAAACGGCGAGCCGAAAAAGTTTGAAGAACGCAAGAATTGCTCGCAGAGTTACTGGGAATAGATCAAGCAGCAATTCCGAGATGTTTCATAGCACCTGGATTTATCCTAAAGCAGGCAATTGTCGCATTTATTGAAGAAAAGAGACAATGAAATACTGCTTCAATACCACAAAATGAAGTGATTTCTGCATGGAATTATTACAGACAATTAATAGTGGATCGATTATGATAATCCAAAGCGTAAAAAAGTATATATTAAGTCTGGCCAACCAAGGAAGTGGACACCAAAATCCAATCTAATTAATCGTGATACCAAGATAATGCTCTATATTTGGTGCGACCATAAAGGCGACCTTTATTATGAGCTCATAATACCGGGTAAAACAATTGTGAGAAGACTTTACTGAATATAAGATAACCATTTGAAGGGACCATTGAAAGAAAAATGGCCATCCATAGTGATATTGCTCGGCCTCATGTTACTTGACCAGTTAAACACTATTTAGAAAATGGTATAGCTGAAGTACACTTCACTTCTGAACAAGGTAACAACATTGGCTTGCGTCGATGAGAGAGGTTTAGGGATGGAATCCATAGATTGCCAGAAAGATCGCAAAATGTTATAGTTTCCGATAGACTATACTTTGCATAAAAAACGTTGAATCATAATTTGAAATACTATGGGAATAAATATATATAGCTTATACATAAAAAATACTGCATTTGTTTTTCTAAAAAAGAAACAAAAGCATCAGTGGCAGAATTTGGCATAACAAATTATTTGTAGAGTTAGCGGAATACCCCTTACCATTTTGAAATATTAAATTTAATGTAAATAAAACTTATTTTTGGTATTTTATATTTTCAAAAAAAAAAAAAAAAAATAAAAAATAAAAATAAACAAATAAAAATAGAAACGTTTAGCGTTTAATACTAAAACAATTGTAATCTGTAAGGTCAATAAATACCTTTCAAATATTTTTTTGTGGCAATTTAAAAATATTTTTTTTCTCCTAAAATTCATTAAAGTAGAGAGGGAAAATAAAACTCTGAGTAACTGTAATAAATATCTTCCGTTTTGGAGATTTTTTCATGCTAATATTTTTTTTAGATTTTGGTGATTTCTTTCCTTTTCAGTTTTTCTACTTTGGCGATTATGGTATTGTTTTAGCTTTTTTTCATTTTGGCAATTTTTTCACTTTAGAGGGTTTTTTTGCGATCTTTTCCTTTCTAGAAATTTTTTTATTTCGGCGTTTATTTCATGTGATTTTGGTGATTTTTTTTGTTTTCGATTTTTTTATTTTGGCCTTTTTTCGTTTTTGTTTTAGCAATTTTTTCCCCTTTTCCCCCCTTTTATATTGTTTTGGTGATTTTTTTCTTTTCTTTTATTTTTGGCGTTTTTTTTATTTTGGTGAATTTTTTCCGTTCTGGCGAAATTTTACTTATCAGTCTTTTTTTCTCATTTTAATAATTTTTTTCACTTTGGCGATTTTTTCGTTTTGGTGATTTTTTTCCTTCTGGCGAATTTTTTCTTTTCAAGTATTTTTTCTCATTTTGATAATTTTTTTCACTTTGGCGATTTTTTCGTTTTGACGATTTTTTCGTTTTGGTGATTTTTTCCGTTTTGGCGATATTTTTCATTTCTGAATTTTTTTATTTTGGCGTTTTTTCGTTTCCGCTTTTTTCCCCTTCATGTTGACGTTTTTTTACTTTGGTAATTTTTTTGTTTTGGCAATTTTTTCCCCTTCTTATTTTCTCGGTTTTTTCCGCTGATTTTGTTTTTACAATACTTTCAATAAAAATTAAAAAAATGACATATTTCTTAGAAAAAAATAAAAATCACAAAATAAATTATATTTCAGATCGAAAAAAAAAAATCATAAAATAGCTGTTGTTGTTCCCAAAAAATATAAAAGAATAATAAATGGAGGAAATTTTAATAAACCAAGTGAAATAACTTATACTACATAAAGATGTGCATTTGCTAAAAAAGTAACGGTATAAAAACAAAAAGAAAACATTTTCCAAAAAGCAACTCAAATAGTTAACTTTTATCTACTCTGTTCATCAATGTGCATAAGATTCAAACAAAAAATAAACAAAGCAGTTTAAAGTATTAAACTCTTTTTCTATGTTGTTTTTGTTTTTACAAATCTCTCAATTAAAATTGGAAAAATAACTTGAACTCAATGTTGTTGTAAAATTACAACTTGTTTAGTTCGTTTTTGTAAAGAAATAACAACAATGACACTGCTCCGAGTTGAGAAAGTTATTTGAGAGAAATGAAATATAAAATATTGAAGAGTATAATAATTTGAGACGCTCTTTTGTTGAGTGTTATTTACACATATGTGAGTTTTTTTTTAAGTATTAGTAGCAATTTTTATCGCTAATGACTTCTAAAGTATTGAACGGATTTTAACAGAATTTATATTCTATGAGAAAATGCATTTCGAATTATATGTTCTATATCAAGTTTGTAGCAATATTTTAGAGGGTGCGCCAGAGAGACCGAAAATGTGTATGGAATTGTTGTGAATGATATATTTTTCTGTATTTTTCGGCATATATAGTTAATATGGATTCTACAGGTGACTTTCATTTGGATGGGGAAAAACTTATGGAAGCTTCATACATATATCTGTGCTAATAGCAAAATCAAAAAACGACACACAATTGATGAAATCTTAATTGAGTCTTGTTTTGATGTCGTTGAGCACATAATGTTAGACAAGTCCACAAAGAAAGTCATGAGAATCCTTCTCTGAGATATTATTATTGTTTGCTAAACCTTTGTCCAGGACTTCTAAAGGTGTACGGATGTAGCTGCATCAATGATAGGTTTGCGGTCATTTTTTTTAGACCACTTAAATCTCACTTTGTAATTTAGCGACAAGTACTTCCTACGAAAATTTACTTGACATATTTAAAAGTGCTCTTCAAACAACTATAGACGTAGTAAGTTTTATAAAATCTAGTGTCTTAAGAAACAGAACTCCTAAAGCCCTATGTGTCGATTTAAATGCAAAACATAAGTAATATATTTTTATTTTATATCGATGTTCATTGGATTTTGAAGGGAAATATGCTGAAGAGATTATTAGAAGTAAAGACAGAAGTAAACATTTTCCTTTTATAGAAAAATTGAGATTTTTATAAAAAATTTACAGAGAATAATTTATATATATTTGCTTAGCATTAAAGTGCAAGGCATACAAGTGAATATATTAACAGAACTTGATTCAATAAGTGTTTTTATATGGAACATTTCTTTATGGAAAGACGTTTTAAATCTCCTCTATTAAAAAAAATATTCCTCATTTCCACTGCTGATTCATTTGATGTTCAAAAAGAACATACATATGAAAAGTATGGTAAATACATTTGGAATCACTTTACTATGAATTTTCCCGATATTATTTATCCCTTCAACAGGGCAATTGATGACATACCCTATATTTTTCAAGAATAAGCAATAGAACGAGTATCAAAGCTGATTTTTAAATCTATGTTTAATGAGTATTTTTTAAAATATCATAAAGTTGGGAATGAGGCGTTAAAAATTTTGCTACATATTTATATGAAACTAGTTTTTCTGCCCTGCATTTCATAAAGTCTAAATAAGATGTGCTTTGTCAGATATTTCCTCCAATATTAAAAAGTTAGTAAAAACAAAGGCATTTTATTACATTAACTTTCTAATCATAATAATAAAAAATTTAATTTATCAAAGCTTAATGGAAAAAATTTCCATCCAAATTTGATTGATAAAAGTTTATAAATTTAAAATTTTTGTTACGAATATTTAAGGTCTTTAATATTTTTTAATTGTTTATAAGCTTTAGAAGATTCTTACCTTTTATATTTAATAAATAAATTAGTTTTTATAACACAATTTTATGTAAAATAATTACCTTTTGAGTTATTACTACTGAACAGTCCGCGAAAAAATGAAAGTCTCTAAAAGGTTCCGTAAAGCATGAACTTAAAACTACATTGTTTTTTTAATATGACTTGGAAATCAGAACCCTTTTTCTTTATTTTATCTAATCTAATTTATATAAATTTTTAAAAATTAACCAAAAAAATGAATAGCGCTTAATTATCCCTTTTTCACGATTTATTTATCCTTAGTACATTCTTATCTTTTAAATTCCTTTAGTCATTTATTCTACTTGTCTAAAGTCATTTAATATGAATATATTTTGTTTTGTTTAAGAGAGAGGGATTCTCATTATGTTACCATATCTGCATCTTTGCTAACAAAATAAGAAAGAGAGAAATCTAACAAAAACCAAACTATAAGCAGTATGAGTGTCATCCAAGTTAATTGCATGTAGCAGTTACGTTTTTAATACTCATCCAGTCTTACACTCTCTAACAACATACACTTATACTAAAACACCTGTATATCATCTTCATTAAACTAATACAGTCGCACATATTACATACATTACTTTAGTATGGGGTTTTGTGGTCAAATAAGCTAGAAACAAATTGTGTTTTTGTTACTGCTGAAATTGTTATTGTAACATTTTTTTGTTTTGCTCATTGGGAGATGGTGCGTTGGAGATTGTATGTATTTTAGAAATTTCTACATGACTTAAACATTTGAAGAAATCTTCAAGAATAATATGAGTGTCTGATTACCTAAACTGTAACCTGATGAACAGTGGGTTTGTTAAGAAGAACTGAAATGTTTGTGGTAGAAATGAATTTTGAACATTTTTTGTTCTTGACTAATATTAATTATGTGCAGTTTTGAAAAATTGTTGGTTAGTCGTAAAATTATAGTAGTATTTGAACAATTGCCATGGTCCACTATTGTTTATAGATTAATTAAATTAATTAATTAAACTAATAATATGTGATTTCAGTTTCACTACATCTGGTCATTAGACCTAATATGAATGCCTAGAACTGAAATATAATTAAAAAAGAATTAAATTAGAACTGAACCAGAGCTGAACTAGAACTGAACTAAAATTCAACTAGAACTGAAATAACGTCCAATTAGAACTGAAGTAGAACTAAACTACAACTAAACTAGAGGGGTATTCTTGTAACTAATTTCGAAAGGAAAATCGTCCGAAACCGTATGGTTTATACTTTGAAATTCAAAATCGAAATATACAATACAATACAATCTTTCAAATCGAAATATACAATAATCCCCCAGAGCTGAACTAAACTAGAACTAAACTAGAAAATTTTGAGTTACAAAATAAAATTTTGTAACAGAAATTAAATTTTAAATCTTTTTTTGAACTAAAAATTTATCTTAGAACTAAAACTGAGATTTAGTACTAAAAATTAATTTAAGAAAAATAAATTTTCTTAATGAAAATGCACTTAAATATTGAAATTTTATTTTATAACTTTTTAGTACCTTAATTTATTTTAGTAATAAAAATTTATTTTTCTTTAATACCAAATAATTTGTATTAAAATTCATTTTTAGTACTACAACAAAGTTTTAGTACAAAAACTAATTTATAGCACTTGTAACGTGGAAATAGTACACTCAACTCTTCTACTTTTCCGTACATATTCCTTAATATATTCTTTTATGAAATTACTAGCATTTTTCCAGTTTCTTTATTATTTTGCTTACATATTTTTAATTATTTTCATTTTTCATACTAATATATTGAATACCTTATTAGTAATAGGTAATTACAATGAACACCCCTACTGTAAATTACATACATACATGTGCTTTAGCTGATCAATAGATTTTACTTGATAGCCAACAAGCAACATAATTCTCATTCAGTTGATACTTGACTAAGTGTAAGTAAACACAGTTTGGTTACAGTCGGGGCGATTCAAACAAGACAAGAACCCGCCATATAAGTTTCGGAGATTATTTTATATAATTGGAGAGCCGATTAGGTTTTGCAAAAGAAAAATTTAGTCGTATTTTCACGCTCAACTTCGGGTGGGGTCCCTAAATAAATTTAACTTCGGCTGCTCGTTCTAACGAGTAGCTTCGTGCTTCTCGTTCTCACGAGTGACTTCGGTTGCTCGTTATCACGAATGACTTCGGTTGCTCGTTCTCACGAGTGGCTTTATTCTGCTCGTTCCCACGAGTAGCTTCATGCTGCTCGTTCTCCCGAGTGATCTCGGTTGCTCATTGCCACGAGTGGCCTCGTGCTGCTTGTTCTCTTAGATAGAATATTAATCCGTAGAATTGTATGGCAGTAGTAGTTTGAGAAGTAGCTAGACACTAGCTTTATGAAACCATTATACGTATTGTAGAAAAATATACGATCTTCGATTTCCAAAGCTGCCACCTGAACCGGAAACCGATCCTGATGAATACCCGAACCTAACTGACAGCTGAGAGTGTCGAAGTCGAACGTACGATCTTAATTCTACTATCGGACCAAGAATCTTCGAACCCTACACTGCCACCTGAACCAGAAACCGATCCCGCTGAAAACGAGAGTGTAGACGCCGAATGTATAATGCCGATCCTAATTCTACACCCGAAATTTTTATAAGCTGAAGCATCGAAGAATCGAACCGATCCTAATAATAGGCGAAGAACCGAACCGATCCTAATATAAGCCGAAGAACCTAAACGATCCTATATAAGCCGAAGAACCGAACCGATCCTATTATAAGCCGATGAACCGAACCGATCCTATATAAGCCGGAAAACCAAAATAAGCCTTGTTGAAGAAGGGAGAACCGAAATGAGCCTAGTTAATTCGAATTGAAGTTATCGAAATAATTCTCTCGTAATATCTATATATTTTATATTTGAAAGGGTAAATGAAATGTCTTCTTACTTATGGTTTGTGGATCAGTAGTAAATCCTGGAGGCGACTAAGTTACGTTATACACTAAAACTCGTGTTTAGTACTAAAATAGATTTTTAATCATTTTTGTTTTTTGTACAGAAACTTATTAACAGTAGTAAAACTAATTTTTAGTGATAAAACTAATTTTTTTGAACTAAAACTTATTTTTACTATCACAAATAATTTTTTGTTCCAAAGAGTATTTTCAGCACTAAAACTTATTTTTGGTTCTAAAACGTATTTTTAGTGCCACATTTTCATTTATTTGTTTCAAAGTTTTAAAAAATTGTTTCTTAAATCTTACTGATATAGAAATTAACTAGAACTATATTAAAACTCAACTCAAGAACTAGACTAGAAGTGCAATAGTGAAATAAAATTCGAACCGAAATATAAAAATGTAAGATAATATGATAACCAATTTATTTCTTAAATTAAACCCACTGTATTGCGGTTCCATTACACACATATATATATATATATATATATATATATATATATATATAAAGGGTGATTCAAGTAGAGATACTATTTTCAATAGGCTTTTTTTTTGACAGATCACGTGTGAGTCGTGTCATGCTGTCATGTTATTTTTGTTTAGTATTGTTTGGAATTTCATAATGGAAAGACTTACGCCTGAACATCGTTTACAAAACGTTCAACTTTATTACGAAAATTAACGCTCTGTGAGGAATGTGTTTCGTGCACTTCGCTCAACCTATGGTCAACATAATCAGCCTACTGAGCGTACTATTCGCAACACCATCACCCATTTTGAGACCCAACGTTCATTATTGGATAATATTCGACCGAATAGAGCACGTCCAGCACGCTGTGAAGAAAATATAACGGCCGTATCTGAGAGTGTACACGAAGACCATGTAGAGTCAATTCGGCACCGTTCGCAGCAACTCGGACTGACGTATGGAACGACTTGGCTCATTTTACGTCGAGATCTTAATTTGAAAGCGTACAAAATACATCTTGTACAACAATTGAAGCCGCCCGACCTTCCCAAGTGACATCGCTTCGCTCTATGGGCTCTTGAAAAGTTCCAAGAAGTTCTGACGTTTTCGAGGTAAATTTTGTTCAGCGATGAGGCCCATTTCCGGCTCAATGGGTATGTAAACAAACAAAATTGCCGCATTTGGGACGAAGAGCAACCTGAAAAGATTCAAGAACTGCCACTTCATCCAGAAAAAACTACGGTTTGGTGTGGTTTGTGGGCCGGTGGAATAATCGGTCCATATTTCTTTAAAAATGATGCTAGTGTGAACTTAACCGTCAATGGCGACCGTTATCGTGTCATGATAAACGACTATTTGGTGCCTGAAATTGAAGCTCGTGATCTCGGCGACATTTGGTTTCAGCAAGACGACGCCATCAATGGATTTATTGAGAGCATATAATTTCACGTTTTGGGCTGGTCAATTGGCTACCAAGATCGTGTGATATCTGTTAGACTTTTTCTAAAGTTTATGCGAACAAACCCGCTTCGATTCAGTCCTTGGAGGAAAACATCACGCGTGTCATTCGCCAGTTACCAGTCAAAATGCTCGAACGAGTCATTGAAAATTGGCCTCAACGGATGGATCATCTGCGACGTAGCAGCGGCCAACAATAAATGCCAAAGAATGTTCTTTCAAATGATAATAAACATTCCCCATTAAATTTGAATTTTCTGTATTTTTTTCTTTAAAAAATTAAGGGAACCTCGAAATGGATCACCCTTTATATATATATATATATATATATATATATATAATCTCTTAACTATAGTGTAAAAGCTACAAAATACAAACTAAGAGGAGTAGATTTGGCGTCATATGTTTTGCGAAAATAGATGTGTATTTAAAAACTTATAAATGCAGTTGATTGCATTAAAAGTACAAGTTTAAATGTTTATTTTTCATTTATTTTGAGCTGCTGCTATTCATGTTGATGATGCTGCATTCTGCATCAAAAGGAAAAATAATGATTGCTGTCATGGTATTTGTGGCTTGGATTACACTAACATTTAGTATGAGATTTAGAAAATTAATTAAGGCTGGTTTTTATTTCTTCTATTTCTACTCTTTTTTTCTTCCGCTTAATTTGCTGGTTTTGCCTTTTCGCTTTGTTAAAAAAAAATAATAATTTTTTTATTCTGGTTTCAAAAAGTAACTGAAACATAATAAGTTATATTTCAGATTAATATTATAGAATTCTTTAAAATAAAGTTGATTTTTTCGAAAAATTCTTAAAAGTTTAAGTTTTTGCTTACTTAAATTATCTCTTCCCTTTCTGAGGAGTTTAATAAATCCTCTTAAAATTACTTTCGAGTCTATAGTATTTAATAGTATTAAAGTATTTAAGTTTGAAAATATTTCTTTAGATATTAAAGTTTTGCTAAATTTCTCGAGAAATACTATTCGCATATATTACTCTCGTTATAATCTGCTGTAACAAGCAATGATATGCTGTTTAAATTTCCACAAGTTTTATGCCTTATTTCTGTGCCAAACCATACCATTGACCAACCAACCACCACCACATCGTGTAAGCTAACCAATCACCTTTTGTAAATCAGATTCTGTGAAAGTTCAATTGCTAAAGTTATTTTTGTTGTTTGTGCCAATCATCATCAGTAACAGCAGCTTTTGGGCAAATGTATTTGTGAAATGTAAAGGAAAAAATACATTTGTTTTTAGTTTTCTTGTGCGTTATAAGAATAAAAAGTACAATTTACGTTCTGTACTAGTTCAGTTCTAGATCAGTTTTAGTTCATTTCTAATTCAGTTCTAGTTTAGTTCTATTTCAGTTCAGGTTCAGTTCTAGTTTAGTTATATTTCAGTTACAGTTTAATCCTAGTTAATTTCAAGTTCTAGTTTAGTTCTAATATACTTCTAGTTTAGTTCTAATTCAGTTCTAGTTCACTTCTAGTTCAGTTCTAGTTCAGTTATAATTAAGTTATTATCAGTTCCAGTTTATTTCTATTTCATTCCTAGTAAGTTTCAGCTAAGCTCTAGTTCTATTCTAATTCAGTTCTAATTTAGTTCAAGTTCAGTTCTAGTTAAGTTCTAATTCAGTTCTAGTTAAGTTCTACTTCAATTCTAGTTCAGTTCCAGTTTAGTGTTCAGTTATAATTCAGTTAAAGTTCAATTCTAGTTAAGTTCAAGTTCTAGTTTAGTTCTAATACACTTCTTGTTTAGTTATAATTCAGTTCTAGTTCACTTCTAGTTCAGTTCTAGTTCAATTATAATTAAGTTATAATTAAGTTCGAACTCAGTTCTTTCCTTTCAGTTCAGTTCTAATTCAGTTCCAGTTTATTCCTATTTCAGTTCTAGTAAGTTCTAGCTAAGCTCTAGTTCTGTTCTAATTCAGTTCTAATTTAGTTCAAGTTCAGTTCTAGTTCAGTTCAAGTTCAGTGCTAGTTCAGTTCTAATTCAGTTCTAGTTAAGTTCTAGTTCAGTTCTAGTTCAGTTCTAATTCAGTTCTTGTTCAGTTAAGTTCTAGTTCAGTTAAGTTCTAGTTCAATTATAGTTTAGTTCTAGTTTATTTCTACTTTAGTTTCAGTTCAGTTCTAAATCAGTTTTAGTTCATTTTTAATTTAGTTCTTTTTCAGTTCTAATCATTTAAAAATACATAAAGTTTAAAAGTATTGTGCGTGTGTGTGTTTTTTTTTGTTTTAAGTTAATGCAAATGTCATTCATGCTTTGTTTATAACAAGCTTTTTTCCTCAGCCTTCATTCTTTCATTTCATACAAAGTTAATGCTATCTCTAGGTCTACCATTAGAGGTTGCAACACAAATACTTATTGCTATTATTGTTCTCGTTGTTGCTAGTGTCATACATTTTTCCATGACAATCATACTTACCACGTACAACTAAGCGCACTGGTTGACTGGTTAAAGCATCCTGTGTTGTAAAATCACTAGCCGTCACCTGACATTCCCACAGGCCATCATCAAAATCCAATGTGGCCGAGCGTATCCACAAAGAACAATCTCCACCAATTTGCATCGGTGGTGGATGCAAATCTAAATGCAGGCCAACACCGCCATTTGATGAGGACGAAGAAGAGGGTCGTGCAGCCCATTCATATTTCTTGGCATAGATACCAACTGGCTATAAATAGAAAAAGACAAAGAAAAAAAGGAAAAGGGTATGAGTAACAAAAAAACAAATTTGTGTTTAGAGGCTATGCGAAATTAGTATGTATAAGTGTGTGTGTGTGTATGGCAAGGATATTGAATGGAAAATTTTTAGCAAGGATAAAAAAAAACTTTCTTTTGTTTGTAGACCTAAAATCATGTTCGTTACCAAAAAGAGAAGAAAAAATCCAGAGAGAAATGCTAGCCAAGTAATTAGTTTACATACGTTTCTTTAGTTTATGGCTTTTGCTAGTACAAAATAATAAAAAAAAAAATTCTAAAGTTTTTTTGGGGGGTCTTCTGAAAAAAAAAAACAAAATCTCAACGTATGTGGCCTGCAGTTCATGTAGGTTTTGTGTTGATTACCATACAAAAATTTCTATGGATTTTTATGCTCTTTGTTATTTTGATATCATATTGTTGGCTCCCATTTGGAGGTAAATGAAAATATTGTAATCATGTAAGATAAAAATCTACTTCTTAGAATGTTTTTTTAAACTCATTTTTTCACAAATGAGCCCTATAGCGATACAAGCCGATTTCTATTTGCTGTATAAGTAAGCAGTGTGGTAACTGGGAGCATTATTTTTATTATAGATATTTCTGTGCAACAAATTTCAGTTTCATTTCAGTTATAGTTTTATTTGATTTCGATTCTAGTTAAATTCTAGTTCAGTTTTAGTCCAGTTCTTGTTCAGTTCTATTTAGATAAGTTGTAGTAAATGACTGTTGTTTAGGTTCTAGCTCTGATTATAGGTTTTGAACTTTTTGAGTTACTTTTCTGCTAATGGTATGGTAAGTTAATAAATAAACATATACGAAAATGTAGTCGATCAAGCTCGACCGCAAGTGGGTCTCATGTCGGAGCTATGGTCAATTATGGACCGATCGTCGTAAAATTTTGGTAGTGTGATTCTTACCTATATAAGACTTATTTTGTATAGAATTTATGCACGTTAAGCTAATTTTCGTAATATGGGTTGGTATAGTATCTATGATTAGTTATGGACCGATCTTCATGTTAAATTATTTGTGAAATTTTATATTTATATAATATTTATTTATACTGAATATCATCAAAATATAGCTATATTTAAGGGCTTTATAATCTTTAAACCACAGTTCCCGAAGGACCTTTGTATGAGGTCTAGTGTATTAAAAAAGACAACATTTTCAAAAATCCGGTTTTCGAATTGCTTTTTTTATTTAAAAAAAGATTGACTGGTTTTTATTAAAAACTAGCTTAACCTGGAATGCTTCCCTATGCCTATTGATGTGAAAAATCATATTTACTTTGCATTGGGGCTACTTCTGCTCCTGGATCTACCTGCCCTATTCCCAATTCAATTTAAGACTTTCAGTACAATAGTTTTTTAGATATAAAAAAATCAGTAATTACTTTGTATGTGAGCAACTATTCCCCAAGACCGCTACACTTGTCCGCCCTATCTTCATTTCAACTACGGAAGTTAATAAGAAAATTATTCTCACCAAATCTTAAGAATTCCTCTGCAGTAGTTCTTTAGATGTTAAATAACTAAAATTTACTTCATAGACATGGCCCCCCTAACTTCATCTCAATTATGTATCTTGATAAGAAAATTATCTCAACAAAATCTTAAGACTTTCACCGCTATGGATCTTTAGATATGTATTAATTGAGTTTTACTTTGTTTGAGGGCTATCAGTTTTTATCTCAATTATTGAACTTTATAAGAAAAGTATCTCCATAAAATCTTAACACTTTTGCTGTTATAGCTCATGAGATAATTACTATTTGCTTTGTATGGGGGCTACTACTCCCTCAAGACCTACTCGTTCTATTTTCATTATGAATCTTAAAGGGAAAAATTTTCAAACCGAATCTTAAGAATTTCTCTGCAATAGTTCTTTAAATATGATATAATTAATATCTGCTTTGTACGAGCGCACTTCCCATATACTTGTTCGCCCTTTCTTCATCTCAATTTTGAATCTGATTGAGAAAATTATTTCCACTAAATCTTAGGAATATCTCTGCAATATTTAATAATTAATATTAAATTTGTATGAGGGCTATCAATCGTCCTTGACCTACCCGCCCCATTTTTATCCCAACTATGACACTTCATAAGAAAATTATTACCGCCAAATCTTAACTATTCTTCAGTAGTCGTTTACATATCCAATAATTAAAATGTACTTTGTGTGCGGGCCACCACTCCCCTAAGACATGTTTGCCCTATTTTGATCTCAATTACTTACCTTGGTAAGAAAATTATCTCAACAAAATATGAAGAATTGTACGGCTACAGATATGAATGAATTAAGATTAACTTTGTTTGGGGGCCTAGAGCTATTCGCCCTATTTTCATATCACCTATGGAACTTCATAGGCAAATTATTGCCACAAAATAGTAAGACTTTCGCCATCCCCACCATTCCCACCCATCCCATTTTCATCTCAACCATGGAACTTCATAAGAGAATTTTTTTGCAAAATTTTAAACTTTTGCTGTTACATTTCTTGAAATATGCGATAGTTAATATTTACTTTGTATAAGGCAACCATTCTCCCTAGACTTGTCCGTTTCATCTCAGTTGTGAAAGCAGTAGTTCTTAAGATATGCAATAACAAAGATTTGCTTTTACCTACCCGTTCCATTTTCATCACAACAAATTATTGCTACAAAATATCAAGACTCTAACTGTAATGGTTAATTAGATATGCGATAATTAATATTTGCTTTGCATGGGGGCTACTATTTCCCCTGCTCCTATCGAAAAAATAAATATTTTCAAGGAATAAATACTTTCAAGGATTACAAAATGCTACTGCGACAACTTCTAGCAAATCGGTCTAGTATTTTAGCTTTGTATAAGGTATAAAGAAACAAACCAACAAACAAACATAGACTAATTTTTATATAAAGGGTGATCCAATCAAAACGTACGATGTTGGTTATAAATAAAACATAAAGTATTCAGAGATCTACGACAATTATGTGTGAAACAAAATATCGACCAAATGCTCGCCACGGCTTCGGTGGCACACCTCTATCCGATGGTTCATATTTTCAATGATTCTGAGACATAACTGAGGTTTAATGTCGCTAATGTGCATAATTATCTCATCCTTTAGCTCTTGAATTGTTCTTGGCTTATGGACGTACTATTTTTATTTTATAATTTTTTTTCTTTTTGAAATCTTGGATTTTAGGTAAAATTGTGTATTTTTGGAGAAATTTTGAATTTTTTTAATAGAATTTCAAATTTTTGCCGAAAATTCGCATTTTTTTTGTGAAATTTGAAATTTTTAGTGAAATTTCAGATTTTTGGTGAAATTTTTTGTTTTTGAAGAAATTTGAAGTTTCTGGTGAAATTTTGAATTTTTGGTGAAATTTTATATTTTTGGTGAAATTTGAGCTTTTGGTGAAATTTTGGATTTTTGGTGAAATTTCGGATTTTTTTTTTATAAGATTTTGGATTTTTTTTTTGTGAATTTTTGAATTTTTTGCAAAATTTCGAATTTTTTGTGAAATCTTGGATTTTAGGTTAAATTTTGTATTTTTGGAGAATTTTGATTTTTTTAATGGAATTTCGATTTTTTGCCGAAAATTCGCATTTTTTTGTGAAATTTTGAATTTCTGGTAAAATTTCAGATTTTTTATGAAATTTTGGATTTTTGGTGAAATTTTGTGTTTTCGAAGAAATTTTAAGTTAAGTCTAACAGCCAACTATGATGGTTTATGATACAAAAATATGCAACTTCTTAAAAACTCCTATCTGTATTATATAAATTTACAAAACTATTTTTTCTTAACTATAACTGGACCCATAAAATGTGTCCTTTTTACCTTTTGATTTTATGATAATTTTTGTTGTTCGGTTCGTAGGTAAATTGTAAATTGCAATATTGTCACTCTCTCATATACATACACAAAATTAAATAATCTTGCATAAGCTTATGCATACATAAACATTTTTATGCAGGTACAATAAGGTATTCAGTGTTGCCATTTTAGCATTTTTTCCTGTTAGATTTAGCAGAATGGTTTGGCAAATTGCTTATCTATTTTGAAAAATTCTACTAAATGCTTTTTTGCATAATCGACCTACTGAAAGCAGATTTTTGTCATAATTTGTAACACATGAGAATAATTTCTTCACTAAATTTCTTGTGTCGATTTACTTTTAAAATTGTCAATTTAAATTTTATCTTAGCATAAACTTTTCAGTATAAAGCTTCTTTATATAATTAACTGAAAATCTAGGCTAGAGGATAAAGTTTCGTCTAATGATAGTAGGGCCTTTTATAAAATAAATGGAAATAAATTTAGATCTTTTAAACTGCTTGAAGGATTTTAATAAAACTTGGGACATAGACGAAGGAATAGTTATGCTTTTAGAGTATTCTTAGATGGAGTGTGCAGCTAAAGCACAAAAGGAGCTGCAGTGTATCAATATTGACCACCTCGAATGTAACTTTTATAAATGTAAATCAATTTAAACACTTTAAATACAGTTTTTTTTTTTATTACTAAAAACTATAAAGTAATATGTGTAGTTTTAGTTTTTAAAAGAAAAGAAATTTCAAATATGAAAATTAATTAAACTGTCGCTTAAATTGAATGGAAAATATTTTACAAATATAAAATTGAAATAAAAATTCTGATTTTATGAGAAATGAAAATTTTAAAAATCAATATTTTAAATTTATGAAAAATGTCTTTTTTTACTAAAAATTTTAAACTACAAAGAAGGCAAAAATTGTGAAATATTTACTAAAAATTAAACTTAAATTTTGTGCTGCCAAAAACAGATTTTAATAATATATATTATACATATAGGATGTGTGCGAAATAGTAGAAAAGTTCTATGGTAAAAAATATTTTTTCAAATGTGAGAAAAATTTTCAATTCTGTTGTGTGTAATAAAAGTTTTTTAAATTATTGACAACTAAAATTTTATTATCAAAAAAACTAAATAATGTTAAATATTGTTTAAAATGTTAAAATATTGTTATTCTCCTGAAAATTTTGTTCAATTTAAATTTTTCTATAAATTTTAAAACTTAAAAATTTGTGTTCATTTGTTAAAATTTCTGTCAGCCTCATGAGGTAGTAAAATTTTATTCATTTTCATTATTCACCTCATAAACTATCGTTTCACACAGACCCATAATTAAAAAGTATTTACAAATTATAAGAATATATATTTTATAATTTTATATATTTTTCTTAATCAACTAGCTAAAATAGTACCAAACTAATGTTAATATGGAGTATTTTTTATCTAAATTATATCGTGAAATGGTAGTGTCGTAAAATCAATTAATAGATTTTAAGTAGTTTTATTTATACTGTAAAATATTATAAAACATTGCCTTTGGCTGCATACAAATATTTTAAGTGCTTTTTAAATTTTACAATTTTATGTTTTAAAAATGATTATTTAGCAAGCAATTTCTATGTAAAATATCGAAGTTTTGGCAAAATTTCGGATTTTTTTTTTGTAAAATTTAGAATTTTGGTGAAATTTTGGATTTTTGGTGAAATCTCGTAGTTTTGGTGAATTTTTTTATTTTTTGAAGAAATTTTGAGTTTTTGATAAAATTTTGGATTTTAGGTGAAAAGTTGGAATTTTTGGTGAAATTTCAAATTTTTTGTGATATCTTGGATTTTAGGTGAAATTTTGTATTTGTGGAGAAATTTTGAGTTTTTTGTGAAATTTCTAATTTTTGCCGAAAATTCGCAGTTTATTTTTGTGAGATTTGGAATTTTTGGTGAAATTACGGATTTTTGATGAAAGTTCGGATTTTTTGTGAAATTATTAATTTCTGGCGAAATTTCGGATTTTTTGTGAAATCTTGGATTTTAGGTGAAATTTTGGTTTTTAGGTGAAATTTTATATTTTTTGAAGAAATTTTAAGTTTTTTGTGAAATTTCTAATTTTTGACGAAAATTCGCAGTTTATTTTTTGTGAAATTTGGAATTTTTGGTGAAATTATGGATTTTTGGTGAAATTTTGGATTTTTTGTGAATTCACACTTTACGTGAAATTTTGTATTCGTGGAGAAATTTTGAGTTTTTTGTGAAATTTGGAATTTTTGGTGAAATTTTGGATTTTTTGTGAAATTTTTAATTTATGGCGAAATTTTGGATTTTTTGTGAAATCTTGGATTTTAGGTGAAATTTTGTATTTTTTTGGAGAAATTTTGAGTTTTTTGTGAAATTTTGAATTTTTGCCGAAAATTTTCAGTTTATTTTTAGTGAAATTTGGAATTTTTGGTGAAATTATGGATTTTTGATGAGAATTAGGATTTTTGGTGATATTTTGTGTTTTTGAAGAAATTTTAAATTTTTGTTGAAATTTTGGATTTTTGCCAAAAATTAGCAGCTTTTATGTGAAATTTGGAATTTTTGGCAAAATTTTGGATATTTGGTTAAATTTTAGATTTTTGGTAAAATTTCTAATTTTTGGAAAATCTTTGTATTTTTTTTTTGAAATCATGAAATTCTGCTGAATTTTCGGTTTTTTGCTTAAATTTTGGATTTCGAATTTTTTATAATCTGGTGAAACATTAAGCATATAGCATTAAATATTAAAATTAAATTCTTCTCGCCGAAAATGTTTGAGTTTACTGTCAATAAAGTGCAGCATTTTCAACCTCTATTTAATTTGAGGGTAAAAAGTGCCACATTTTTTTCAAATATAAAAGCAAAACCGTTAGAAAGAATACATGACCGATTTAGAGTATAATTTTTTTTTTTTTGCTGAGAATGGATTACAAAAGAAAGCAAAGAGCAGAACATTTTATCCATTGATTTATTTTTCGGTCACAAGTTCACTTAAATTTGGTTTCTTGGCTATAATTTCATTTTTAATTATGTTGTAATTGATTTTGGCAGCACAAACAAAATTTTATTTCTATTTATTTACATTTGTAATGAAATTTTGTTATGTTTTGTTTTCTTTTAGTACATTTTTGGTATATTTTCCATAAAATTTTAGTTTAAATTTTTTAATAAGCATATTTTCATTTCTCATAAATTTTTAGTTTTCATTTGTAAAATTTTCAATACTTTCTAATAAAATTTTTTGAAATTAAAAACAATTATAATTTGATTATGTGGAAAAACTAGAAATATTTAAAATTTGTGACAAAAAAAAAAAAAAAAAAAAAAATGTTATTAAATTTAATATATGCTCTTTGCTAAAAGCATGTATGAAAGAATAGAAAGTTTGATATTTGAAATTTCCATATTGAAAAAATTTAAAATATTTCAAAAAAAATTTTTAAGACTTAATTTAGAATTATGAAACAGAATTCTGCTAAAGGTATTTCAATACGGTAATTTTTTGTACTAAGATTTCAAAAATTCAAATAACACAATACAATTTTATTGTCCAAATGCAAATTGTTTGATTGAGAAAAATACTTATAATTTTTTTCGAAATAATAATAGTATTTTTAACTTTTTTAAATTATTCGAAAATATTAAAAAAAAAAAATAAAAAAATAAAAAATAAATAAAATGAAAAAAGTTTTCTAAAAAGACAGTAAACTAAAACAAAAATATTTAAAGAAAAATAAAAACAATATTAAATAAAAATTTTCTTTGCGTGCACGTCTTGAAATACCTTAAGTAAGATAAAGAAAAAAAAAAAAAAAAAAAATGCTTACTGCATCTGTTCTTATCTTATCTCTTATTGTTTAAAAGACGTTTAATTTAATAAATTTAATTTCCCATTTTTAGCCTTGATATATTTGCGTTTTTTCCCTGTAACTTTAAACAAAGCATTAAGCACAATTTTGTAAAATTTTCAACGTGCACATTATTTCCAGCAGTATTGGAAAATATGCAGTTCTGAATTCTTCTTTAATTACTTTATAACGTGTTCATTATTCTGATATTTTGATATAGTGGAAAATATTCGGACTCAAATTTACAAAACATGTTTTGTAGACTTGGTTTACATTTGTTTGTTTTATTCATGTTATATTTTATACATCATTTTAAAGAAGATGTTTTAAGAACACAAATTACAACGACCTAAATTTTAATTGGCTTGAAGTTTTAACTCTCTCTGATAAAACTTCATATGCTCTTGATAAAATAACGAACAACTTTTACAATATCATTCATGTTTATACTCAACAATATGTTCCTAAAATTACAGCCCCTATTTTATTCGGTCCGCCTTGGAAATCTAAAAATTTATCAAGGTTCAATCGAGCACAATAAATGATTATAGGAAATACTGTATATATCGATCAGAATACAATATACTTAATCTGAAGCTGTTTAAAATTAATCTTAAACGTGATCCTAAATCATTTTACAATTTTATCAACTCCAAAAATAATTCCACTAGCTATCCAACAAATATGAAATACCTTACCAGAGAAACATCAGATGCAATCACTATTAGCAACATGTTTGCAGATTCTACATACCCTGACCCTAAATTCAATACTGTATAAGCTGTACCCGTTTCCCGTTCATGAACACCAATTAATTGCATTTCCTCTAGTGAACTCATCAATATTATTTCCAACATCAAATTGGCTACTTTCCCAAAATATGGAAAGAGTCATTTATCATACCATTATTTAATTCAGGAAACAAGTCAAACATAGGTAATTACAGAGATATAGCTAAATTAAGTGCTATCCCGAAACTCTTTGAGCAATGTCTAACTGAACCTCTTTTCCATCAAATTTCATCAATACTTACTCCCTACTAATATGGGTTTCGAAAAGTACACTCAAATTATGGTTTCACGAAAAGACAATATACTGATGTTATAAACACTGACTTCGGTAAAGCGTTCGATAGAATTAATCACTACTTACTATTAAAAAAATTTATCTTAATGGGATTTACAAACAGAACCTTCAATTGGATAAAATCATATTTGACCAGTCGACAACAACGCATTCGTGCCCTATCTAAAATCATTTATGTTAAATCCAGTGTACCGCAAGGCAGTCATCTTGTGCCGATTTTCTTTTTACTGTTTATAAACGACCTCTCATCAATTGTGAAATTTTCCAACTTACTAATGTATGCAGATGACGTTAAAATTTTTATAAGATCAAGTAGACCACTTAATCAATAATTTTTACAAATGTATTTAGATAGCTTTTTTATATGGTTTAAGGAGAACTTAATGGACCTTAATATCAAAAAATGCAAACATATGCTCTATATGCACAATTCCGACAACTGTTACGCTTGCGCAAACAACTGTTACGCTTGCCTTAAACGAAGAGTTTACATATCTGTTAAAAGTGCACAAATACCTCTACCGCATTCGGATGAAATACCAATTTCACCACTTCCCGACAATGAAGATGAAGAAGAAGAATATACAATGGGAGTTTCCTCCGAGGGTAAGTCACAAAAATGAAGTTAACTGACTGATTAAAAACAATTGATTTTTTCCAGATGAAGACAGATCCTCATCCGATACAGACTCTGAACAAGTGGGCGAACCACCACGCAATAAAGTAAAGCACGCAAACAAACGAAAATAAGTTTTGAGTTCATCGATTTTTATAACCTATGTATTTATGTAATAACCTAATAATTACATGTAATAATTTTTAATTTTACGTGTTAATAATTATAATAAATAATATATAATAAATATTATCCAAATTCATTGAAACATAAAATCAATATTCTTGTCAAAATGAGATACTTTCACTTAATCGATTTTCATGATCTATGTCTCATTTTGTTTAAAGGTTATTTGACTTTACGTGAAAGTAATAGGACTTGACACTGTTTTTTACCGTTTTGGATTTTTTATGAATTATAAAATAAAAAAATTCAATTTTTTAGGCAAAAAATAGTTTTTTTTCATACTTTTATTTATAACTGCGAAACTGTTGCTTATATAGCGAAACGTTGTATGAACAGATTAAAGTAATTCCTAATTTTTTTAAATTTATTTCAGCAAAATAGGAATGGTGGTTATCGAGTTATATCAAAAAAAAAAAGACCACCAAAGGTCACAATTTCCACTATATGATAGTTACTAACTTCAAATCGATATATCTCGATTCCTAGACTTGACCCAGCGAAACGCCGGGACATGTATAACTTCTTTTTTACCGATATAACTTTCCCCGGTAGTTTGAACCCTTCCCGATCACTCACCCCTACCATTTGTCGCACAGTTTTATTTATAAAATATTTTAGACAAAACTATGCTAACGCTGTTTAAACTTTAATAAGATTTATAATGTTATTGATATGTCTCTCAATGTAAATTTAATTAAATGTAATTTAATTTTTAATTTAATTTAATTTAATATTTTAAATAAAATAAATAAAACAAATATATATATATATATATATATATATATATATATATATATATATATATATATATATATATATATATATATATATATAATTTCATGAATTTTCTACCTTTTATTCCCAAAAATTATTTAATTGTTAGTCAATAGTTCAAGATTATTTTGTTAGTAAGACTGTATAATTTCTATTATGAACCGAAATCAGTTAATGTTATTATAATAGTGCCATCTTCCTGCAGGAAGCTGTAATATTGTACCCATTAATTTTCATAACTATTTTTGGCATCTCATTTGTCCGCTATATATGTTTGTTAATATAGTATTTTGGTCTCGCATATTTTAAAACAATTATTTGATTTTATAACACTTTCTTTCAGCCCTACAAACAATTTTGGTTTAGCAGATTTTGACATATTATTTTTGCGAATTTAGCATAACACTTCAAAACTGTTCTGGCAACACTGAACTCTGAACGTGTTTTGTAATTTGTTTTTCTCTAGCTATTATCTCTCTTGCATTCTATTCATGTATGTAAATTTCACTGAGTTTCCTTGTATTTTACTTATGATATTGTGTTAGTTTGTTTTGTGTAAAAATGTATGTTTGTTCAAGTATGTTTGTGTATGTCATTAGGTTTGTTTGCTAATTGGAAATTAAATTACAATTAGTGCTCAGAGCTAAAGTTCAAAATTAGTAGTTTATTTATGCTATTGTTTCTCTACAATTTTCTTGTTTTTATTGTCTCTTGCACTTCATTTCTCTATTACATCCTACATTATTAAACATCTTATATGTCTATAAGTTTGTAGAACATTTTTGTTATTTTATTTATTCTGTTGCTGTTGTTGTTTACTTATTGCTGGGTTGTAACAAAAACTTTTTCTTCTTTTGTTGCAGCTGTCTTTTTATGGCCCTGCTCTTCTTGTCTTGTTAGTCTATATGTATATATATATCTTAACAAGTCTATGGTTTTTTGGCAGACTTTTGTAAATGTTTCTGGTAAATTCTATCAATTGTTAGTTGTAACAAGTAAATATTTAAAATATAAAAGAAATTTACACATATCACTGATAGAGAGAGGCAGAGAGAGAGGGAGAGAAAGAGAAGAGGCTTTTACAAATTTTCTTTAAATTAAACGATAAGATAAATATAAACAAGAAAACTAATAAAACTATTATACACTGGTGCATATTCCTATAAACGCACATAATTTTTTTTTATCAACTTATTAAAAATGAGGCTAAAAAATAATTAAGGTGCTACAAATTAATTTTTAAATTACTTATTGACCACTTAAATAACACTGAGGAACAGTCATTTTGCGGTCTGGAACTTAGTTGCAAATTTTTACTAGTTTGAGGTCGCTGATTTCAAATCTAATCTCCATTTTTCTCTATCAGCTATACTTTTCGAGATATACCGTTATGTCCAAAATTAAGACACTTTGAAATCAGCCACCTCAAATTAGTAAGAATTTGCAATTAAGTTCCAGACCGCACAAAAAAGTTTAATTTTATTTCCTTGTGTAATTAATAACAAAAAATTTTAAATGTACATTAAATTTTTTTCATTGCAATTTTAATAGTTTAATGCCATTTTTTTGCAGCATTTTTCGAACTTAAACTAATGAACCATTTTAGCATTATCAATAATGTGTTGATAAACTTTTGTTTTGAATCATTTCAAAAATTGGTTCTGACATTAATTCGACCAATTTTTGAAGAAAATCATTGTCAATTTCCTCCCAGGCTTGCTTAATTTCTAGCTTTAACTAAGTTGTTGTCATTATGGTTTAATTCTGCGCATTTCTTGCGTAAACTTTAGATGACATGTACCCCACAGATTCTTCATTGGATTTAAATCTCGACTGCAAGCCGACCAGTCCAATAGTGGAATATTATGTTCATTAAAACAAAATTTAGATTGGTTCGAGACATGGATTGCAGCGTTATCCTGTTGAAATATGTAATCTTTATCCGTAAATGAGAGAAGAACATCTTCCGACAGTTCGCTATAAATTGCACTGTTCATTTTAGATGAAACAAAACATATTTTTTGATTTCCTTGCAGCACAAAAGGCTGGCCAAACCATAACTCTGCCTCCATCGAAATTGCATTTTGACATACGAATTTCGTTCGACCTCAAATTATGCCAATAACAAGGATATGAATCGGGTCAGCCAAAATTGAATTTCTTTTCATTAGAAAATATCACTTTATTCCATTTATCTGTTCGTTTCATGTATTTGCGCGCAAATTTTAAACGATTTTATTTATGATGGTGTTTTAATATTGGCTTATATTTTTTGGTTTCTTCCATTTTAAGTTACCATCTGTTGGCAAAATGTGTGCAACATGTTTGGAAGTGACAGGAAGTTCAAGTTTATTTGTTATTTGTGTCACATTTAATTTATTGCGGGTGGCTTCTTCTTTTATTTTATTAATTAGCTTTTTTCTTAATTTTTGATTACCTTCTGTTGGTTTCCGCACTCCGTATTTCTGCCCTTTCTTAAGAAAGCCTTCAATTACTTCCTACAAACGGTTAATTCTTCATCCAATTTCTCTGTTAGAACAGCCTTGATCACGAAAGAATTGAATTGGAATTTTTTCCTGTTCTGTAAGAAAAGTTTTTTTTTGGGCATCCTTTAAGCTGATGAAATATCCCAATTAAAATCAAAAATATTTCCAGTAAACAGAGATGTTGTCATCAGAAACTTACCTTAAGTAAAACAAACGCCTAAAACTCTTAAAAATTTTTAATATTTTTTTGCAATAACTTTTAAAACAAATTTTTCTCGATTGCGTTTATAGGAATATTCCACTAAACTGATCATCAATATGTTCTGATTGCTAAATAAAAAAGAAAAGAAAAAAAAACAACAACAACAAAAGCAAGAAGCAAATATGTTTTACATAAAAAATTACCGCAATATCGCGAGTTATTGTAACAACACAACATTGTTTTTGGTTAAGGGAAACGAATATACCTCAAAGAAAAACAAAAATTTTAAATGCGTTTATAGGAATATGCACCAGTGTATATATGTATATATTTTCTCTAGCATTACAGTAAGCCAAAAAGAATTTCAAGGGGTGAAACATTTATATTTGTTTGGGTTAGAAGAAAATAAATGCATTGATATTTTATTAATTTAAGAGTGTGGGTACTATGATGAATAGGGTGGCCCTAAAATCAAAAGTACCAATGTTCCTAACTATTTTTTCTATTTATTTAAGATCTACGGAATAAATCCATACAGACCAATTATAAAAAATTTACAGACTATAAAATATATAATATATACAATATAAAATATAATTATATAATATTCAAAATAAAGATTAAGACATCCATTTAATTACACTGATTTAGGTACAAAATAATATTACGTTTAATAACATTTACATTAACATTAACAGAAAAATCAATTAGAAAATAAAAATCATAATGTTTACACAATTTTCTTAAAGGATCAGAATTAGAATAATTAGTTTGGAGAACTTGTAAATGGATTGGAATGTAGAAACGAATTGACACTCAAATGAAAATTTGCTTAATTCTGAGATACTGTTTCTCAAAATCTTTATACTGACATTATCCTTTCGTGAAGTATATGAAATTAAATGAAGGTATTATTTTCGGATTTTTCATATTTTTATGTTTTCATATTTTTTCATATTTCTAAAGGAATAATATAAAAATTTTCATTACAAGAAAGGACTTTAAAATGCGCTTTTAATGATGTAACAAAAATTTGGGGCCAGGTTCAAATGAGTCCAAAATTTTGCAATTTTTTACAAAAATTTTATATGTTTAATTTTTTTTAAACATAAATATTAAAAAAATAGGACCAAAATATATAAATACAATAAGTATGGATGCCTTTACATAGCCCACATTATTAAATTAAACGAAAAGTATTTGTAAAAATAAAAAATTTCTAAAAAAAAAAAAATTTTCTAAAAATAGAAAACAAACAGAGGGGACAAATCAAATAACAACAACATTGTTCATTGCTACTTAACAAGTGGCTAAACAATAACAATTATACATTCCTTGATCTACTACCTAATTGGTAGCTTTAAGCATATAAACAATAATAATTCGTCTTACTTAATAACATATAGGGAAAATAAGTTAAAGATTCCATTTCCCGAAAAGTTGTAAGTTAAATAGATGATATTTACAAAGAACACCAAGGTGGGGCGTTGAAGAGTGCTGGTAACGGTCGTGGCGGACTAGAATATGCATTCCATTCTGCCGAGTGTCCAATAAAACTTTTACAATGCATTTTTCTAAAATTATTCAATAAAATTAAGCCGAAACACAGAAATTCTAAAAAAAACTATTAACTATTTGTTATTTCAAAAAAATTTTCAATTTTGTTTATGAAATTTATACAATTTATTAAAAAATACGAGGGCGGATCAATATGTCCGTGACTTTTCGAATTTCCCTCGTAGTTATATGAAATTCAACACTATTGCCATCAAGTACATCCTGTGAGTAGACTTCTATCAAATTTCGAGCAAGTGTCGTCATTTACTTTGCGTTTAACAGCTGTTCAAAACATACAACCTCGTGTATTTTTATAAAAATGGAAAAAAGTGAATTTCGAGTGCTCATTAAATATTACTTTTTGCGAAAAAAATCGTAAAGCAAACCAAGGAAAAACTCGATAAATACTATGGGGACTCTGTACCATCGATTTAAATGTTAAAAAAGTGGTTTACTGACTTTCGTTGTGGTCACACAAGTACAAATTACGCTGAATGTTCTGGACGGCCAATTGAGATCAGTACACCCGAAAATGTTGAAAAAATCCACGATATGGTGTTGGCCGACCTAAGAGTACAACTGCGTGAGATTGTTGATATCATAGGCATTTCATATGGCAGTGTGGTTTCGATTTTAAATGATCAGCTGAGTTTAAGAAAGTTGTCTGCAAGATGGGTGCCGCGTTTGCTCTCAATTGATCATAAACGTAAACGTCTGACAACTTCAAAGGATAGTTTGGATTATTTAAACGCAATCCCAATGAGTTTTTGCGGCGTTTTGTTACTGTGTATGAAACGTGGATCCACTGCTGTACTCCGGAGACCAAGCAGCAGTCTAAACAATGAGTTTCTCCGGGTGAACCTGCTCCGAAGAAGGCCAAGGTAAGTTTGTCGGCCAATAAGGTGAAGGCAACAGTTTTTTGAGATGCACGCGGGATAATCAACATCGATTACCTTCAAAAGAGAAAAACAATAAACAGTGAATATTATGCCAGCTTTTTAGTCCGATTTAATGAGGATTTAAAAAGAAAACGACCCGATATGGCCAAGAAAAAAGTTCCTTTTCATCAAGATAATGCACGGGTGCACACGTGCCAAAACTCTATGAATTGGGCTACGAATTGGTACCTCATCCGCCATATTCTCCGGATTTAGCCCCTAGTGATTACTTTCTATTTCCAAACCTAAAGACATGGCTCAGTGGAAGGAGATTCAGCTCCAAATTATTGACTAAATAAATATCTATTTTAAGGACCTCGAAAAATCATATTTTTTACGCAAAGTAAATGACGAAACTTGATTAAAATTTGACAGCACTCTATTAGCAGGTGGTACTTGATGGGTATAGTTTTGTATTTTATATAACTATGAGGGAAGTTCGAAAATTCACGAACTTATTGATCCGCCTTCGCAAAAAAAATAATAAATAGAATTTATTTTTCAACCAAGCCGCAATGCGCATTTTTCATACAAATTTGTATGGAAATTTCCGGACTGGACTTTTTCTGTTTATCCATTTATACCGAAACGGTTTTTTTTCGTTTTTTAAAATTCTAACTTTTTTTCGAATTTTTCGAAACACAGTATCTTTCATTTACATATGTTCCTATATGCAAAAGTATTAAATGAATTCAGCATTAAAGTACGGGTACTTTTATAAGCTTTTTAATGATATAATTAAATTAATAAATGCTAAGAAGTGTATTTGTTTACAATTTGTTACACATAGAGAATAATTTCTTATTGTGAGTCAGAAGAAAAAATTTCTCTCTGTGTGTTAGTTAACCTATTAGCATAAATTTTTTGAGTATTTCACTTTAACTTAATTTATTTCGTTGTTTTTTAATAGAAGTATGAAGTGTTATATATCATTGAAAAGCTTATGAAGATACGTATATTTTGTTGCTAAATTCATTTAATTTCTTTGCTTATAGTAACACTTGTATATGAAGGAAATCAAGTTCCGAAAAATTCGAATAAAATTGGAACAAAATCGAATTAAGGAAAAAAAATAATAATGGTAAAAACCAATTCAGTTTAAATGATAGGCAATTATATTTTATAATTTTGATTTTATTTTTTTTAATACGAGTATTTATGTGTGAAAAATTCAAATTTTTTTGTGAAAAATTGAGAAATTTTAGATTCATTTGGATTTGGTTCCAAATTTTTGTTAAAACACTATATGCCAGTTCCAAAGGCATTTGATGCGATAACAAATTTCAGTATTGTTCCTTTGGCAGAAATACGAAAAACAAAAAATCGAAAAGCTCACGAGAGGATAATGACAGGACGAAAATTTTGAAAATATAATCTTAGAACGGTGTAAATTTTCATTTGAGCTGGGAACATCGATATCTTATTTTCTCTCCATACAAATGGTGCTATCCTAATGGTAAGACATTTACTGGGTATTGTCAGATGTCATTAGTAGCCTCATTATTATCAAATAATAATGGAAGTGTTCATAATATTGTCACTATTTGTTGCTTGTTTAATGATAATAATGTAAGAAATAATTGTCATGAGCTGGAATAATTTTGCCTTAAAGCAAATTTTTTAATTAGGAAATAACAATATTATGTTGTCATTTTACTGCTGCGAAAATTGAGTAATAACACAAAGCAACAATGATTTTGTGACAATGGATTTCTCAGTCAATTTTGTTACAGATGACTCTAGTTATCGAGATAAACGCTTATATAGGAAATGAATAGGGAATTGTCTGATTGATTTTAGTAAAATATAAAAAATTCGAATTCAAATTATGTACAAGTTATACCCACATTTTTTAATCTATTTATTAATTTAAGGGATATTAAAACAAAAATTGTGTAAAAAAAAAAAAAAAAAATGGAAAAAAATCTTAGAAACTAAAAAGGATTGTTTTTCAAAATATCGTTACAAATCGAAAACGAGCAAAAATTTATAATTTTTTTTGTTATAAAACAAGCCATACTTTATTAATATTTATGCCTAAATTCAGACTTTATTCACAATTAAGTCAAGATACCTCAATTAAAAACGAGAAAGAAAGATAATGTCGGTCAATACTGATTATATGATACCCTACACCATTGTGTATGAGCCTAAAAATTCGGAAAAGGGACTTATATTACACCAATTTTACTAAATGTAAAACAAAATATACAAATACAGAATAATGCGTTGATAATAACATCTAGATGATTTTATGCACTTTAGGGCGATTCCTGGAAGTACGTTTATATGGAAGATAGGGTAAATTAGGGACCGTTTCTCATAGAATTTGGCAATGTTTTTGCTACTTAAAAACATAAAACTTATTTGTGTCGAATATTAACTTAATATTAACATTCGTATGGGATTTTTGCATGTTAAAGTGATTTTCGGAAGATGAGACTGGGAGCTATGGTCAATTGTGAAACAATCTCGATAATATATGGTACAAGGATTTATACTTATACCGGACTTCTTTGAACCAAATTTCATTAGAATATTTTTATTTTAAAAGAAGAATGTTGAATGTTTAAACTCTATTCCGTGGAGACATTTGTAAGAGGGCTAGATGAAATAATTGACCGATCACAACCAATTTCAATAGGCTTCGTCCTTGTATCGGAGAGGTCCCACGTTTCAAATTTCTTTGAATTATCTTTAAAACTGACATCCGTACTTTGTGCACAAGGTTTACGTAGGCAGTCAGCCAGCCCTCCAATCAGCTAGACGGACCGACGGACGGACGGACGGACATTGTTAGATCGATTTCAAAAGTGATACACCATCTATGGTGGTGTAGGGTATAAATATAAAAAAAACAATTAAAAAAACACTTCAATGGAATTTAGTAAAAAATATCATTTTTTTTTATAATGCTATGTTCACATATAGAGGTTTTTTGAAAAACGAGTCGTTTTTTCAAAAAACAAAAACAAATTCATTTATTCTTTTATATATTTCAAAGCCAAAAGACATCCGATTTGAACTGTTTTATTATTTAGCACACAAAAAACATACTAAATTTTCATATAGGGAAGAAATTTTTGGTACTTTTCGTACATAGAAATTTGTTGGAAAAATAATTTGTAAAAATTGTCAAACAGTTTAAACACAGAGAATTAAAAATTATGAATAAAATTTATATTTGTTCAAAAATTTTATATGTTTAAAAATGTTATTTTTTTAAATTAAAAAGTGTTTATTTGTGAAATTCTTATTTAAAACAAAAATTTGTGAAAATATTTTGGCAAACGAAAAACAGGCTAAAAGAAAAAACACAATAAAATGATATGTGAACAGTGATATATAAACTCATTGTGTTTTTAAAAAAACAAGTCAACAACTATTGCTTGTGAACATAATATAAGATACCATTCTCGATTTTAATTGAATCATCATTTTCTAACTAGAAAAAAAGAATAATGTTTAATATTTATCGATTTTTTAATTTTTACATTTTTTTTTTTAAATATAGACAATTTTCGACAAATTTTATCTTTATAGAATTTTTGTTGAATTTTACTTTTATAGAAAATTTTTGTTGAAATTTCTGTTTGTAGAAAACTCGCGATTTAGTTTTATTTTATGACAAATTTTTAATAAATGTTCTTCTTATAGAAAAATTCAATAAAATTTAAAAAATTGTTTATTTATAGAATTTTTTTTGACGTTTTGGGAATAAAAATGTTGATTTGTGTTCTGACATAACCTTCATTGTGCAAACGTATAGTATTATTTTGGCGATATTTTCGATTAGGTGTAATTTTTTTCGTTTTATCGCTTTGTTGTTTTAGTAAAATAATTTAATATTGTACCGTAAAAAAATGATGAGATATATTTGTTATTCTAAGACCCCATAAAATATATATATATATATTCTGGGTCCTCGTGGAAATCTACGATGACCTAGCGTTATCCTTCTGCCTGTCTGTTGAAAGCTGGAGAGGGCTCGGCGCGAACGTTTCAGGGGACGAAATTTGGCTCAAATATTTTACTAATATAAGGTTTGTTTGATATTAAAAATGAGCAAAAGCGGTTTATAAACAAAAAGTTTATGGACCAAATACTATGAAAACAGGGTGTCCGTCGTAACTCAAGTTTATACTTTTCAGCCGATATCTTTTACAAAAAAAGCTTGTACTTCAACAAAGTTTTGCACAAATAATTCAAAAACCAATGTAAATTTGGAAACTCAAAATGGGCGTTGTCCACTCATTTTACCGCCCACCTTCCATATAAAGTGAAACATACAGGAAATTTTGTACAAATTGTCCAAGGAACAATGTAAAATCGGAAACAAAAAAAAAAATATAGGTGCGGTATGCGCACTTTACCGCCCTCCTTCCATACAAGGTGAAAGTTTGTAAAGTTACAGATGGTGGTATATAGATTGAACCAAGCCGAATATAACGTTCCTTTATTACTTCTAAGTTTTTTTTGTTTTGGCGATTTTTTAGATTTGGCGTTTTCATTTATCTTAGTGATTTTTTTCATTTTCTGCTTTCTTATTTTGGTTTTTGCGCTTTTTGCTTTTATTATTTTTTTATTTTATTTATTTTTTGTTAATTTAAACAAAATGTTTATTGAAAGAATTTTTCTCTGATATTTTGCGAATAAAATTGTCGACTTATGTCCTAATATAACCTTTATCTGTATGTAAATTTATTTTATTATTATTTATTATATTATTATTAAATTTAACCTATGTCCTAATATAACCTTTACCTGTATGTAAATGTATAGTATATAGTATTTTTTTTAATTATTGTTCCTTTTTTTCGTTCTTTTTATTACTTTAACGTTTTTTTTTTTTCGTTTTGACGGTTTTTCTAGGTCTTGTGTTTTTATTCGTTTTAGCGATTTTTTCCATTTTGCTGCTTTTTTCTTTTGATATATAGTTTTCATTTCATTTTCGGCGCGTTTTTCCTTAGGTTATTTTTTATTATGATGATTTTTTTTGGCACTTTTTGCATTTGTTACTATTTTTTTCGTTTTTTTGCGTATTAGTCATTTTTTTAATTCTTTGATTTTTGATTTGCCATTTTTTTATTTTGGCAATTTTTTTCTCATTTGGCGCTTTCTTCTTTTGGTTACTTTTATTACTATATTGATTATTTTGGCGCTTTTTTATATTAGTCATATTTTTTAGTTTGGCTTATTAATGCGATTTAACGATTTTTTTCCATTTTGCTGCTTTTCTCTTTTGGTGTTTTTTTTTAGTTTTGGCGCTTTTTTTAAACTTTTTATTTAGTTTTAGCATTATTTTTTTTTTGTTTTCGCTATTTTTTCTATATTGGTGATTTTTTTTTCGTTTTGTCGATTTATTTAGTTTTAGCATTTTTTTTATGTTTGTGATTTTTTTCTAATGGACACAAATTTGTTCAAATTCGATACAACTCACAATTTTTATTTTTAATTTTGATTTTCTTCGTTTTAGTGATTTATTTGCCTTTAGAAATTATTTCGTTTTGGCGATTTATTTTTTATCGTTTTGGGGATAATTTTTCTTTTTTTGTCATTTTTTAATTTTTTTTCATTTTGGTGATTATTTTATTTTCTTAATTTTTTAGTTTTATGATATTTTTATTTTCGCTTTTTTTCCATAATAAAATAAAAAGATTATTAAATTATAAAGCAACAACAATAAAAATATTGAAAATTTTTGAAAATTGTACGAATTCTGTAGCTTATTTACGGGCTTTAAAAAGGTCGAAAAATATTTATATAAGTATAGATATTTTGAGGTTTGATTTTAAAATTTTGTAAGAATTTTTTCATTAATTTGTTTTTGAATATCTTCGAAACTATTGAACAGATAAAAATTAAGTGGATATATTTCAACTTTTGATATTTTATTAAACCAAATCAGACATTTTTTTTCCTTGAGATATGTGGTGCCAACTCATTAATTTTCTATACAATGGTTTGTCTCGACAGCTAGAATGAATTGAAAGAATATAATATAATAATCACGTTACAGAAAAAAATACTTATTTGTCGCTTTGCGTAATTAAGTAAAAGAAATTTATCTAATACTCAAAAAGAAATACAAAATAAAAATAAAGTTTTATTAATCCTTATTATTGACGTGAAATCTTAATAGGTAGCGTATGATTAATATTTAATATAGAATATTTTAACAAAAATTATATAACTTAATATAAATCAAACATTTTTAAAATTTATAAAGACATTTTTCTATTCTAGTTTAGTTCTTGTTCTAGCTAAGTTTTTTCTTGCAGTTCCCTATAAAATAACACTAAATTAATAAATAAATTATTAATAATAAAAGAAAAAAAGGGTGACGTATGATTAATATTATTTATGAAATATTTTAAATGAAATAAATTAGCTATGAAAGCAGATAAGATATTTTAAAATATTAAAATGCTTTAAGAAGTCTACAAAATCTACCTCAATTTAATTTTCCACTTAAATATTACTGGCTATTAATTAAACATAGTTTATAGTTATAAAAAAAATTATATATAAAAACTTAATATAAAGTTAATTTTATTATTTTAAGTTTTATACATTTTATTTGTTGTTAAATAAATAAAAATGCCATTTAATGCTTACGATCATCCCTTTATGAGCCTTATGAAATTTTAATCCAATTTTAATCAATGGTTGCACTTTTTTTATTTTGTAAAAATTTTAACGAGCAATTATTTATCACAATGTTATAAATTTATTCCCAGAAACGAGTATTACTTTTTTATTTCATTTGTTTTTTTTTTGTTAATTTTATCAGTTGCTATTAATCTTGTAACAATTACATGACAACATGTGGATTTTTTTTTGCTAGAATAAAATATATAAAACTTTTTTTCTGTTTTATATGGAAGTATTTTGCAATTTTTTTATAAAAGGTCTTTTCTGTGTATATAAGTATTTGCATTTTTTGTTTTATTTATAATATGAGAATGCTTATCAACTATTAATTTGTTTAAAATATATTTAAAAGGAAACAAGACTTTTTTTGTCTATATGACAAAACTGTTAACATAAATGAAACGTGAAACAAAATAAAATGGAGAATGCCAATCACAAAAATTAAATAAAGTTGAAGTTATTATTGTTATTGTGTTTTTTTTATTTCCTGAATATAAAGCAAGTGCAACCTTTTGAAATTCTAGAGCTTTGAAGTTCTAAAATACAAACCAAAAATTTAGTTGGAAGTAAATTTTAATTGGTAAAATTTTTCTGAATATTATTTACTTTCCCTCGAAAATTAGATTGCTTCTTTCGTTTGAAAATTATACTAAAGATAAAAGTTACAATTTACTGGTAATTTAAGTTCACGTATACAATTTTTTTTATTCATCCCTCTTTTTATAACAAAATTTTTTATAAAATACAGGTTAAAATTTTATATTTTTATTAGCCTGTTAACTGCAATAATGATAAATATATACAATGGTGTTTTAAAGGCAATTAAAATCATATTGGTGTTTTTCAAAGAAATAAAATATCTCTAGGAACTCAATAAAAATGAAACCATAAACGAGGTCAGTGATTAATGGTAAACATAAAATATTATAGTGGACATTTTTCTTAAAAAAAAAAAAATATATATATATTGTTTTAGTCTTTAAATCAATCATTTGGTTAATAGCTCTCTAGGGCGTATGATTATTATTAATTGTGAGTTAATTTAAAAATATTAAAACAATTTTTGAACTGTAGAAATGATTTGTAAAAATTTAAAGAGAACTAAAAGCTGACAGTTAGTTAAAAGAATTTTTTGCTATAAAGAAATTTTAACACAAAGATAAAATAATTTTAAAGAGCGATTAAATTAATAATACTGATACCACATATTGCATATATTGCAATTAATTTTCTGATTTAGTTTAATAAAATATTGACATAACTTTTTAATTTATTCAATAGGTTCGGGGATATTGAACAAGGGATTTTTAACAAAGAATCTTATAATAAATTTAAAATATGTTTTGTTTTTAAAAAATCGTTAAAAAAATAGTCAAAGCTCTCCTTTTTCTATCAAAAACCTGGTTAAGTGACAAATAAAACGAGTTATATTCAATCGATAGATTTTAATAGGTTGTAATTTAATAGTTCTTTTTCTAAAGATATCATTATTTAAGTATGAATAAAGTCGATATTTATGAGTCGATTAAGGAGAATTTTTGATCGTTTTGGATTTTTTACTTTTCTTTTAACAATAATATTTGAATTTTGTAGAAAATAGCTTTTACTTGGAGACAATTTGAATAAAAATTTGTTGATATTTTATTAAATCAAATTGGATAATTCATTCTTGAGTTATATAGCAACATATGCTGAAACCTTATTAATAATCTTAGAACTCCATGATAACGTAAATTTTTATTGGCTGAAAAATCCCGTGTCGCTGAAAAATATACTTTTTTTACCGAACTATAATATTTATTGTTATTGTTATTTTCAAAATTGCTTTGAATCTTTTAAATTTATGGACTTTATTTCTCTAAAAATATTTACAAAAAAAACTTTATTAAATGTTTTTGTTTTTAAATAAATTCAAAAATATAATTTATTGATTTTCGCTCCATTTATTTTTAATAGTATTTAAATTAAGACAGTGCGGCGTATGGTTAATATTTATTAGCTTTAAGATTTAAAATTGTAAAAATGTCCATAACTCTTGATTCAAAAAACTCATTTTGTTTATTTGAATTGTGGAAAAAAGGTAACAAAATATTTTAAATGTTAGTTAATAGATTAAAGCTGAGATATCTTTTATTACAGTGTAGGTACTAGGTTATATCTTGATATAAAATAGTTTAGTGTAATTAAAATTTATTTTTGGTATACAATATTTTTGCAGAAAATACAGCTCGCTTGTTCACAATCTAATAAAAAATTATAGTACAAACGTTTAACGACTGTGGCTAATCAAATGCTAAACTAATTTTGATCAATTTCTTTTTTACTAATTTAAAAATTGTTTCTGTTTTTTTTTTCAACAAAAGCAACTGCGAATATTAGGAAAAAAATAAAATAGCGTACGTAAAAATATTATATATATATATATATATATATATATATATATATATTTTCTCTAAAAAAATCTTAAATCAGAGAGGGCGAGTAACTGAGTACTATAATAACTCTCTTTCGTTTTGACCATGTTTTCTTGTTGGCTATTTTTTTTATTTTGACACTTTCTTTATAATGGCGATTCTTTTTTCGTGTTGGGAATTTTTTTTTATTTTGACGATTTTTCATTTTGGCGCTTTTTCAATTTTGGCGATTTTTTCGTCTTAGTCTTTTTTATTTCAGCGATTTTTTCGTTTTGGCATTTTTTGTTTTGTAAATTTTCTTCCTTTTGGTGACTTTTTTCTCTTTAGGCGTTTTTTTTTCATTTCAGCGAATTTTTCTCATTTTAAAGAATTTTGTTTAATTTGGCGTTTTTTCCATACGGTGATTTTTTACCATTTTGGCGGTTTTTTATTTTGTATTTTATCGTTTTGGCGACTTTTGTCAGTTTAAGAAATTTTTTATTTTGGCGATTTTTTTTCATTCTGGCGATTTTTGTTTATTTTGGCGATATGGTGAATTTTCCATTAAGCGATTTTTTTGGCTAGCAATTTTTTGCAATTTTTTATTTTTATTTAAGCCATTTTTTATTATGACCCTGTTTTCGTTTTAATGATTTTTTTACGTTAACTTTTATATTTCGAAGAAAGAAGAAACATATTTTAGCTCAAGAAATAAAAGTCATAAAATTACAGTTATTTCTGTTTGTTGTTATTTTGTAAATTTTCTTCCTTTTGGTGACTTTTTTCTCTTTAGGCGATTTCAGCGAATTTTTGTTTTATTCTAATGATTTTTGTTTAATTTGGCGTTTGGTGATTTTTTTCCGTTTTGACGATTTTTTTTATTTTGTATTTTATCGTTGTGGCGACTTTTGTCAGTTTAAGCAATTTTTTATTTTGGCGTCTTTTTTCATTCTGAAGATTTTTATTTATTTTGGCGATATGGTGATTTTTTCCATTGGGATATATTTATGTTAGCAATTTTTTGCGATTTTTTTATTTCTATTTAAGCTATTTTTATTGTGACTTTTTTCATTTTAACGATTTGTTTACCTTTTATATTTCGAAGAAAAAAAAAGTAACAAAAATTAAAAATTATAAAATAATAGTTATTTTTGTTCAAACAATAGAATATTAATCGTCCAACTTTAGTTATAAAAGTCATAAGATTAACGCACCCTGATTTTAAATATCAAAAATAAAGGAATAATTAATTATAAGTAATTAATTTAACATAAAAATGTGACAAAAAAGGAAAGGTATAAAAAATCCTTTCAAAAAGTAATTCAAATCGTTTACTTTTTCTACTTTGTTTCACACTGTGCATGAGACTAAAATAAAAATAAAAAACAAAGCAATTCATAGTATTAAAATCTTTTCTATTTTGTTTATCACTCAAATTTGAATTCACTATTGTTATATCGCTGCTGTTTGTTCTTGTTAAGATATAACAATAATGACACTTATTTCAATTGAGAGAGTTGTGAGAGAGGAGTAATAAACCAATTAGAAGGGAATTTACTAATTTGAGTTGCTCTTTTGCTTGAGGCAATGCTTAGTACTTAAGCAAATCTAAAGGTATCTTCTTATAAATTTGCATAAGTAGTAAAAATTGTTATTAACATATATATAAAATTCCCATATATCATTCCTCCGTTACAAATGAGTGCCTTTGTTGTTATATCTTTATTTGCGTATTAGTTATATAGATTCCATGATAGTTATTAAATATTTTATTTTTAAGTTTCTACAAACTTAAACTTTTTTTGAAATCATCTCTAGAAAATCTATAAAATCTTATAACAAAGAATATTAAATTAGTTTCTTATTAATAATGCAGATTGGTTTTCTAGCTTAATCTTCCTTTTTCTTTTAATTAAACTTTTGACAATAAAATTTTACTTTTTTGCAAATACTAAAAAAAATTATATTTATTACTATTTGCTATTAAATCCCTTGTAAGCTGTAGAAAATAAATAATGTTTTAAACAAAAGGTTCTTCTATAAAATTACACTAATACTTAAACTAATGTGACAAGAATTTTAAATTTTATTTAAGAAAAAAATTATATATTCTATTGTTACAATAGCATCTCTAATAAGCTTAATATTTAATAAGTAATATTTTTTTTATTTTTATTTATAAACTTTTTGTTTAAACCAACAACTGTAACAATATAGGACAACAATTTTAAAGGTCCCACAAGGTCCTATTTTTTTTTTAAGTAACAACACAAAAAACATTAAAATTTCATGTTGGTATGACAGGTAGAGAGAAAGAGCATAGTATGCAACACATGAAACGTGAAGCACTTTAGAGAAAAAACACAAATTGAGTAGCAGCTCATATACTCATTTAAACATACATACTCGTATTTATACAAATACATATATATTTAGAAAGGTAACTATACATATGCTTGTGGGTAAGGATGTTTTTTTTTCTCTTTTTAATAGTATATGACTACCTTATCATAATAACTTGGCTACGCATGTTGCATATATTATGAGTTGCTACTGTTGTTTTTCAAATAATATGCAAATTTTAAATATTATTTACTTTAAAACCAGTAGCAAATTTTTCCCTCTTTTGAGGGGCTTTGTTCATATGTATGTAACGAGAAACTTTAGTTGGGCATACAAAATTTTCAATTAAATGGGGAAAAAGTAATGTAACAAACATTATAAAGTATATAAAGTAATAGCAAATAGGCCACATATATAGCGATTTAAATTTAATATCTTAGGGGGAGATATTTTTAAAATCTTTATTTGAAAATAATGTTAAAAATTTTTTTAAATTTTTACTGAAATTTTTATTTAAGCTTTGAAATTAAAGTTATTAAAAAATTAGTAAAATTGTATATTAGAGCTAATGATTAATATTAGTTATTGGCAAATTCTAAATAAATTTATATTTCTCATAAACTGAATAAATTACCTATAAAATTTTTAAAACCTGTAAAAACTGGTAAAATATACAAAACTATACAGTTTCTTAGCAACGATTTCTTATAACGAATATGTTAAATGAATACATTTAAACATGTGTATATAAATCTTATTAATAATATTGCAAAGTAATATTAATTTGCAAAATAATATTAAAATTTTTTATTCTAACTTTAATTTTAAAATTAAGAAAGAATTTATGAAATTGCCTTTCATGGCGTATGATTCGATTTTAATTTCAAATAGTAATAACTCATAAATTGTAAAATATATTTTTTTTTGTAATTTTAAAAGTATTACATAGCTTATACTATAACTTTAAATTTATGTCTTTTAAATTTAAAATTTTTCAAAAAATAACTCCTTTTATTCTCTTCAATACAACTAAAAATATTCACCAATATTTTTTTTATTGAAATTTCTATTATTTTAATGGTTGTTTAAAACCAAGCTCATAAATCATTTGCATAAAATATAAATTATAATCAAATTTTTTTTTGTTTTATTTTTACATTAAATATTTTCTTTTATTTTCTAAAAAAAAAAAGAACTTTTCTGTTTAATAAATGATTTGATTTTTAAAACTTATTACCACAAATATTTTAGCTTTTCTGTTTATTTTTTATTTTGTGTTATAGTTCCTTTTTAAATATATTTTTTTTAATAAAAAGCTTAAGTTAAATAAAAATAAGCACAAAGAGGGAACGAAATAAACCACAACATGACATTTTAATAAATTACTAGTGGTGACCACAGCAAAACAATCAAAATGTCAGTTAAATATGTCAATGTTGCAAAGTATTTATAAGTACTAATATATACAAATAAATATGTATGTATGTTTATATGTATGTAAGAATATATGTATGTATATATGTATGTATGTCTCTATGTACTTTATATTACACATGAATATATAAACACAAGGAGTTTTTTTTGTAAGCATTTATATATTTACATTTAAAATTTGACTAAAAGTTATTATTTAGAAATGTTGTTAAAATTATAAATTTAGATTTAATAGCTTCAATAAGGCATGGTATTATAACATTACAAAAATAATCTGGTAAAGTTTAAAAAATTCGTTTCTAAAATTCACTTTGATAAATGTGTTTTTAAGCACAATTTGTTAAATGGATATTTAAATAAAAATACATTTTTTTTTTGTAAACAAGAACAAATAAAACTCATAAATTTAAAGAAACAATTTTAAATTAAATGAAAGTATCTTTAGAAAATTAAATTGTTTTGATGATATGTTTGACAAACAAAATATTATATAATGACATTTAAGCAATGTTTTACTTTAGAATTAATTTTGTTGATTTAAAAAAAATTATTTTATGCTTTTTGTATTTGGTAATATTTCTTATCAAAATTTTTCACTAAACTTTCTATACATCTATTAATATAATTAAAAGGCAAACACATTTCCCGTAATCCCTTTAACGCTCACAGTATACATAGGATTTTAAAAAATATACCGTTAATAAGGTATTCTCTAATATAATATAAATTATATAAATTTTAAGCTACAAAAGTTACTACAAATACACATACAAACTCATATATACGCCTATAAGCCTCAGACAAAAGAGCGACTCAAATTACTAAACTCTCTTCTATTTTATTTTTCATGCCTATCATACAACTTTCTTAATTAAAAGTAGTATCATTTTTATTATTTCTTTACAAAACCAAGCTAGAGAAGTTGTAATGATATAAAAGGAGTGAGTTAGGTGTTTTTTCCCACTTTTAATTGAGAAAGTTGTAAGAGAGGTTTGATAAGAAAAATAGAAAAGAATTTAATACATTGAATTGCTTTGTTAATTTTTTTGTTTCAGTTGTAAACACAACGAGAAGCAAAGCAGAAAAAGTAAACAATTTGAGTTGATTTTATAATGGTGTTTTGTTCTTATAACATTCCTATTTAAACCCTTCACCATAGGTGTAAATTGTATATATAAGTTTGTCATTCCGTTTGTAATTTCCACGATTTTAGTAGGGTAACAAAAAAGTTAATATTTTCTGGATGCTTGTAAGAAGTAGTGTCGATAGGTGTTTATGAAGCTCAGCAATAATATAATGGGTGATTCAACTAGAGATACTTTTTTCAATAGCACGTATGAGTTGTGTCATGCTGTCATGTTATTTTTGTTTAGTATTGTTTGGTATTTCATAATGGAAAGACTTTATAACGAAAATTCACGTTCTGTGAGGAACGAGGAGCAACCTGAAGAGATTCAAGAACTGCCACCTCATCCAGAAAAAACAACGGTTTGGTGTGGTTTGTGGGCTGGTGGATTCATCGATCCATATTTCTTTAAAAATGATGCCGATACGAACGTAACCGTCAATGGAAACCGTTATCGTGCCATGATAACCGACTATTTGATGCCTGAAATTGAAGCTCGTGATCTCGACGATACTTAGTTTTAACAAGACGGCGCCACTTCCCACACATCGCATCAATCAATGAATTTATTGAGAGAACACTTCGGTGAGCACATAATTTCACGTTTTAGGCCGGTCGATTGGCCACCAAGATCATGTGGTATAACACCGTTAGACTTTTTCCTGTGGGGATATGTAAAGTCTAAAGTTTATGCGGACAAACCCGCTTCTATTCAGGTCTTGGAGAAAAACATCACGCGTGTCATTCGCCAGTTACCAGTCGAAATGCTCGAACGAGTTATCGAAAATTGGACTCAACGTTTGGACCATCTGCGACGTAGCAACGGCCAACATTTGATAGACATAATCTTTAAAAAATAAATGCCAAAGAATGTTCTTTCAAATGATAATAAACATTCCCCATTAAATTTGAATTTTCTGTGTTTTTTTCTTTAAAAAAGTAGGAAACCTCGAAATGGATCACGCTTTACTATTTCTTATTAGCTAGTTTATAACAAATCAAGTAAAATCTTAAGCCATATATTGTCTAAAGAAATGATCGAAAGCAAGCCCAAAGCAATATGTACATCGGATACAGACTCGAGCATTTATGTTATCCTAGGGCGTCAATGACTATACACACCATACTGATTAATATTATCATTCAATTTCAAGAAATTGTATTTACCTTATAATTATATGTATTTTCAAGGTCATATTTGCCATCTGAATAATTCCACACAATCTGCATTTAACATAGTGTTTTTGTATTTTTATAGACCACAAATTAAAGTAAAGTAATTCGAAAACCTCGTTCATGATTGATTTGAAAATATACGTATTTTTGTTTTACAAATTAAAACAAATTGAAAAATTAATTACATTAATAAATATTTTTTTTTTATTAAATTTCATTTTTAAATTAAATAACAAATTAATGCAAATATTTTATAAAATAATTTTTTCTGTGATAATACAGAAACTTGGGAATATCCTAAATTCTTTTTCTCCTTTCTTACTATTTTTGTTATAACTTAGCAATTACGATTGCAACTAATATAATATTTTGCACCTATAAAAGTTGAACTTATATCAGTTAGCTTGGCAAATAATTATGAAAATATATTTATAATTTTCTGAGTTATTGCATTTTGAAATTATATTATAATTTATTTATATATTTATTTTTGTTTTGTTTTCTTTGTGGTTAAAAGAAATATAAAATTTTTACTTTTCTATTTGTTTCCATATCCATTAATATATTCTAGTATTTATGTCAATATATATGTTCTGTAATATAGTCATAGTTATACTAGAATTAGCAAAATGAAGTGGAAAGTTTCCTCCCCCCCCCTTCTCTCTTGCACCACCACAAGATTAAAATTCTTGTTAAACTTGTGGTAGACAATTTAAGTAAATAAGTTTTGCCAGTACAACTAAAATTGACTATAAATATATGTACATTTAAATACCGAAAAGCAAAAGTTAATGTTCAACTGTAGGAGGGGAGTTAAATGAAAAAAAAAAAGAAACACACACACAGACACAAATTCTTAGGAAACGGAAATATCTATTTATGTAATAAATGTTATTAAAATGGATTTACATAGTAGTCAATGCTTTACATGCCAGTTACTTAACATTAATAGTAAATGTAAATAAGTTCATTTGAGGGCGTGTGTGTGTGTGTTTAAAATTTTAGCTTAACGGAAATTCTTGGAAGTATTTTAAATTAATATGTAATAAGAATTGTTGAATGATTTCCAGTTAAAGTGCTACGAATGCTAAAACTTATATTTTGTTGTGCGTTCAATTATTGAGTTAAAAACTTAAAAGTAATTTAACAACAACAATAGCAATAAAGATACTTACACTTATAATAAATTGGATAATTGTTGTTACTTTTTGTTGGTATTTGTCGAATATTTAATCAAAAGTAAAACGTTAATAATCATTTAAAATCCTAGGAGAGTATATATGTTTATATTTAAAACTTATTTCTATCTATATATTAAACAAAATATTTCCATGTTATAGTTTATATTTAATTTACTAAAGTTTTAATTGCAAAATTTCTAGGAAGTTAATGTTTCTTTAACTTCTTGAATATTTAAATATTATAAAATTATATTACAAATAAAATTAAAAATTCTCTGTGATTTCCATTTTTATTTATACGCACTTGATAAATACGAAATACTAGAATTTAACCTGCTACTGCCTTAATGGACTTGCGGCATTCCCACATAGACCAGATATAAACTTGATAGCTTTTATTTTATTTAGAAAAAATAAAATTAAAAGAAACTAACTTCTAACTGCCGTGGGAAGAGTTATAATATTGATGTCTTCAGAAAATTAATAACAAACATCTCAAAAGTACCTTCTAATGATTCCAATTTCATGCCTCCAGGTTAATATTTAAATAGGGATTATACAAAGACTGGGATATCGTACCACTTCGTAACCCTTTATGAGTTTAATATTCAAATGAAATAAAAGTAGAATTTCATTTAATTTTAAAGTATTTTTTGGGTTAAAAAGATCCCAAATTTCTAAAAATGTTGAGGCATTGTGTCAGCATTAACAACAATATACTTTTTAAATATTTAAGTAAAATTAATAATAGGATTTTCAAAAAGCAACAAAAGCAAGTTTGATATATTTTTGATAAAAAAGATACTATTTTAAATTTATTTCTATGTTTTTGGCTTAGAAGAACGAAAAGGTACCACAAAGTACCTTATGAATTTTTACCCACATATGACCATGTATATTTAATTTCATATTTTTTCGTTCAATATTATAAAAAAATCAAAATGTACCATTAGAAGAACGAAAAGTATCACAAAGTCACTTCTTATATATTCTCATTCACTTAGGATCAAATATCTTTAATTTAATTTTTCTGGGTTCAATGTTATAGAAATCTTAAAAAGGTACCACTAGAAGAACACCAACGTATCACAAAATCCCCACTTATGAATTCTCATTCATGTAGAATTGTATATTTTTATTTTCATGATTTTTGGTTCAATGTTATTGAAAATTTAAAAATAACCACAAAGTCCTCCTCTTGAATTCTTACCTACATAGGACCATATGTTTTTCATTTTATGTATTCAAGAAGTACCCTTAGAAGAACGAAGAAGTACTTTTTGTGAATTTTTACCCATATATGACCATGTCTATTTAATTTCATGTTTTTTTCGTTCAATAATATAAAAAATTCAAAAAGTACCATTAGAAGAACGGAAAGTACCACGAAGTACCTTTTTGTGGATTTTTATTCACTTAGGACCGAACATATTTAAGTTCATGTTTCTAGATTTAATAGAGTCCCTACTTACCAATTCTCATTCAGGTGGGACTATATATATTTATTTTCATGATTTTTTGTTTTCAATATTATAGAAAATTCAACAAGTGCCATTAAAAGGTAAAAAGTACCTTAAAGTCCTTCCTCTTGAATTCTTGCCCACATAGAACCTTGTATCATTAATTTAATTTTTCTAGGTTAATTATTACAAAAAAAAAAAATCAAAAAGTACCTTTAGAAGATTGAAAAAGTATCACAAAGTCCCGCTTGTGAATTCTTACCCACTTAGGACTACATGTACTTAAGTTCATGTTTCTAGGCTTAATATAGAAAATCCATCATTGAGTTTGCATAAAATTAAATCTTCTGCTTTGGTACTTTTTTCCCCCATTGATGTAATGAAAATTTTATTCTAATGAATTTCTAAATTGTAGTGGGATCCAATGTTGTCAATTTAGAACTTTTAGTGCTAGATTTAGCACTTTTTCCAAAATTCCCAAAAAACATTTCTTGGCTAAAATATTTTTTTTTCACATTGTATTTTTGTGTTTTTGTTATCGTAATTAATAATAAACCCTTTAAAATGCCAGAAAATAAATTTAGTTTTTATTTTTGCTCATTTGTTGTCATAATACCACAGGTTAAAGTTGAGTTCGTTAAGATAATCTAAAATATGTAAAAAAATTAAATTTTTTTTCCAACACTTTTCATTCGTTTTTAAATAACGAATACAGCAATTTTTTTATAAAAATTTATTATGGAAAATAGAGATCGAAAGATAGGTATTTTTACAATTGAATACTGAAAATAGGAATTATGAAAAAAATGTATGTGTTTTACGCAACATAGAAAAAAAATTGGTTTCGTAAGAACTATTTAACTTTTAATAGGCCTACAAGTTTTCGATGAAAATTGGTAAATTAAAGCTCAATAAAAACAATCCATATTTTGCGATTTTTTTGCGCTTTAGAGAAAATCAATTTTTTACCAAATAACTTAGCATTGACAATTCTTATCATTTACAAAGGTCTAGCATAAATATAAAAATATAGAGAAAGAAATTAAACTAGCAGGTGTCTATATAATTCCTTTGTTTATTAAAATTATTTCTGTAAAGGTAAATATAGGTCTTTGGATGAAGTTGTAAGAGAAATGTGGGCAAACTTCCTTTGAAATTATTTTTTATCCCAAAAAGTAAAACTTTGTTTGTTAGGCATAAAAAGTGCAAAAATTAATTAAAGGGTTGTGATATAAAATAAATACAACAAAATTGCTTTGATTTTCATTTAAAAAATACTTCAAATGAGAACATTTTTTTTTACTTTAATAATATTGGGCAAGAGAAGTGATCAGAGAAATCATAATGCAAAGGGCAAAAATTCCAAATGTGTTATTTTCAATTTTGTCTATATTTCTTGCAGGTTTGGAAAAAAATGTACGCAAACCTTTTAGAACACATCAGACATTTTGAAGCTGCATTCTGTTTGTAGATTCATGATTTGGGATTCTAGTCAAAAGAGCTCAAATTTGGGTTGATCTACAGATATAAAGCACATAGAGCAAATTTGAAACAACTCAATTATTTAGTTTTAAAATGAAGAAAAACATTTGGAAATCTTAATTGACAGAACTTTCATTTGGAGAGGTTAACATCATCTCTAGAAAGATTTAAAAAACCGCTATCGATCGAAAAGATTAAATTTAAATTCTATGACTTTTGTTAATCAATCAATTGTGGTCTTAGATATTATTAATATTTGAAACTAAACCGTGCAGATTTGCCTAAAAACATCTGAACATGTGCTCTGAGATTGCTTTTGTCTTGGAGTCCTACGGACAAAAATTACTTGTGAAAAAAATCTAAATCAGAAATAGAAATAATGAACCTTAATCTTAACTTAAGCTTGTTATGCTAAATATAAGGTCTGCATAGAAGATGATTTGAATTACTTTTTTTTGGAGAACTTTCTATATAATATAAGAAAAAATTTTCAATTCTGTGTATTATTTACGTTTTTCAACTAGATGGCGTATGATTGATATTAATTAGTTTAAATTTTACAAAAGTATTCATAACTGTTGATTCAAAAAACCTTTTCCATAAATTAAAATTGTGTTTAAATATCAATGAAGTATGTTTGAAGAATAATATAAAATTAAAGGATGAAACATAGTAATTAATAAGTGGAAATAATATGAAATTGTAGGTAAAAATTTGTTGTTACGAAAAATTTGGTTGAAAACTGTAGTAAAACAGAAAACTAATTTAATTTTTTTAATGTCTTAAATTATTTAAGAAATATATTCTTTATAATCATTTGAACTTAAACTGGTTCAAAAATTAATTCTTATACTGCCTGCCACTTGAATAAGGAATCACATTTTTTTCAACTTTAATTAAGTATATCTCCTGAACCAAAGTTCAGAAAAAAATAATTTTTTGCGCAAACAAATTTTAAAGTATTAGCTTTAGTTTTCTGAAGAAATATAAAATATACATATTTTGTTATTCTAAAATTATGCATTTATTTAAAGACATGTATTTCTGTGGTATTTTTTCGTGTGTCACTTAAATAAGAAATATTTTAAAACTAAACAAACTGTAATTTATTTTTAAATTTTAGGTTATAAAAATGAAAGTTATTATCTTCTAGCATTCAATTAGTAATGAGTACTGCCACCATTTTTAGAAATAACCTCAAAAATGCGATTTGGCATCGACTTGTATATTAATGACTAAGTAATATAGCGAAATTGAACTCCATGCTTCCATTATTGCATCCTTTAAGGATTCTATCGTCTCAAATTGTTTTCCTCCTTCATAAACTATTCTTGCAAACCAACCCCAGACATTTTCCATTGGATTCAGGTCTGGTGGATATGGGGGCCAATCCAAAAGTTGAACACCTTGTTGATTAATCCATTGTTTTACTGCTCTGGCGGTAAGAATGGGAACGTTGTCGTGTTGGTGCGTCCAAGGTATGGGTCCAAAGAAATCATTACATTTTGGAAATGCATCCTCCAGAATGTGTTTGTAAGTCGTTGCTGTCATTTTGTTGGATACAAAAACCAACTCTATGGTACCATAATACTCCGTCCTCTCAGCTGTGTCTTCTGCTCAAAAATAATTCCTCCTTATTTAGGTCAAGAAAGTAATAGTTACATCCGTCGGGACCATCAATATTACACTTTTTTTATTGGAAAATATAACTTTAAATCATTTGTTGGACCATGTCATTGTATTTTTGGCAAACTGTAGACGTTGTGATTTGCGTTTTTCATTAAGTGGTGGTTTTATTTGCAGTTTTCGTCGGACTATGTATGGGCACGACTTTAAAATACGGTGCACTGTTCTTAGACTGGCACTGACTCCACTTTTTTCACGTATTTTTGATACCGACATGGCAGAATTTGATGCAATTCTAAGAATTTTTCGTCTTTCTTTTGGTGTTGTTGCCATTTTCTTCCGCCCTTTCATGTTTTTTCCATATCTTTCCACGTTATTTAAATAATTGTACACAACTTTCTTTCCTCTATTAATGTTTTTGGCTATTTGGACCGGATTCTGACCCTGAGATTTCAAAATCAGAATTTTTTTCTTTTTCAGAGTTATTAAGAGCCTTACTACGTCCCATTTTGAGTAAAAACTATTTAAAAACTATCAAGTTAAAAATTCTCTAGCCATTTATATTGAAAGAAATTCAAATCATAGCCTTCCTGATTAATATTAAAAGAATTCCTTATTCAAGTGACATAGGAAATAGTACCACAGAAATACATGTCTTTAAATTAATTTTAGTATAACAAAATATGTATACTTTTTATTTCTTCAGGAAACTAAAGCCAACATTTTAAAATTTGGTTGCGCAAAAAATTATTTTTTTCTGAACTTTAGTTTAGGAGATATACTTAATTAAAGTTAAAAATGTGATTCTTTATTAAAGTGGCAGGCAGTGTATAATTGGAATTTACATTAATATTACTAAACAATTTTGAATTATCTTAAATTTCATTTATTTTCAACTTTAACACAATAATTTTGATGTTGAATTACCTTTATATAATTTCTTATTTTTTTTTTAATTTTAATATCAATCATACGCTTCGTAGAACAAAATATATAATTTCCAAAACCATTATTAATTACACTCCCTTCGGTCAATTTTATTGATTTTATTTAAAATTAAAATTAACCTGCACTTTTCTTTTCTGTATTTCTTACCATTTATCAAACTTTCTTTTTCTTACTTGCCACTGAAAATTCTAGGAAAACTATTAACCTGAAACAAATATTGTTTATAAAAGAACCCCTTAACAAAAAGAACTTTATAAAGTTATCAAGTCTGAATATTTAAATTACGTATCGATGATGACCTGCATTTTTTTAAGTATTTTGTAGGAAATTAAATATTTTATTATATTTCCAGGAATAACGATAGAAACTTTCTGTTGTTATTTGTATAAGTTTGAGTTTTTCTTTAAAAAAGGAAAATTTTCTGGGAAATTATTTAAATGTGTACAATATTATTTACTTTTTTTTTTGCTTACCTTATTATCTTTTTGCCATGAACATGTGCCACGTTTATCGATTACCTTACATGTTAATAAAGCGTCCTGACCTGGATTCACTTCGGTATATTTGGGCTGTTCGGCAAATCTTTGAAAGCAATTAATTTCTGTAAGAAAAAAAGGGGGAAATATTTTTTTTTAAATAAACATATTAACTAAAGTAAGTAAGGAGCTTAATTGGCAGATTCAAATTGTGATCTAACTTGATATCAATGAAAAAGGAGAATGGTTTGCAGAAAAAAACTAGATAATCGACTTCCGCCAAAAATCTTTTACTTTTTATATCAAAATTATATGACAGTATATTTATAAATTTATTACACAAAAAATTAGTATTTTGAAAAAGCAATAACTTCCAGATAAAAATGTTTAAAATGAAGCATTCTTATCTGTTAAAAAATTTCTTTAATTTTTTTCATTCACTGGCTCAGTATAGTTTTTCATCGGCCAAAACTCTGTAACTTTTGAAGCCATAGAGATTGATGGAGATATCTTTTCTCGAATTTTACTCCAGTTTTAATTTCATTAAAATCGGTTAAGCAGTTATTAAGCAATTTAAGGCTAAAGTTGAACTTTTATTTTTTATAGCATTTAGTATGGAAATGCTGATTTTTTGTTTTTTTGAATCAGCTTTACTTATAAAAAGAAACGTTAAAATCAGATAAAAAAAAACACATTTTAATAATACCCAGGATGATTTTGTAAACAGGTTGTCAGTTTATCAATTCTAGAACAGGTTTCACTGAAATCGGTTCTTTAAAAACTGGTTATTTTTGGAAAAAAAAATAACTTTTATTTCTTTAAAATTTATAACAAGAACTGAATATTTTATTTTATTAAATCTTTTAAATAAAAATTAAAAATTACTTTGATTAACAAAAAAAAAAAAAAAAAAAAAAAAAAAATGGATAACGAAATGTCTCTACATGGAACAACTTCTTAAAATTGACTCCCATATAAATATTTCAATATTCTTTAATATAACATTTGAACACTTATTCATGGCCTTAAAAAAAAAATGCTACATCCTTTAAACGAATATGTTTTGAACGTTTTTAGACAAGTCTCCAGGAAACACTGATCGTTGTATAACATATCATAATAAGTTTGTTATTAAAAATATTTTTTTAAATTTAAAACAGTTCTTATTTATAAAATGACTTGTATAATCAATATATAGATATACATATGTATATAATTTTAAGCTTATTTAAAATTCAGTCGTTATACAGTGTAGTTCTGAACAAGTTTCAATAATTGTTTTTAATTTTAAAAATTATATTTGAGCTTGTAACTTGACAACTTCTAAAATATATTGACAATAAAGTTCATTAACATTTTTTGAATAATATAATTCTATAGGAATTTAAATTATTCATAAAATTATAATATTTTAAGGACTTTTATTTGCAAAATACAATTAAAGTAAAGATAATAAAATACTGAACCAAAACATTTTTTTTGTTTGTAAAATGAATTTGTATGAAATATAATATTTGTAATTTATGCTTCTATTGCCTTGTATTGTAAACTGTTTGACTTTTTTAAAGAGGGTTCTTATGTCCTTTATTTTATAATTTAAATTTTGTTTTTTTTGACAATTTCAAAAAAATTTCGAGCTTACTCGTATTTCTCAAAAAGGAGTAAAATATAAGCTTGAACAACTTTTAGGTGCATTATCAGCTTTCAACAAACTTAATATCATTGGAAAGGACTAAGATTCTTCTTTATCACGGAGTCATAACAATTAAATATTTTCTGGTGCAAGGGTATATAAAATTAAAGAAATATCTTTTATCCTTACACATCCTGAAAAACGGTCTTTTAAGGTTCATTATTTTTTACACAATGTGTACAATCAATTAGTCCTTATAGTGTAAATATTTCAAAGTGGGTTCTCAAAAGCATCAAATTAAATATTAAGTGATTTTTAAGTATATTGATATACTTATTTATTTTTTAATATAGCTGATCATTATTTATTGAAATAAGTCACTCAAGAAATAGAATCCTGAATCCAAAAAAATAATGTGATATTACTTTAGACGTTTTAGAAACACATTAACTGACCTAACTCTTTGTAATTCACTTTATAAAATCCGCCGAATTATTTATGACGGTTTTAAAGCTTATTTCTTCAAGTTTAATACATGGGATTACAAAGGCAAAATCTACTGAAATTTATAATGATTGGTCCATTATTTCACTTATAATCCTTACAATTTTTTTCCACGGAATATAAAACCCATTACCGAAAATCAATTAAACTTGTATAAATCTCAAGTATCAATATCGAGATAAAATTTAACACAACTAAGTTTTGTTCAAATAAAGATCGCTCCCTAAATTTCATAATCATCGATCTATAATTAATCATGGCGGCCATGTATTTCGCACAACCGAAAAATACTTAAACGTGCATAAATCTCACATAAATGCGAATATCGAATCAAAAATTCTACATAAGTAATTTCTTGTACGTATAAACTATTTTAATAAATTTCATAAGGTTCGTTCCAGAATTGACCATAGGTCTCATACAAGGCCCTCCCCTGATAATCATTTTAGTGCCTGTACACAAGTATGTAGGGTATTATACGATCGATCTTGACTGACAGTGCTTGCTTTGTTTTAATATTAAATTTAAAATAAAAATATCAGAAAACTTACAATATATTAGTTAGTAAGTAAAATTTAAAGAAAACATTTTAAAATTTAAAAAAACTTAAAATTTTAACACTACAACGACAAATTAAATGTAAACATCGTGCCAAAACATATTGAAAATTAAAACACTCTTTTCCAGGATATCATAGAATAAAACACATTTTTTCATTGTTAAATGTAATGTGTAAGTTTTATAATATTATAATAAAGAGGAATATCAATACTTTCCATTAATGCTAATTTTGTTAAAATCGAATAATGTACATAAAAGTTATTTCACTTTAAACTTTGTTAATTTTTAACAATAATGCCCGAAGTGTCCTAATTTAGAGAATATGGAACTACTACGTACGCTTTCTAAGACACCATGTCAAGTTTAGTGAAAACCACAATTTAAAAAAAATCGAATTAATTTAATTTTGAGTCAAAATTTTTGAGAATTACCTTTTCAAAATAATTTAAAAATTTTTAATATAGCTTTTATAGTTTTTTTATTAATGTGTTTTTTAAATTAAATAATTAATATTAATCATACGCCACATACTTCATAATATACACAGTTTAAAATAACAGGGTTTCTTTAGAGAAACGTTCAAATTTCATTATGAATTTGTTACAAACATAGCCTTTTCTATAATCTTATTATTTTCTACAATTAGGCAATTAGAATATAGAATATTTTATAAACTAGATTATAGACTATTTTGTAGACTAGAGTGTAGACTCTTTTAAAATTTATAATATAGACTATTTTATAGTCCAGACTATAGAATATTTTATAGTCTAAAATACAGACCATTTTTTGCCTAGAATACAGAATATTTTATAGTCTATAACATACACTAATTTGTAGATATTTGTATTCTGGAATATATACTATTATATTGTCTAGAATGGAAACAATTTTATGGTATATAGAGTATTTTTTATTCCAAACTATAGACCAATTTATAGCCTAGACTATGGACAATTCTATATAGTCCATACTATAGACTACTTTATTGTTAATAATAGTCTAGTTTACAAAGCATTTTATAATCTAAATTATAGACTATTTTAAAATGTATACTATAGACTATTTTATAGTCTAGGGTATATACTATTTCATAAACTAGATTATAGAATATTTTATAAACTAGATTATAGACTTTTTTGTAGACTAGACTGTAGACTATTTTAAAATTTATAATATAGACTATATTATAGAATCTTTTTTATAGTCTAAAATACAGACCATTTTGTGCCTAGAATACAGAATATTTTATAGTCTATAACATACAATAGTTTTTAGAAATTTATATTCTAGAATATATACTATTATATTGTCTAGAATGGAGGCAATTTTATAGTACATAGAGTATTTTTTATTCCAAATTCTAGACCAATTTGTAGTCTAGAATATGGACAATTTTATATAGTCTATACTATAGACTACTTTATTCTTAATAATAGTTTTAAAATGAATACTATAAACTATTTCATAGTCTACACTATAGAATATTTTATAACCTAGATTATAGGCTATTTTATAATCTAAGCTATAGAATACTTTATAAACTAGATTACAGACTATTTTGTAGTCTAGACTGTAGACTATTTTAAAATGTATAATATGGACTATTTTACAGTCTAGATTGTTGATTATTTTATAGTCTAGGCTGTAGACTATTTTAAAATTTATAATATAGACTATTTTATAGTCTAGACTATATAATATTTTATAATCTAAAATACAGATCATTTTGTGCCTAGAATAGATAATATTTTATAGTCTATAACTTACAATAATTTGTAGATATTTGTATTCTAGAATATATACTATTATATTGTCTAGAATGGAGACAATTTTATAGCATATAGACTATTTGTTATTCCAAACTATAGACTAATTTATAATCTAGACTATGGACAGTTCTATATAGTCTATACTATAGACTACTTTATAGTCAATTATCTAGTTTATAGATCATTTTATAATAATAATAATAATAATAATTATAATCTACGCTACAGACTTTTCTATAAAACGTTTGCTTAATATATGTATACATATATATATATATATATATATATATATATATATATATATATATATATATATATATATATTGTAAAATATTTTTTAAAACGTAGATGTAAATATTCTTTTGATATATTCAAATTTGTTTCTTTTTTTTTGTAAATATATGTTTTCTGTTTAAAATCTTTGTAAATACTTTACATTTGAAATAATTTCTCTAATTACTTTAATGTTTTAAAAACTCTCAACAAAAATACTATTAAATTTATTAATATTATTACAGTATTTTTTTTCTTTACTTTTATATGTTATGAACACAAAACATATAAATTTCATTCACTAACCACATTCCTTATTCACGCTCAAAAAATTATGTTAGTAAATTCAACAGAAAAAAAATTATAAACAAATATTATTTCATTCAAAAAAAAAAAAAAAAAAAAAAAAAAAAAACAATCGTTTAAAAGAAATGATATTTTTGAATGTATATGTAATTATAACTGAGTTTTCCTATTTTTAGCTGATGTACTTATACCTAAAAAACATTAAATTATATATATATTTTCTATTAATTTATTTATTTTTTATAATATTTTAAGAGTGGTTTTGGAAATTTGAAATTTAAGTGAAATGAAATTAAGTGTAATTTGCATATTAAAATATTTTTATTATTATTTTATTATTTTTTTTTAAACTCACCATTTTATTCCATCGATGTCAGGCCTGATTTCGAAGTAGTTCTGGATTAATTGCATATATACATATTTTTCTTTTCAATTTATGTTTATACTTGCATTTGTAAGTATTTAAGATAAAGTGAACTAAATGATTAGATAAAAATTATGTGTGTATGTGTTTAGTTTTAATTAATTAACATAATTCTTTGAGTGGTTTTCGTTAATTTATAAATTTAAATTTAATATTATTTTTAATATTTTTGTTAAATGTTAACAAATAATGTAATTTCATAGTCTTTAGGATAATATTAGTTTTCTTGTTAAGGTGATTGTAATTAATTTTAAGTATTAGGATAAATCCAGTTAATTTAATTGATGTTTGATTTGTTTGTTCATTTGGTAAACATTTCTCGATTAGTATAAAATATATTTCCTGAAATGTGGCCGATCAGGTTTATTAAATGAATTTTCAGTCTGAATTGAAGTCTTGAATTTAAAATAATCTTTATATTTACTAGACTTGATATTTAATTAATTTTTAGGCTCCACCAGCAACCTGAATTTGGATTACCAATAATAACCAGATAAATTTTTGGAATTTTGTATTTACAATATAATTGACAAAGCAAAGGATTTCAAGTTATTGGAACCTTCACAAGATTTCAAGATTTCTAGCTTTGACTAATTTTTTTTTCTATAATATATTTTTTTTACGTCTTTTCAGTTCAGAAAATTTTTTCTAATCTCTGCTTTAAAAAAAATTGTCAATATTCTATATTAAAATTTCTATGATAATTCAATAAAAAAAAAAAAAAAAAAAAAAAAAAAAAAATTGTGTACTTTTTTTCATATTTTAACACTAAGGCCTCACATATGTTAAGACTAAAAATACTCTTTTTGATAGTTTGATTTTCGAACAACATGCATAAAAATTTAAAGTGTAATTTTTCTTGAGAAATAGCAAAATTTTCATTAATTTTGAACTCAAAATAAAACATTTTAAATAGACTACAATCAGTTAATGTAAATTTTTTTTGAGTGTAAAAGAATTTATTTTTATTTATAAATATATCTGTAGTCATTATAAAAAATAACTTAAATTACAAACAAAATAACATGAAAAAAAAACGAAAATGACATGCTTGTAAAACTGAAAAAATATCATTAAAAAATTATTGTTTGCAGTATTAAAAAAAGAATACTAAAAACCACACGTAACAGATGAGAATGAATTACAACAGCAGCAAAAAGAATATTATTTTTTTGTAAATATATGGGTATTTTTTCAAAATCATTTACTTTTGGGGTTAAACAAAAAAAAAAAAAAAATAATAATAATTAAAATTTTTTAATGCCACTTCAATGCTATTTAGTACCAATATTATCTGGCTTCAAATATAAATTTGCTCGTATAAATTACTCTTGGCAAACGGTGTTAGTGTTACGGAGGTTTAAGACAAAAAGTTCAAAAAAATAAAAATTGTCAAATTTCTATTTTCAATATATTTTGGTGCCCCGATGGCCTAGTTGGTAGTGAGCTAGTCAGTCAGTCTGGGGGTTGTGGGTTCGATTCCCACCAGAGACTCTGGTCTGTTTCACTACAACGAGCTAAGGTCTTCGTTACTCCGCTCAGTTAGAATTAGAATATAATTTGTAATTGTATTGTAATTATAAAAATAAATAAATAAATTATCACACGTATATAATTCTCTTCAATAAAATATGTAAAATATAAATTAAAAGTGATACAATATTGTAGATGATACCGAAAAAGATTTTAACATTTCATTAAACGAATTTTAAACAAAAAAGTCTGCGTGGATTTTCTATTTTTTTTGATTTTACAAAATTTTTTGATATATCTCTAACATTTGGCAATCAAAAAAAAAAAAAATTTTAAAATGATATTAATGAACAAAAAATGATCATTTATATTATGGTAGTTAAAATTCAAAAGTTTAAAAATATTGTAAAAATTCCATTTACAAAATGTTGTACAAAATAGAAATTAAAGGAGGATCAATAGGATTTATAATAGTCAACATAGTCGGCACCATAATTCCGATTTAAAATACTTTTAGAATATCGATTGAAAAACAAAATGTGCATAGATTTTTTTTATTTAATTTCATTTAATTCATTAATCTATTTTTTCACATCTAAGAAATAAAAGTTGTAAATATTAATTATATAACTAGAAAATAAATTTTCAATAACAAAACTAAACACCCAAAAATATTAAAAGTTGCATTAAATTCCAACACGTAATTATTTTTGAGTGCCAATTGATTTCAATATAAGTTATTATAGCTACCTACAGATTGGTATACATTTTCAACAATTTCAATTAATTTATGAAATATTAAAGACACCACAACTTCAGGTCATGAATACTTTTTATGTAATTTTTTGGTTGAAACCTATTTTTCGTTTAACTAAAATAGAATGGGTGGGCTTACTATAAATATAATTTCACATAAATTATAAAAATGTGCTAATATAAAATACTTTAAATTTTACATCGATTTTAAAAATTTTTGCAATTTAATATTTTATTGCAGCACAATGATTTTAAATTGTAATTTGAAAACCTTTTTTAAGCAAGCGATACTTAGATTTAGTAAAATTACACTGTGAATGTCCCTCACGAAACAGGCACCTCTTAGAGCCATTCATGTTTTTTCTCCCCAAGTTTGGGCAGCTGCTATAGCGCTGCTATTGAGGATACCTTAACGTGATATATCTCAAAAAGTTCATAATTACAAAAACAATAAATCTGCATACTTTGTTTTACAATATTTAAAACAGCGCAAATTTTCTAATCTAAAAACTGAAAAAAAAAAATTAAAATTTTGAAAATTTTGATTTCACCACTTGTCGACAATATAATTTAACACTGATCAACTACACATTAATTGAACACAAGTTGGTCTATTTCTACAAGTGTTTGTAGTTTGTATTAGAGGAATTGTATTTATATGCTAAAATCCGCTATTAAAGAAATAAAAAAACTAGCTTTTTTCAAATATTTTTTTTGGATCTGTTAATTTTGGGTGCTCGCCGGTAACATATGGAACCATTACCGGTCTTAAATTTTTATTGATTTACTCCACCAATTTTAATTTTGAAACATTAAATTAAAAAAAAGATATTTATTGTTTTAGATTAGTTTCTTAAAAGTGAACATAAATAGAGAATTCCCCATATATATTAAAGAGAAAGAAAAAAGAGTTAAAATAAAATATAATAAAATAAACAACAACAAATTAACTGCAAAAGCGTTAACATGCCGTATACATTGTTGTTATTAAATAAGTAAACGAGGTCTATGATAAAAAGTTCTTTAAAAAGATATTTCTTTGAAAATTAGATCAAATTGAAAAAAAAAAATAAACAAGAAAGAAATAGAAATAGATTAACTAACTTTTATTTTAATCGCAGCAAGGATACGCCTACCTCCCATATATCCTAATATTAAAAAACCATTTTCTTGATCAGAATTTTATATGAATAGAAGGAGTTGTCGTCAAGAATTTAATGCAAGCATATATGCCGTAATTAAAAAAAACTCATTCTTTTCTAAAATACTGCTCAAAATATAATCAATTTGCGATAGCCACTGGAGAAGGTAGGTTTTTAAACTTCATAGGAGATATATATGCCCTTATCTATCTCCCAGAAAATCTCTGATGTTCTGCTTTCTTTAATATTATTTAAAATTTGAAAGTTTGAACAATTAATATCATGAAATATTACGACGTAAAAAATTCTTTGACTTAAGTAGGAAAGAAATTTGAAGTTTTCTTTATGACTTTTTTTAATTTGTGGCAAAGAATACAATATTTTTTTTTTTCATTTGTTTTCATGAAAAAATATATAACTTTTTATATTATAAATTCCCTTTTTTTTATTCCTTCGAACTCAATTAATTTTTTTTATACACAAAAAGTGCTCTATATTTAACACCATCTTGTGGATTGTTCACAAAATTATAATTTTTCTTCACTTAATTTATTTTTTTTTTAATTTAGGAGAAATATATTTTAATAATTTTTTTTTACTCAAATTAACAGAATAAATTACGTTAACTTTAAAAGCTCTTCGAAATTTAAGCAAAAACCTGAAATCAGACACTTCAAATTTAATATATTTTTTAATATATTAAATAACTTTAATGGATTACAAAAATAGTGAAAAAATACTTATAATTTTGTATTAAATTTTTTACTTCATCTAATTTCAGTAATTTTTAGGTTTTAAATAAAATATATGAGTGAGTTTGAGAAAAAATTATATATATTCGAAAATATAAATTAAAGAAATTATTTTTAGTATTAATTACTAACATATATTATTCAAATTGCCGTATTTTGGTCTTAGCAGCATATGTTGTCTTATTTTAATAGAAAATCCTTTTTTATAGCATATTTTAGCAGTTTTAGTGGCACATTTTTGCATATTTTATACATGGGAGTATAGTTTTGAATTTTTGCACCCACACAATACATTGTCAAGTGGAAAATAAGTCCATTTTTTTTAGAATTTAATAACAAAATTTACCTCAAATTATAGCGAAGATTTTTAGCACTCTAGATACATATGTTTCCCTTTTTAATATTTAATTAGCCAGCTTAAAATAAGATGACTCTATATTGAAGACATTTTTAAAGTAATTTTTAAATATTAGGTAACAAAAACTAGTTTTGAAAGAAATTTCGCCAAAAATTCACTTTTAGACATTTAGGTGTCTTTTATTAATTAGATATATTAAAAATCATACAAGAAATAATATTTCAAATAAAAATGTGATTTACATACTTCTACACTATGAAAAAAATTATCTTACTTTAGCCAAAATATCAAAAATTTTATAAAAGATTGTCAACTTTAAAGTAGTAGCAAATAAAATCACAATAGAGAACAACATAAGTCTTGATTATTTTAGAATGATATCTATACAACTTATATTAAATATAAAATTTATGTCAACTTTTGAACTAAGTTCATTTTAAAAATTTTTCATATTACGGATTTTGTTTTAAGTTTTTCAAGTTTTTCGATTTGTCTGTCGAAAATATTAAAGTCACAGACAGCGTTATCCTTAAGAATTTTAACAATGTGTTCAACAAAGGGATTTCAAAAAATAAGATCGCCAAAAAAGGGAACTTTTTGAAAAAAAAGTGGCTCCTAAAGATTTGTTTATTTGATGAAAACAAAACAAAAAATAAGGTATTTTAAGCAAAAAATAATTTTTGTTATTGCAAAAATAAATATTTATTCATAGAAATCAGGTACCGTAGCGATTATGAGCAATATAATAAAAATCACAATTTAATTATTATTTTTCGATTTTTATTTTTTTATTTAAAAAATAATGATAATTTTTGATTTTAATGATTATTTTTTGATTTTTATTTTTCGATGAAAAGGAACGATTATTTTTGATTTTTATTTTACCATTGTAAAATAATGGTTAACTTTTCTTAGCTTGCTCTAAAACATTCATAATTTTTAAGCAAAAGCAAAAATAATTGTAATTTTATAATCAAGAAACAAAACTTAAAAATAATTGTTATTTTTCATCAAAAAATTAAAATCAAAAATAATCGTTATTTTTTTTATTGAAAATAAAAATCAAAAAAATAATCATTATAATTTTAACTAAAAACAAAACCCAAAAATAATAGAAATTTATTGAGTTTTTTTTTTAAATAAAAAAAATATTTTTGCTTATTTGGAAAGGGCGCCCAAAAAAAAAAAGAAATTATAAAAGTGTTCCACAACATGTTCATAAAGTTCTAGAATCATATTGATTTTTTTGGTCACAAAATTTATCATAATCATTATTTCCAGTCCCTGATAAAAATAGTTAACATAAAATTCTCTTTTTAATAGTTAAATTTCTTTACTTTTATATGATTTCAGTCTTAGAAAATTCAGGACTGAAGGCATGTATTCACAAGTGTTAATCTAAAGCCTGTTGTACAATTTATTTTTCATTAGTGATATTATGGAAAAAAGACGTTCCATCGAGGCACTGCTATGAGCCAAAGTAAAAATATAAATTAGGATAAAAGTATCCATAAAGTCTATTTTTAGTTTTCCCAATCTGGTCCAAAAGAAAAGACATTTGATGTTTTACATCGTTGTTCACAAACTTTATCGTTAGCTTTAGTTTTTTAATAGTTTAGGTTCATTTATAAATTCTTCGGGGTCTATATAACTATAGTTATTAAATTCTTCGGTGGCATTAATATATAATGGGTCGAGATATTTCAAACAACTTAGTTGTTATTTAATTCCTTTTTTTGCATATTTTTAAAAAAGGGGCCAAAGAAGTGAACAAATGGTTGAAAAAGGGGCAATTGCCGACTAAATTTGCCAAATGGTAACGCTGGTTACAGGCTATTGCAGATGAATAATTATGAGGGCAATTGCCGACTAAATTTGCCAAATGGTAACGCTGGTTACAGGCTATTGCAGATGAATAATTATGAGGAATAAATCCCAAAGATACTTTAGGATGTTTTTGCAAATCAAAAATTAGCAAAGAAAATACGAATTAAAATCAAGTGATCAAACTTTTAATTCCACCCAATTTTGCAGTAACAGTTCACCGTAACATAATAAACTAAAAGAACGGTATTAATAAATATTATGTAACCAGTACTTTCATATTAAAAGAATATTGTTATAACCCACACCATCATAGGTGGTTCGGATATTGCGCGTTTGTGCTGACGTTTATAACGCACAGAAAGAAACATTCAACACCCACCTTAGAGTATACTAGTCGGCTCAGAATCACTTTCTGAGTCGATCTAACGATGTCCGTCCGTCCGTCTGGCTGGCTGTCCATGTAAAATTTATGCAAAAAGTAAAGGTCGCAATTTTGAAGATAAATCAATGAAATTTTCACGTAGTACTTTCATGACACAAGTACAAAGCCTATTGAAATTGGTGATGATCGGTGTATTATTTTACCTAGAACCCATAAAAATGTCCTCCCGGAATAAGGGTTTAATGATCATAAATGCCTTAAATATTGCAATATTTTAATGAAGATCGGTATTATGAAGTTCTGTACAAGTTTTGTCCATCGGTCCATAATTGACCATAGCTTCCACATAAAACCCTCTTCAGAAAATCATTATTACGTGCATAAATCACATACACATCAAGTTTATATTCGACATAAATGAGTTTTGTATAAGTAGAAATCATAGTGACGAATTTTATGAGATTCGCTCTATAATTTACCATAGCTCCCATATAAGCCAACTTTCGGGAATCAACCTAAACTGCATAAATTCGTCTAAATGTTAGTATTAACGTAATATTCCGTATTCGTATATTTTATTTTACACTTAGTAAAAGTATCGGTCCAATATTGATCACATGTCTAATATAAGACCCATCCACGAATTTTGGTGGACATGTATAATGATATGGGGTATCATATGGTCGGGCTTGATCGACTATATCTTTCTTACTTGTTTTGCTTTATAGTTTAGTCATTCAGAAAACTAATACATTCGTAGATTTTTGTAATATATATCTACACTGAATTTTACAAAAATAAATTAATAAGTCATCCTTAAATAAAGAAGAAAAATGCAAACAAATATGATCAGAAGATTAGGGACAAAAACGAAGTAAATTTAAACATGTTAATTATATTAAAAATAGTGGTTTTTTTATTTTGTAGTTTTAGCGATTTTTTTCCATTTTGGAGATTTTTTTATTTTGACGTTTTTTTTTCAATTTTACGTTTTTTTGCTTTTGGCGTTTTTTTTCGCTTGGGTATTTAATTTTTCTTTTTTGTGACTTTTTTCATTTTTCGATTTTTATCGACTCTTTTTCTAAACGATTTTTTTATTTTGACGTTTTTCCATTTTTTTTTACTTTGGGGTTTTCTTTTCGTTTTATCGACTCTTCTTATATCTTCTTATTTTGTTGTTTAACGTCTTTTTTTCATTTTGGCACTTTTTCTACTTTTTTTTGTTATAACTCACAGTATAATAAATAAAGCAAAAAAAAAAAAAAAAAAATCTCACAATTAAAATTAAAAAAATTCTAACTCAATATGGTTATATCAATCTAACTTGTATGATTTGCTTTTGTAAATAACAACAACAACACTGCTTTTAATTGAGAGAGTTGTCTGATAGGCATAAAAAATAAAATAGAAAAAACCTTAATAATTTTAGATGCTCTTTTGTTTGTTTGTGTGTTATGTGAGTTTTTTTATATGTATTAGTAGCAACTTACCACTTAAAACTTCTAGAATACTGAACAGATTTATATTCTGCACATCTATAGAAAATGCCTTTCTAATGGTATACTTTTTTATTTAATTCGGAAACAATCTCATATGTATATTGTTAGCGAAAAATGATTACAAAAAATGTGTTTGCCTATTAATTGTACAGATGGATGGATGTAAACCATGTTTTATTGGCTTTTGAATTTTATTTCAATCAGTGTAAAATATTTTCTGTTTCAAAATTAATATATATATTTTCTTTATTATATTTAATTAATACCAATCACACGCCACATCGAATAATTAAAAAAAATCTTTAAAAACTAATGGTATGTCATAAGGATAATTTTTCTATATTTTAAATGAAAAAAGGTTGTGTTATAAAATAAATTAAAAAAAAAAAAAAAATCGAATGTTTAATTCTTTAATTTAATTAAATCATCTAAATAATTACTAATAAATCTTTTAAACTTGTAAACCTTACCTCGTGCTTTCCTTTATTTTTTGTCTTCTAAAAGAAATATATTGCATGCCTTTATGTTTTTGTATTAACATGTAAATTAGTATACATATGTATATTTATGTATATAAGAGAGTAGTTACTGAAAAATTTATAACGATTTTCGTTACATTAAAGAGCTGCTGCCCATGTTATTTGTTCTTGTTGTTGTTGTTGTTGATTTCCCCAATATACTCGTATGGTTTACAAACATAACAAAACAAAAAACAAGGCGAGATGAAGAGAGTCATACAAAGAACATAAACCAAAAAAAAAAAAAAAATTAACGGTAACATTTCATAGCAAAAAGTTATGTTATAGAGATGAATGTTTGTATGCAGTAGTTTGTTTATAGTTCTTTACATTTCTCTCTCCCCTTTTATTTTTGGTTTACTGTTAATATTTACGTTTAGGCATATGTATATTGGAGTGTAAATTTTTCTCTGTAAAGAGACATGAACAAAGTTAAAATTTATGCTTACATTACATTACAACACGTTTTTTGTTTTTATCGTCTTTTTCTCTTTTTTGTTTTAAAGCTGATTTTTTTGTAGATATTTTTTTGTTGCTTTCTTTCGGAATTAATGGCTGTTGTATCGTTTGCTTTTTTGCTACAATATTTTCATTTTATTTGTTGCTGCCTCGGTTGCACATAACACTTTATATGTGTCGCTGTAGTCGTGCACTGGTTAGTCATTGCTTTAACTAGTGACTTACTTTTTTGTTATTGTTGTTGTGTATTTAATTACAAACATATATTTACATACATAGAATAACAATGCTAAAAGCAGAAATATAATTTCAAAGGAAATGAAAAAGGAAGGTAAGCTCAATAAGGTAAAAGAAATTTGGTAAAACTTCATTCTCTTAAGCATTATTTACTATACTTGTTTCAGACACAGAGTGTATGATTAATAAAAGTTGTTTTAATTTTTTAGAAACAATTTATATAAATGGAAAAGGTATTTTTATCTCGGAAAACGACCAAATTAGTCTTGAGCTTAATCGTTCATTTTATTGATTGTTCTTTTTTTTGTTCTGAACAAATAAATTAACAAATTCGTTCTTCAGTGAACAATATGCAAGAGTTAAGATAACTTTTGTTATTATTGCCATTTTTTTTTTTTTTGAATTTCTGTTGTTAGGAAAAAATTATAAATGATAATTTCGAAATTTCGATAAAACTTTATTACAAACTAAAGTAATTTTTGATATATTTTTGTAACCAATTATATATTTTGAATAAAAAAATGTATAGTCCCTATTAGACCAACATAATATATTAGTCATTTAAATATTAGTAAATGACTAATATTTAAATTAGGAAAAGTAACAAGAAAACTGAACAACTTCACTGTTTTCACAGTTTTCAAAAATTTTGAGAATATTTGAGATCTGTTAGATTCTGCACTAAATATTTTGTAAAACCCTTAAATTTAAGTCAATTTTAGATTTGCAAATCGCTTTAGAAAAAAGCAAGATTTGTTTTTTTTTTTTAAATTATATTAAAATATTTTATATTGTTTTTTTTTAAATAATAATTTAGTTTGTTTCGAAAATTCGATTTTGATGTCATTCTTCAAAAATATTTTCATTCCAATCATACATAGTTTTTATATATTTTTTAAATGATATTTATTTTGAACAAAAACAGATACCAATCTTTAAAACGTTCAAAAGCTAAAAAAGTTATTTTCTAAAGGTTAGCAAAAAATGTGTAATATATTTTAAAACAAAATAATTAATTTAATATTTTATTTCTGAGGCCAAAATGCAAAATGTACTTATTTATATATAAAAATTAATAAAATTTTTTGCATAATTAAAAAAAAAATCGAATAGATAGACATATTTTTGAAATAATAACTATAAATTACTTAAGCTAAATTTACACGATTGAAATTTTCTTCAAAATGCTTTAAACTCGTGTAGACAGCAAAATTTCTTCAAAATTTATTGCATAAAACTTTTGAAAATTTTATTGATGCCGTGTATATAAGCATCAAAATCGCATCTGGAAATATTGATAACTATAAATAATTTGTCAGCATGTTCATTCTTTTCGGACTCTCTACCCTTTGCACCAACGTCGATGTAAACAAAATAGTAGTTCGCGTCCACATGCGCCATCAAAACAATGCTGTTTTTCTTTTTATAATTGAAATATGCACTTCCATAGTGTGCTGGTGCTATAATATCGATGTGTTTTCCATCTAATGCCCCGATTGAATTGGGAAAATTCCACGTTTTATTTATACTTTGGGAAATACTCTCCCATTCCTCCTCTGTTGCTGGCATCTGTACCAATAGATATTATTTTTGATATGTTTTTTTATTTAATAAATTAGGTTTTACCTTTAAAAATTCATCTTTTAATACTTTATATAATGCAACGCAGACTTCAGGCACAATATTGCATATCGATGATCTTGATCTTTTAAACAAGAACATCAGACTTGCGTAACTGTCCCCAGTCGATAAAAATCTCAAAGTAATTGCCAGGCGTTCTCCGGGGCATATAGATTCCCGCATATTAGTATTTGGGTTTTTTTTGGTGGGGTGACGAGATTAAGCAAATAATCAAAATCGTCTGGTGACATTCGCACAAAGTTTTTGTATAGGTCGGGATCATTCCTTTTCAATCGCTCCCTAAAAGAGACATACATACCATTACCTCCCAAAAGAAAAGGTCGAACCCAATGTTCCTTTTGTTTTCTTCTTTTTTTGCATTATTATCAGCTACTTCTTCCTCCAATATTAAAAATGTTGATGCTATGATGATTATTATTTTATAATAATAAATTATTTCACAAAAGATGCAAAACAGCTGATCAAAGTCAATATTTTCAATATAAAAAGTTTACCAATAGTGTAAATTAGCTTCAACAAATTTTGATCAAATTTTTATCAAAAGATTTTGAAATATATTGAAAGAATATTTTGATAAAATTTTTGAAACGTGTAAATAGAACATCAAAATAAATTTAAAATAAATAAAATAAAATTTTGATAAGACTTCAAAATACCTTCAATCGTTTAAATCTAGCTTTAGTTTATTTTTCTTTCCTTTTCCAAAAATTCGACATATATGTATTTTTCTTTTTAATATTTTCTTTGAGACTATACATATTTTTATGTAGTTTTTTAAATACCATTTCGTTTTGAACAAAACTAGGTATCAGTTTTTAAAATTAGTTAAAAACTGAAAAGGTTTTAAAAAGTTTGTCAAAAGATTCTCAATATACCTATTTTAAAACAAAAAATATATAGTAATATTTTATTTGAAGTATAGTTTTTTGAAAATATATGTGAAGTTTAAGTAAGTTATTAAATATAAAACTTAATAAGCTTTGCAGTTCAAAATATGTTTAAAAATTATTAGATAGTTGTTTAAATTTTTAAAGAAAAATGTAATAAATTACAATTAAATTTGCCAAAAAAGTTGTAAAAAATTTAAATTAATATTTAAAAACTTGCTTTCGATATTTGATGAAATCTGTTATGGTTAGAAAGCTTAATTCAGCTGCTTCCCAAAACAGTTTAAAAATTTAAAATCTATTGAATAATAACAGAATGAGGAATGCATTAATGCAGTATTCCAATCGAAATTGTTTTTTTGGGCATAACTCAAAATTTTAAGGGAGTAGAAAATTTTCAAGATTAATTTATGATGTTCTAAAAAAAAAACCTATTTGATTGTAGTTTTATTAAAAAATTGTTTCTTTTTATTTATCATAACTTTTCCTATTATTACAAATTTTACCTCTAAGCTTACCTTCCCTTTTAATTTACTTTAATTACATACATGTGTGTCTTAAATACATTAACTACTTTTTTGTTGTTGTATTTCTGCCATTATTATTACTGTTATAAAACCCCAGTGAGCATGTTAATTGCTGCATATTTCATTCATACCTTCGCACTATCGTTTCAGTTATTTATTCATTTGTCTCTAGATTGTATTTATTTTTTATAACAACGAGAAAAAGGACAAAAAATAATTGTTTACTTTAGTTGCATTTTATTTCCTGTATATCTTAACTTTAATTAAGTTTAAGTTAAAAAAAAGTAGAATCACAGGACCTTGTAGCAGAATGTATAGTAAAATTAAAAAAAATGAGAGCTATTATGTAAGGGATTTTCTTAAATTACTTAGCTGAAAGATATAAAATTTAATAATCTTTATTTATAATACTGCATATATAAATGCGGAAAAAAATTTATAAATAAATATTTTTTCTTAGCAGAATCATTCTAAGAAGATTTGTTTAAACTGCAATATAAAATTGGAGAACTAAATATCTTTTTCACCATACAACAACATTTCTCACACATGAACGAAATCATATACACATGAAAGCAAAGATATTTTATAATAGGACTGCGTACTCAGATTTTCATTTCGGAACTTTTAAAATTCAAAAAATAATAATTGTTTTATAAACTATTTTAACAACGGTCACTTACTTAATAGTGTCGATATGGGCATTGAATAATATAATATGATTTACAAATTGCAGTAAAATTATTTCTTTAAAATTTTCAGAGCCTTATAATTTCGGACATGTCGTACAAGTTTTTTATCCGTATTATCCCTAAGGTTTTCCAAAAAATTAATAATTTTAAACACATCACAATATATTTTCGTTATCTCAAATCATATTTTTAGCTTCAACAGTTCAAATTTTATTAAACTTTAAATTTTTTTTTCGTTATATGTATTGAAATTTTAAATATTTTTTAATAATAATTGGCAGAGTTATTTTTTTAGACCTTGAGAACGAATGGTTAAAATTTTTCCATTATTTTACTTTTCCCCCATACAAATGTCTCCCAGAAAATCGCTTTAGTAGTCATAAAAATTGGAAAAGAAATATTATCTTTTGATCTACATATTTGACCATAGGCGGATAGATGGACATAGTTAGGTTAGATTAAAAAGGGCGGCGTCTTAACTTCTCCACCCAGAGACTATTAGCTCCATTGTGATCCCTTCATAAATAACAGAGAAAGCTGATAGATGAAGAAAGAGAAAGAAAGATAGCTAAATATAAGAAAAATAAGAAAAGTGTCGAATCCATCAAATCAACCCTGACTACCTCTATGCCATTTTGTTCCCACTACGAAGCCTATAAGGTTGCCGAGTTCTCCATTAAAATTATTTTTAATAATTTTGTTAAACCAATTATTATGTTTTTCTATACTATACAAAATAAAATTATTAGCCTAACAAATTTAATTTTGATTTATTTTCTCACCTACATGTACATAAATATTTCACTTTTTTATTTCACCAAAAAAGCTAATTAATAAAATATTTACAATAAATGATTATTGGCTTACATTAAATTGCTTATTTCCTTGAATGTATGGGGTGTGTGTTTAACTTACACACACACACTTAATTTTCATTTCCTGTTAAAATGAATTCTATATTATTTCATGTAACACTTATAACTGTAAGAGTGTATCAAATAAATTACTTATTTATATTTCTAGCTATTTCGTTTACAAGTTTGCGTGCGAATTTAAATCTAGTGTTTATGTGTATATGTATTAACAAAAAAAAAAAAAAAAAATAAAAAAAAAAATAAATAAATAAATAAAATAAAAAATATATATATATATATTATGAATGACAAGTTATGTGTTGCTATTTATTTATATATATTTTCTTTTACTATTTTTTATTTCATGGTAAGTATATCTCTGTTTCGATTTCCGTTTATTTGTCTTTATGTTACGAGTATGTATGTGTGTAGGTTGTATGTAGGTAGATGTGTATAAATAATATAATAAATTCCATATTTCACTTTATATATTTTATTTGATATAAATATTTATTTTATGTATGCTATTATTTATAACAATAAAAATAATATTAAAATACAAATACGAATACAATGACAACACAGCGCACGGTGGGGCTAATCGCAAAAATGTTAGTAATAAATCTGTATCGCCTAAACTACTAATCGTATCGAATTAATTTGTATGAGAGAGTTGTAGAGGGGGACCTAGGTTTTCAGAAAACTATAGAAAAACTATAATTATTCAGTAATAATACGAGATAAGCTACAAGGTATCAAATTGGACCACCTCGAGTACGTATAAGTTTCAAAACAATCGTAACTTCTACAAATCAAGTCCGACTTCAAAGAGTTTTACATTTCTGTGAAGTCTTTGACAAGGTAAAGAAAAAATAGTGGTTTCCACCAAAGTTAAAAGAATATTTTCCCTTGAATTTTGAATTTTTGATTTTTTACCTAGAATTTATTTTTTATTTATTTATTAATTTTTTTTTTTTTTTTTGAATAAGTCCTGAAGTATATGAGACAAGATTTTTGTAAAGATATTTTGTAATTTCTATTACATTTTGAGTTAATTTTTTGGTTATCTCTATTCGTCTAGTAGTGAAATATGTTCAAATTAATAATCTGAAATTAGCATGAAAAATAGCTATTTTTTTTTTCAAAAAGACTGTTAGGCCCTGTCTTTTTTAAATATTTAAAAAAAAAAAAATTATTTGATTGACAAAATTTTGAGAAAAAAAGTGAAAGAATTGTACCATATTTTTGTGAAAAAGTAGCTATTTTTCATACTAATTTCAGAGTGCTAATTTGAACATATTTCACAACTAGACGAATAAAGATAACCAAAAAATGGTTAATAGAAAAATTTTAAAGATTTTCACCCTACATCCAGAATTGGTCGAAAATGGTGGATTTTAGAAAAAGAAAATAATTTTTATCGATTAATAAAAAAATGTTACGCGAGTTTTTTTTCTTAATTATTGGCACTATTTAAATACAAAATAGATTTAGATCGATTTGGCAATAAATTACCTACTGCCTGGCCGAAAATGTATGCATGAGTCCAGATTTTATGAAAAAAGTAAACTTTTTAAAAGTTTTTTCAAATTGCACAAAAAAAGCATATTGTTATTATAATATCACCGCTATTTTTTTATGTAGTATATAAAATAAATATCAGTCTTTAATTTCTCCAAAAATCATTTATATATTGTTTTTGGCAATTTTTCAAAAATAAACAATATTTAATAAATTTAATGGATTATTACGAATATTATCTCACTACACAAACAACACACTGGCGCGTGTTTTGCTTTTACGTATACGCATATATGGAAATACACAATTAAATATTATAAAATAATGAATTTTGCAAGTTTTGACACGAGCTGTCACTTTTGAGGGGTTTATATAATGCTTAATAAAATGATCTATATAACTATGTTATATATCAGTGAATTGGTAAATAAGTATATTTTTATATTCTTTTAATACTTTATAACTTTTGGGAAATTAGACGGAGTTTTCCTAAAAAAATGACTATTTGTTTTGCTTTTAACTTTTTTTTTACTTATTATTTATTTTTTAAAACTGGCCAAAAAATGGTTGTTGAAGCTGTATAAATGATTTTAGAGGAATGAAAGATTGATTTTTATAACATGAGAAATAGTAGTGAAAATGTAATGCTAATATGCATTTTTGTGCAATTTGAAAATGTCTTCAAAAAGGTGGACATTATTCATAAAATCTGCACTCCTGTATTCGTTTTTGGCTGGGTGGGAAAAGGAGTCTAGTGTCTAATCGATCTAAATCTATTTTATAATTAAAAATTGCCCATAAATTTAAAAAATCTCTTGTGACATTTTTTAATAGATAAAAATAAATTTTTTTCTAAAATTCACCATTTTCTAATAGTGCTGGATGTAAGGTGCAAATCTAAATCACTTTAAAATTTCTTTATTAACTATTTACGAAGCTTTAGTTTTTGAAGTATGTAAAGAAAAGGTTTTTTTTTTTTAACAAAAGTGAGAAAAACCTGTTCATACTAATTTCAGAGTGCATACTTCTTCACAAAATATTTCTTTACAAAAATTTTCCCTCATATACCTCAGGAACTATTTCCGATAAAAGAATTCAAGTCGAGGCAAAAAGTAAGAAATTTAAAATCCTTTTTAACCGTAAGAGATAATTTAGATGAGTTAGCATATTTTTTCTTTATCTTGTCAAGCATTTTACAGAAATATGAAAATCTTTGAAATCTGACTTGATATTTAAAACTTACGAGTTTTTGAAACTTTACATAATCGACTTTGACACCCTGTAGCTTATCTCGTATTAATACTGGGTAACTACAAGATAGCTTTTCATAAAGCCTAGTTCCTCTTCTACAACTCTCTCATACACTTTATATCATTCCGATCTGACCAGTAGTTTAGGAGACAAAGATTTATTATCAAACATTTTGCGATTGGTCCCACTGTGAAGCAAATATTTAAATGAATGTATAGTATGGGACATAATAAAAAAATAATCTAAACTTAAACTAAAAATAAGTATGAGGTAGAGTTAAAATCTACTTCATTTCTTGACCAATTTCATATATTATATAAAATACAGTTTTTAGTACTTCCTTTAAAAATAGTTCAAAGGTGCGTATGTTTGATATTATTTTTGTAATAGTTGAAAACACTCATACGCTTACTTTACCATTGCATTGTATATATATTGGGTTTGTCATTCCGTGTTGTAACATGTCAAAAAAAAAAAAAAAAAAAAAAATCATTTAAAACCCCGTAAGGTACGAGTATATATATTTTGGGTCCTGGTAAGATTCTGAGTCCGTTGAAAACAGAATAGGGTTCGGGGGTACCAGCTACCGGGACGACATTTGGCTCAAATATTTATCTTATACGGGGTTCGTTTGTTATTGAAAATGGTCGAAATCGGTTAATAAATAAAAAAGTTATGGGCCTAATGCTAGAAAGAAAGGTGGTCCATTGTAACTTCAATTCTTACTTTTCTGCCGATATCACTTAAACAAAATCATGTACAACAGCAAAATTTTATACAGCTAGTTCCAGGACAGATATAAACTTGGAAACCAAAGTAGGCGTGGTACGCCCACTTTTCCGAACACCTTCCATATAAGGTGCAACATTAACGAAATTTTGTACAAATAGATCAAGGAGTAATGTAAAATCAGAAACAAAAAATGGACGTGGTCCGCCCACTTAAAAGATTAAAAAGATATTTGCGCTTAAATTTAGAAATTTCGTTTTTTTTTTTAAATACACTAAGAGTTGAAAATTTTTCTAAATTATCATTGTTCGTCTAGCCGTGAAAAATGATCAAATTCGTTTTTTTTTTTTTTTAATTGGTCTGATTCTTTCACTTTTTTCTCGAAAGTTAAAAACTATTTTTTCACACATATTTCAAAAGAGTGGGTTTCAAGACTGAATAATAAAGAAATTTGTATTGGTATTGATCGAAAATGGTAAAATTTTGAACAACATTTCAATTTTATCGGACTAGAAAAAATCTAAGAAATTATTTTAATAACTATATATATGCCAATTGATTTGACAGCAAAAGGTATAAAATGTACAAAATAATCATATTTTATGAATAAAGTCAATTTATTAGAATCATATTTATTAAATGCACAAAAAACATATTAAAATAATCTTTTTTTATTTATATTTCTTTGTTTTATTTTTCATATAATATATCTGTCTTTATATTATATTTATATTTTTTACGCACTTAATAATTGCAAGAAGTTCTGCTTGAAAATGTTTAAATTAAAGTATTTAATTTTTAAGAAAACTTTTTTTAGATTCGAAAATTTATAATTTACCTATCAAAATGAGTTTTGGTACACAAAACGACCATTATCCTTCTAATACACTGCATAAAAAAACAGATAAAAAAATAAATTTAGTATGCTTGATATGATGATAAAAAACTACTGCCAATAAAATATTTTACTACATTTCTGAGCGGGGGTATATATATATAGACTTGAAAAATCTTTCTTTTTTCTAGTCCGATGGACTTGAAGTTTTGTTAAAAATTTTGACGTAGGGTGCAACTTTCAATCATATAATTTTTTTTTACTAACCATTTATAAAGTCTTTTGCAATGTGTAAAAAATATATATTTATTTCAAATAAATTTGAGAAAGAACTAAAAGAATCAAACCATTTTTTTGTAAGAAAATTACAATTTTTCCTACCCAATTTAAAGTGTTGAGTTTGACAATAGTTTACAGCTTGACGTTTTTTAATTTTTTAATAATTTCAAACCCCAAAAAACATGGTTTTTGATTTTTCTTAAAGCAAAGGTCGAATAAATTTTATTAGCTTTACAGAGAAAATATTTAGTGAATATGAACAAAATATTTAGTGAATGTGAAAATATTTAGTGAATATGAAAATATTTAGTGAATATGAATATGAAAAAGTGAATATGAAAATATGAAAAATTGAAAAAATGTTATAAAATATGCTTAAGGTCTTACAAAAATATTTACTTGTTTCTTGTTTTGCTATTCACTGCCTAAGAAAATACATATGTTCACCAAATTTCTCTTACACACACAGACTCACCTACGCAAATTTACGCATTTATGTGTTAGAAAAAAAAAAAACTTATCATTACCCAGAGGATCTAAAGGTATCAATTTGCTCTTTAGCAGTAGATATATAACTAATTAGAAGGTTCACTATTTACTTTTGGTAGTGCAAAACGATCACTTTATATTTAATGGTTGATGCTTTAATAAAAAAAAAAAAATAATAAAAATAAGTTATAAATGAAACTGCCACTTCTATGTTGAGAGTTTCAATTCAATTCAAAACTTTGCTCCCACGTTTCATATGAATTTGTTACAGCCATTTGTTATAGTGATTTCACTATTGAAATGTAATGCTTAGGTTGAGAAATTCACATGAATAAATACAACCATTAAATTTAGTGAAAATCTATCGAAATATAATACATTTAGCCGCCAATTTGGGAATAACTATATACGAATTTGTTATATCCATTACTTTTGGAAAATATACTATTGATACGTAATGAAATTGGTATCTAATCGATAAATGCGATATAAACACAGAAAAAATATTCCAAATAATTTTTTAATAAAATGATTAATTGAAATTTAATTACATTATTAACTAAAGCAATTAATTATCTAAAAATATAAAGAAAAAAAAAAATAGAGAAATAAAAATATAGACTAAAAGTAATACGAATTACATACATGATTTCTTAATATTCGGAGACGAGTTTAATAATAATTATTCGATATATACGAATTTCAATTATTTAGTGTGATTGTTAATAGTTTCAATATTTTTGTAGTTATTCCCGATCCAAAGTTATTCTATGGTAGATTATTTATACCATATAAAAGGTCAGTTCATATTGTTTGTTTTTGACGATTTGTTCAGACAGCTGTCATATTCTTTAATGTTTTTATCGGTATATCATCCTAGATCATAAAAGCACTTAGAAAGAATGATATGAAAATTTTTATTGGAAAGTTCTACAGAAATTAAGGCTTATATGATGAATAAAATTTGTTTAGAAAGGACTCTTGCAGAAACATTACACACATTCAATGTATATTTTGCATACACTAAATACTTGAGCATATTATTGTAAATTCTAGTTAAATAAGGGAATACTATCAAAATTTTATGAAGGGAAACGAAACTTGACATATAATTTTATCTTGGCATCTTGTATAAATATCCTATTAAAAGTCACAAATAATCACATGTGAGCTACATGAGGTATACGAGGTCAAAGGTTACAAAAAATCAGATTTATATGTGATTACCGGAGATTTTAACGGGGCGGAGATTTTAACTTTGGTTTCTCCTAATCATATTTTTTTATATAATTTTACTTGTATAATATTATTAAAATATTTTTAATAACTTAATAATTAATATTAAAATCCGTGTGTTTTTATTGAAGGAAGGATTTAATTAATTTTAGAATTGAATTAATATAAATCTTAATTGATTTTAGACAAACATTCAATCATAATTCTAATTAATGTGACAAAAAAAAAAAAAAAAAAACACTAATTGAAATTTAAGCCAAAGTCAATTATTCTAGTTAAATAATATTATAATTTTGGTGATTGGAGCAAAATCAAACAAAAATTTAATTAATATAAGCAATTTAGTAACTGAAGTCCATTTTTATTTTTTTCAGTGGTCTGGTGGTTATAAAGCAGAAGGTTTAGAGTTCGATTTCGGTTAGCGATAAACATCATAAATACGCATTTATAAAAAAAAATCATTTCAGAAACTGAATTCTAAAAATACCATTCTTTCTCTCCAAACCTTTAAGAAATTTAAATTTCTGATTAATTTTTTTTTGTTTTTTCTTTTAATATATGCATATTTTTATAGCGAAATAACAAGTGAATGGATATACAGTGGGTGCCAATTAGTTATCTTCAATGAATTCCCTGTGTTATATTTACCAGCTAAAAACATTGCGAGTGGGTTGAAGAATAACTAGTGGTAACTACTGGTAACTAGTGGTAACTAGTGGTAGTCCGGCGAACTGTTGGGTATTTATAATAAAAAAATATATCTGGATACATTTGCTTATAAATATAAAATGAGATGAATGATTTTATCTCAACAAAACGATATTCTATTGGCATTATTGTTTTCTTTTTGTTATTGATATTATTATGCTCTTGCCACGGACTTTACTCTTCTCTTTTATATTCATGTAACAGTTAAACTAATTTTGTGTGTGTATGTGTGTGTGAAAATACAAGTGAGTATTTTGTATATGGCAAATATTAAAATGATATGCATGATAAAATATTGCTATGAATATGAATGTATATATGAATGTATTTAAATAGTGAGAGAGAGAGGGAGAGCGTGTGTGTGGGTATAGAAAAATCTCTTTCAAGTATGTGTATATGACAATAAAACACACATGCGTTTGTTTTTTTTTTTATTTATTTATGTTTTTTTTTTATTTTGTATAAGTTTATATGAGTAAATATATTTTTTTAGCTTATATTGTAACATATTTGTAGGAGGTATTAGAGCAACAAGACTAACGATATATGAGGTAACATTAGAGAGTAGCTAGAGAGTAAAATAAAAAAAGAACCTTAATAGTGGCATAATAAATGCTTGTAAATTTATCAATTTAGAAAATCTGTTGAATATCGACGATTTGTATTTATAAGAGTAGATATATAGAATCTTTATTCTTGTTTTTCTTTTTTAGGTTTTCGTTTATTTTATAACAACCAAATGTAGTCATTATTAATGTTTATTGAAAAAGCAAATTGAAAGGCATTCACTATTGTAATTTATATTTTATGGGGTGTGTATTTCCTGGTATTTGTAATTTAAGGAAAAATGTAGTTAAAAATAAATTTAATATTGCCAGGTTTGTATGTGTTAGAATATCTTTAAATTACACAGGGTTGCTGTGAAATGTCACGTAAAAAACTACATATGTATACTATGTAATAGGACTTCTTAAAGACATTATAAATCATTTTTGGAAATTTAAGACATCTTCAATTTTTTTTTTTAATTATGCTCATAAAATTTCGGGTATGTATATGTAGATAGTCCTTATAGATCTGAAAAAAATAATAATAAAAAAAATATGCTTACATGTGTAGGTTATATCCTTTATTTTAATAGATATTTAGGACAACATAAATTTTTCGCTCACTTTGGGCCTAAATAATATAGCTACAAGAATCATATAAAATATATATATAGATATATATATATATATATATTATATATATATATACATATATATATATATATATATATATATAGTTAAAACTTTAAAAAACTTATATATATATTTTTTTTTTCAAAAAGTTGGCAATATTTTTTTACTTATAAAATTTGTTTTTTATTCTTTTCACTTTTGACTTTTTCACTTAAATGGTCGCCCTATCTGTCAAAAATACTTTCTGCGTGTTTTCTCAATATTTAATTAACTTGATTTTTTGATTCCAGCTTTGCGTTTTAAGAATTTTAGAAACAAATAAAAAAAAATATTGGAAAATTGTTAAAGTTTGGATAGGGCTTGTCGTCCCAAACGCCTAAGGGTTTAAGATTACTGTTGAAAACACTAAACAAGTTATATAGGCCGAAAGAAAAAAAAATTTTAAACGAAAAAATAATGCCACCTTTTTTGAAAAACCCAACAAATATTATTTTTCTTTAAAGTATCAACTTCAGATTATTATAACTTTTTATAAGATCTATATACTAATATGATTCTTGTAGCTATATTATTAGACGAAATTTTAAAGGAAATATAAAGCCCGCCAAGTTAAAAATAAAAAAACGAGGCTAAAAATTAGAGAAAATTTTATTTCCACCTATTTATCTCTTAAACTAAAAGAGATAAGCTACATATCAAGGCATTATATGGACTATTTATATACAAAATTTTTTTTCTGTCAAATTATAAATTAATTATTGGTGATTTTTTAAGACCAACTTTGGAGCTCTACCCACTCAACCTCTAACCCGCTAGGAATCTATGCTTCTCTAAATCAACTCGAAAACATATCGTTTCGGGGTATCTGATATTTTATTGAGATATTTAGAACAGTTCGCAAGTTACAGAATTATTTCCAAAAAAAATTTTTTGGAAATAATTCCGAAATGAAAATTTGATTTTTGATCAAAACTTTATTATATTTGAAAGCCTACACTTTAGATAACATGACTCATTACTTTTTGCTCGGTTATGACATCTAGTTTGGTAGTTATAATGACGCAAGCTATATATATATATATATATATATATATATATATATATTTATATACCACTAATATTCGTATATACAAAGTATGATGTGCATTTCTGCCCCTTATATGCTTTTAAAAATTTGCACAATTTTTGGAGAATATTGGTTCATTGTTAATCTTCTCGTACAAAATACTGGCCATAAAATTATCTTTTTAGAATATATATGGACCGCAGAAATGTTGGTTACTTTTATCCTCACAAATATTTTGAATCCAAATTTTAATGGACCAAACATTTTTACAATAGGTTTCAGAGATTGAGTCTAAACAGAAAAGCATACTTCTAGGGGTTGTGAGTTAACATCAATAAAATTTGTCTGCAACTGCCTGCTATCCTTATTACAACAGCATTTCTAGTAACCACTTAAAATGAATATTTTTTCAACATTTTCAAAATGAGAATTATGTAATCTTAATGATAATAGTATAGGATCGGGCAAAAAATATATATTTTAAGTGTTTTAATACATAAAATATTAATCTTAGATTAAATTCTTGAAAATTTGAAGCAATTTTTAATATGAAATTCATAAAATAAAATTTTGATACGTGTAATTAACTTTTCCTCAAATTTTGATCGTCCTTACTATGTTGGACAACTCATTTATCTATTTCGCATGATTTTTGAAGTAAAATTACAAAAATTATTAATTTATCTCAATAATTTAAAGTAAGAACTTATATATATAAGTATATGTATGTATCCTATATAATAATAGTGCGGAGCAAATAACCATACAGGGTTGGCTGCGATGGAAAGGATAAAAGTGGACAATACAACTGTAAATTTACCATCAAACTAAACATATCCTTAAATTTTGATGGTGTATTTCAGTAAATGTATTAAATATTTTTATATGTTGCCTTGCTCATCGCCTATATCTTTTCTTCTTCTTAACCGATTTTTACGAAACATATATCATTGGAAAGCTTATATCTATATTTTACTCTTAAACTAGTTAAATTATTATATATTTATCAAATATGAATTTATCATAAATCTTGTTTATACTCATTTATCCGGCCATCTTCTTTCAATATCAATAAGATTTGGTTTTGTGAATAAAGTATTATATTTTTTATCCGTGTACCAAATTTAAATTATTTACACTGAGAAATAACAGAGTTATTTATTTTTGGCTGGAATTTATAACCGTGCACTGTGTGTTATTAAAGCAAGTAAATATTTATATAAAATATTACTTTAAATAGCAGCTAATATTTTATTTTTGATATAATTTTCAATATCACTCTACTAAGTTATTATTAACAGTTCTTTTCTAATATTTATAATTAGTTATATGAAATAAATATGTGTAATAATATTTAATGACTGCAGCATAAAACAGCATTATATACTACAAGTATGTATGTGTGGATTTTATTACATGTAGTGGTCAAATAATTTATTTACTCACTTTCACACACACAAACACTTATTTAAAAATATACACTCTCTTTTTATAGAGCTGCATTCGAAAAACATAAATAAAATTGTGTTTATTTGTCGTTGCCTTCTTGCTCTCAACCATAACTGAACTAACTAAAACACTGGACCACTTTATGTGACACTGCTGTTGTGGACATTTAACGAGAGAAATATGGCCAGTGCTACAATGAATCATCGTTTGGAGGCAAAGAAATGAAGAAACCATGGTATTAGTGTTGCAGTAACAGAAACAAGGATGAGTTGTTGCAGCAAAAGAAAAAACGAAATTTTAAAGGTACAACCCCCAGAAAAATATGTGTGTCATTTACAGATTTGTTGTGGTTAACAATAAGATAGGACTAAAAAGAAAATGATTTATTAAAAAAGATAAGTTTTTATTTTAATTTTTTTTTATTGTTACCTTTTATTTTAAGTAGCTTGCAGCTCTCATGATCTAATGTTATCAAATAAATTGTTTATTCATACATATGCGGGATATATTAAAGTTATTTATTGTAGCGTAAATTGTCTAAAAACGGACTGGTGCAGAGTTTTCTCAAAACGCTTTTTTACGGAAATAAATCTGTAATTTTTGAATTGCTATATATATATATATATATATATATATTGTATGACATGTAATTATTTCTTTCTGTGTAATTTTGTCTATTTTTATTTGATACCAAATCTCATTACAAACGGTTAATTTTCATATTTTACCCCAACATCGCTCGTTTAAAATAATCTTATACATTTATATTAATATTTTCTATTTTAAAAGTATATTGCAAGATCTTTAATTCACTTAAAATTATTTTTAACAAAAATTTGTACCGCTTAAACACACACATACAATCTTCTCAAAACAATACAAATATTACTTTGTAGAAGCGATTAAAGACAACATTTCAAAATCCAACAGAATACAAAACAAATAATATAGAAAAACACACACACACGTACACATGCAAATATTTGAACTCTCTTACTTATGTATACATATTTATAAACACGTGGACAAATGAATTAAGGGAAAGACCTGAAAGGCATACGTTTTTTATTTGCTTGCATTTCATGGGTTGGCTTAAGTGTGATGAAAAAGAACACAGTACATCATCAAGCCTTGGCAGCAGCAACATCATTATTATTAATACTATAAACTTTATCATTCTCGTCATCTGCATAATCATTAACAATGGCTTTGTCATCATTGAAATTAAGTAATGTAAAATTATTTTACTCTACGATTATATACATATGACCATACATACGTCTATATAAATTTTTATGCAGATGACTGTGACAATGTTTGATGATTTATTACGCATGATTGACATTTATATTGTATACAAAACATGTTTTAATAGGATTCTTTATACAAAATAACAAAAAGCCTAAATGTATACATTGCACAGTGGGGCAGACTCAAAATTTTATTTGGAAATAAATTTTTAAGTTCTAATTGGTTGGTTGGATTTACATAAAATTTTACACAGGCATAGCAGACGAGCTTATAATTTTAAGTTTGCAAGTAGGGCCTCACATACCTTTCAGGAGCGGAGCTTTTAGGGCTTAAAATAAGGTACTTCTGACATAGAAAATTGTCATTGCTAGCAAAATTTTTGTTTTGTATGCGATTTCAAATTTTTTATACCTTTTTAAAACTCTCGTTAAGGCATATGAAAAACTTGAGCATATGCTATTTATCTCTTATAGTTTTCAAGTTATTTAATTCTACAAAATCTTGGTCTAGTTTTTTCAATGTATATCAAAATATTTTAGTTTGATTTTATAAAATTTTTGGCCAGTTATTTAAAATTATCTATGGCATGTTATTTATTTTTGGAACTATAAAATTTTTAATAAAAAATTTATATATTTTTTTAAAATATTGAATATTTTACAATTAAATTGCGAAAAAATAATCTAATAATGTTTGGGTAAATTCAGTATAGGATTCATGAAATATAATATACATATAAATAAAAAAAAAAAACGCTTACTTCACGTTGTATAAATTACGTATTTAAATGTTGGACTTCATAATTTTTTTCCTCATTTTTATAATTTTATTTTTTATTTTATTAAAATTGTCAAAACACATAAAATTGTTTTTGTTTTGTGTGTTGCTTTTAAAATAGTTTTCAACCAATAAAACATAATGTTAAAATATGATAATTTTTTTTATATTTTTGAATCTTATTTACATCCAAATAATGATTTATTAAAAAAATATTTTAGCCATAATGTTTTTTGTGTATGTATCAATAACAACAATAATCATTAGTCTATTTTGCATTGTTTTTGTGTACTGAGTTGTCAAAGTTAACAATATTTTTTTTTTGAATTTTGGAAAAAAAAAACGAAAATTATACCAATTTTGAACTTTAATGAAATTGAACTTAAAATGTTACCGGATATTTGTTTTGAAATTTTTCTGGAAAATATTACAGAACAATAATATTAATACAGTTGAACTTAGTTATCATGAGTTAGTAATTATTTAATTATTATTTTTATTTTTTCTTTTAGAAATGTTGAAACAAAATGCTATTTTTATTTAAATTTTAATCATAATTAAAAACAATAAGCTTTGACTCCTTTATGATAATATGACCCCTTCTCATGCTTTATTAAAAAGCTCTTGTTTTTATTATGGCTGTTAAAACTACAGTTTAAATTTTTTAAACATTTTGTTAAACAAATTTCAAAAAACTTAGAATAAAACTACACAGAAAAAATTATAACATACATTTTTTTTAATAAATTTCTATTTTAGTTTTATATTTGAATTTAATAAAAATTATTTATTATAATAATTATTTATTAAAAACTACTTAGACTTATATGTAAATTTGAAAAAGAAATAAAAAGTTTGAAAATTATACGAAAAATTAAAATAATAGTTTTAGGAGCCAGTCAAAAATGTTTGAAAATGAATAATTGAAGATTGGCACAAAGTCTCAAAGTCTGCAAGAAGTTCTTGCAAAATTGTTACATATACATCAATAATCAATAGTTTCCAGACATGTAAAAGCACTTGGTTCATCCAAAAGCAAGGAAATTAAGTGCCACGCTAGCAGATGCCAAGAGACGTCGTAAGAATTCTGAAAAGCATCCTCACAGAAATAAGATTAGAATTAAAGACAAGCCCAAAATACCTAACAGTAGTAAGTACAGGCTATCCCGAATTTAATGTATTTTAAATCATGACTTTTATTTTAGCCTATATGTTCTAAAATTACAAAGGTAGTTTCGAAAACGTGTATGCACTCCAAAGAAAAATTCCATTTTTGGGATTTTCGTCAGTTTTTTGAAACTTGTGGAATTACTTTTACAAAGATCTTAAATTTGTCTATACTTTACCATTTCAAATGATAATATTGCTGAAAATTTCGTTAAGATATTTTAAAAAACCAGGATTTTATTAGAGATCAAATATTTATAGTTTTTCCAGAAACCAATTTTTTTTTACAAAAATTTTACTTTAATTCCAAAAATCAAAAAACAAAAAAAAAAAAAAAAAAAAAAAAACGAAAGCGAAACTATGGTGTTAACTTCTTCATATAATTCTTAATTATATATAAAAAGAATGAAGTTAATATCATTTTTAGTACCAAAACTACGCCACTATAAAATTTAATATTTCACTAAAAATTACCCTTTTTGGATATTTTTGCACAAACACATCAGCGAACATTAGGTACGGGAAAAAATTATTTATTTAGTTATGACTTTTTAACATCCACAATAGTACATTGTTTTTGGAATTTTTCGCGATATATTAAACTTTAAATAAGCGTAGTTTTGTTCAATAAAAGATATTGACTTCAATATTTGTATCTGTAATTAAGAATTATATCAGCTAGATAGGATAGTTTACCTGGAAAAGATGAAGTCCATAGTTTTTTTGATTTTTGGAATTAAACTAAAATTTTTGTAAAAAATAGTTTTTTTTTTTTTTTTGGAGAAACTATAAATATTATATCTATAATTAAATCCCGGTTTGTAAAGATATTTTAACGAAAATTTCAGCAAGTTTAAAATTTTTGAAAAAAGAATACCACAATTTCCAAAAAAAAAAACACAGACGAAAATCCCAAAAAAGTAATTTTTTTTCTGAATTTTGCCCATACAGTTCATATTTATTGCAGGTTGGGAAAAAGCCATTGACAAACTCTTTAATGCACATAAAGGTTTTCGAAACTGCATTCGATTAGCAGAATTAGCCTTTGCAATTTTAGAATTTATAGACTTAAAAAAAAAAATGTTGATTTAAAATAGATCAAATTGGGGAGGTTCCGTACATAGTCCGATTATGTTTTTATTTTATTTTTTTTCTAAAGTTATGTCTATGAAGATATCTTTCAGAAAAGTGCTAAAGTACTATATGTTCTTAAATAAAATTTTATTTTAAAGTGAAAAGAGCGTAGACATGTTTTCGGCAAAAAAACATAAAAAATCGTAATTTTGAAATTTTCAATTTCAAAATCGTTTATTTTTGTACTCAGAAGAGATATGTACTTCCGGTTTTTTTTCCTATTCGATAGATATTTTTTCTTTAACCAATTGCATTTAAATATACAAAATCGTGTTTTTCATAGGCCTCATCAAGATCTTTAAGAAGATGTAAAAATATTTGAAATCGGATGAAAAAATTTGGCAAGTGATGAAGGGCTTGTAGGGTCTCCCTTCCAAACTTCAAATTGTACACTCCTCTGCTAATCCTAAGGGAAGTTTTATGTAAATGCAACTAGGTGATTAGATGTTACAGATTTATTTCCAAAAAAAATTCGATTCTGCCCCACTGTGCACTGTCACACATGCGGCAAATCTATATATTGATACACTAGTGTAATAACTATTATACACACATATTCTAACAGACTTAGAGCCTGAGTTTAATACATATAAAATATTATTGATATATTTATATATATCGTCACCTAAAATGCAAAAGGCCGTAACGACACTTTTCAAATTTTTTACAGCGGCAGCAAAAAAACATTATAAAATTCCACAATTGTTAATTTTTTGTTTTAAAATTAAGCAATTAAGTCAATTTTTTAATCGTTCGCTTAAAACAAAAATACTCTATATACCAAATTTTTCTTAAATGGAACAAATTTTACGACTGTTTTGTTTGTGAAATTGATGTTACGGCTTTTTGACTTTTGTTAAAATTGATGTCATTTTTGAAGACATGAATATGAAATTTTTTGCGTAAATGTAATTCGGCTCATTATATTATAATCCAGTAAAAACACCAACATTTTATTTTTCAGTGGTTACGGCCTTTTGCATTTTATGTGACGATATGTAGCATATTTATATTCATTGGAGCTAGTCTCATATTTTTTCATTGACATACATCTAAAGAAAAAAAAAAAAAAACTCATAAAAACATTTATATTTTGACATTTTTCATAGACACATATGATCAATTTTTATATCATAAATATTACTTTTTCTTTTATTGGACTAGTATGGCAACTAAGAAAAATAAAAGAAAGAATAGAGAAATGATTTATTGATTTATGAAAAATGTTAAAGAAAATATTATATACTACTATTTAATTGAATATAATATACAATATTACATATAAATACATGCGAAGACTTGGGCAAACATTTGGTAAAATAAATAAATTAATAAAATAAAACAAGATGTACACTTGACTGCTGTCAATCAAAATGTTTGTAAAGTGTGTCAGGGAATTAACAATATTGTTAAATAATTTGTAGGATGAAAATAATAATACAGATTTTTAACAAATAAGTGATATATTAAACAAACTTTACAATTCTTAGCCAACTACCAGAGAAGTGGTAGAGAATACTACACTGCCTGCCACTTGAATAATGAATCAAATTTTTTTAACTTTAATTAAGTATATCTCCTAAACTAAAGTTCAGAAAAAAATGGGACATGGTAAGGCTCTTAATAACTCTGAAAAAGAAAAAAATTCTGATTTTGAAATCTCAGGGTCAGAATGCGGTCCAAATAGCCAAAACATTAATAGAGGAAAGACAGTTATGTACAATTATTTAAATAACGTGGAAAGATACAGAAAAAACATGAAAGGGCGGAAGAAAATGGCAACAACTCCAACAGAAGGACGAAAAATTCTTAGAATTGCATCAAATTCTGCCATGTCAGCATCAAAAATACATGAAAAAAGTGGAGTTAGTGTCAGTCTAAGAATAGTTCAACATATTTTAATGTCGTGCCCATACATAGTCCGACGAAAACTACAAAAAACAAACACCACTTAATGAAAAACGCAAATCACATCGTCTAGAGTTTGCCAAAAATACAATGACATGGTCCGACAAATGGTTTAAAGTTGTATTTTCCGATCAAAAAAATTTTAATATTGATGGTCCCGACAGGTATAACTATTACTTCCATGACGTAAATAAGGAGGAATTGTTTTTGAGCCGCAGACACAGCCAAGAGGGCGGAATAATGATATGGGGTGCCATTTCGTAATATGGTCTTTGTATCCAACAAAATGACTGCAATGACTTATAAAAACATTCTGTAGTAAGCATTTCCAAAATTTAATGATTTCTTTGGACCCTTACCTGGAACGTATCAACACGACAACGCTCCGATTCATACCGCCAGAGCAGTAAAATAATGGATTAATCAACAAGGTGCTAAACTTTTGGATTGGCCCCCATATTCACCAGACCTGAATCCAATGGAAAATGCCTTGGATTGGCTTGCAAGAAAAGTTTATGAAGGAGGAAAACAATTTGAGATGATAGAATCCTTAAAGGATGCAATAACAAAGCATGGAGTTTAATTTCGCCAGATTACTTATAGTCATTATAAAAGTCGATGACAAATCGCATTTTTGAGGTCATTTCTAAAAATGGTGGCAGTACTCATTACTAATTGAACGCTAGAAGATAATAACTTTCATTTTTATAACCTAAAATTTAAAAATAAATTACAGTTTACTTAGTTTTAAAATATTCCTTATTCAAGTGACACACGAAAAAATAATACAGAAATACATGTCTTTAAATGAATGCATAATTTTAGTATAACAAATTATGTATATTTTTTATTACTTCAGGAAACTCAAGCCAACACTTTGAAATTTGGTTGCGCAAAAAATTATATTTATTTTATTCTGAATTATTATTATGAATTATTCTGAACTTTGATTTAGGAAATATACTTAATAAAATTTAAAAAAATATGATTCCTTATTCAAGTGGCAGGCAGTGTATATACATATATATATATATATATATATATATATATATATATATATATATATATATATAGTCTGAAAATGATAACTCTTTGAGTGTAGAACAATGATCTCTAATCATAGCCCATAGAGCTAATTTTATTGTTTATCTTTTTTATTATTTATTTTTTATTTTAGATATTTAAAATCAGCGACCGTAACTGTTATGACTTTTATTATACAAGTCAGAGTACTATATTTTCACTAAAATGACAGCAATTTGGTAATTTCCATTTTCTTCGAGCATAAATAAATGATATTAAGTGATTTTAATTAATTTGTAGGAATATAAAAGTTATTTTGGAATTGTCATTGATAGTATTGTAAGATACAAATAAATCGCCAAAATAAAAGAAACCGTCAAAGCGAAACAAATAAAAAAAAGTTAATGTAAAAAAAAACTGCAGAACCAAAAAAAAAAAAAAAATCCTCCAGCGAAAAAAAGCGCTAAAAAATTAAAAAAAGTCATAAAATTAAAAAATCTCTAAAACGGAAAAAATTACAGAATAAAAAAAATTGCTTCAACGACAAAATAAATAAAAAATATAAATAAAAAATCTCTTAAATGCAAAAAATTGCCAAAGCGGAAAAATTGCCAAAAAACTTTAAAGTTAAAAAATCCACAAAATAAAAGAAACGCCAAATGGAAAAAACGACAAAATGAAAAAAGCAAAAAAAAAAATAAATAAATAAAACAAAAAAATAAACAATGGCAAGTCGAAAAACTATTGAAAAAAAAAAAAAAAAAAAATCGTCAAACTACAAAATATCATCAATACGAAAAAATTCCCAAAACGGAAGAAACAACAGAATAAAAAATCACTCCAACGACAAAATAAATAAAAAATATAAATAAAAAAATCGCGTGTATGAAAAAATCGCCAAAACGCACAAAATCGCCACAAAACAAAAGTAACGCCAAAAAAAAAAAAACGCTAAAAAAATAAAACAAAAAATAAAAAAATGCCAAGTCGGAAAAACTATTTAAAAAAAAAAAAAAAAAAAAAAAAAAAATCGTCAAACTACAAAATATCATCAATACGAAAAAATTTCCAAAACGGAAGAAACTGCAGAATAAAAACTCGCTCCAACGACAAAATAAATAAAAAATACAAATAAAAAAATCACGTATATGAAAAAATCGCAGAAAATCGCCTAAACGGATAAATCGCCACAAAACAAAAGAAACACCAAATGAAAAAAAACGCCAAAATGAAAAAAATCGACAAAACACCAAAAAAAAAAAAAATTAAATAAAAAATGGCAAATCGGAAAAACTATTGAACAAAGCAAAAAAAAAAAATCGTCAAACTGGAAAATACAACCGATATGAAAATATTCCCAAAACATATTACGTTTGTATGCCCGGTTATTTAAAGTAGATAACTCACTGTTTATATGGTAAATAGCATAAAGAAATATAAATTAACTTATTTCTTATGCCAGATGCGAAAAATACAACTATTATTATTGAAAATTCTGTGAATGTAAAAAGAAACGGCGCTTTATCTGCAATTAGTTTTACCAATCACGATTCGTTTTCGTGATTTACTTTTTTGTAAATAAAATATTAACACACCGTTTATGCGAAAAAATTTTTGGATTAAAATATTTTTGGATTAAAAAATTTTTAATTCTTTAAAGAATTTTAGTACAGAGTTTCGTTTTTTTTTTAATTTAACCATCATTATACCTTAAACCAACAAAGGTGGTTGGGATATTATGCGTTTGCGCTGAAGTTTGTAATTCATAGAAAAAACAACCACCTTAAAGCAATCGACTCAGAATCCCTTTTTAAATCGGTCTAACAATGTCTGTCCGTCCTTCTGGACGGCTGGCTGACTGTCCCTGTAAACCTTGTGTAAAGATAATTCACTGAAATTTGGCACGTGCGACTTTTATGATAGAAGGACGATAATTCAGGACGAAACCAGGACGAAACCTATTGAAATTGGTTATGATCGATCCATTATTTCACCAAGCCTTCATACATATGTCCCCCCGGAATATAGTTTAAAGACTAAAAAATGCCTTCAAAATAAAAATATTTTGATGAAGTTTGGTGCAAAGAAATTCTTTATAACAAATTTTATGAAAATCTGTCTACAATTGACCATAGCTCCCATATAAATCCCTTTTCCAAAAAACAATTTAACGTGCATTAATTCATTACGAATGTTAATATCAAGATAATATTCGACAAAAATAAGTAAGTAGAAACAACATTACCAAATTGAGATTGAGAAACGGTCCATAATTTACCATAGCTCCCATATAAACTCACTTCCAGGAATCGCCTTAAAGTGCATAAAATCATATAGATGTTAGTACCAATGCATTATTTTGTATTTGAATATTTTATTTTACATTTAGTAAAATTGGCTACAGGTGTAATATAAGTCCCCTTCCCTAATTTTATATGCTCGTACACAAGGGTATCACATAGTCGGTCTTGATCGACTATATCTTTCTCGTTTTTATATTGGTTACTTTATTTTTTAAAAATTTTAGATTTTTTTAAATTAGGTCCCATTTTAAAATTGGTAAAAAAATATATCTGAAAAGTGTTTATTTACTCGTACTTTATAGATTACAATTATAGTATCTGATTAGTTTCAATCGTTAAACGTTTCTGCTAACATTTTTTATTGAATTGTTAATAAGCGGATTGAATTTTCTGAAGAATATTGTATACCACATAGAAAAACTCACTAAATGTATGAGTAAATAATTCATTCACTTAAAAACTTTTTTTTTTTAATTTATATCTATCAACAAAATCACTTACTAAAAACTGTATAAAATGAGGAAACAGAAAAAACATTTCTAATTAAAAAACTGATCAAAGCAATTAAGTGTATGATTGAGTGAATTAAAAATTTAAGTGAGAAATGAAATTTTATTTAAATGTTATTTTTATTTTATGAATAGAATATATTTATTAAATTTAGATGCAAAATGAAACAACTGTGTTAATTGAAAAATATACGGTAATAATTTTTTCTGTGCAAAAATTATTTTTCTTTAACTGAACTTTCTTATTTCAGTACAATAGGTATGGAGGAGCACCTCAGTTATAATCTATAACAATTTAATTTAACTTTCTTATTTCAGTACAATAGGGATGGAGGAGCACCTCAGTTATAATCTATAACAATTTAATGTGGAATATTTGTTTTAATTATAGGTGTACATAGCGGTGTTTTTTTTAACTTTCTAAACATATATCTATCTGTAAATTTTTAATCTTTAATAATAAAATAACAAAAATTTTTACTAATAATTTTGAGAATATTTTCCATAATAGTGGTTAATGTGAGCTAAATCCATTTGCAAATTATTTGGCAAACTATTTCTGAATTTGTATTTTATTGTTATTTGATTACATAAATTTAAATTATATTAAAAATGTATGCTATTTGGAGGAATTGGGCTAGGAACATTGAAGCTCTTGACTTAAAGATTTGGGATAAATACTTTAATTGATTTAAACCATCATACTACACTATCTAATGTATCTCCTCTAGCTGGATTCTGAGTTATTAATAAAAATCTTGTGATAAATAACGATAGCGGATCAATAAATCCGTGACTTTTCGAACTTACCTCGTAGTTATATGAAATGCAACACTATTCCCATCAAGTACCACCTGTTAATAGACTACTGTCAAATTTTTTTTCGTCAAGTTCAAGTTCAAAAAATCACGGACTTATTGATCCGCCCTCGTATACTTTTTAATATAAATAAGCATTTTTGAAGTAATTCCATTTTAATTAAAAAAAATAAAATATTAAGTACAAAAACTGCGTACATACAAAATCATTTTTATTAATAACTCAGAAATTAATTGAGTAATTATGACAAAATTTTACAGACCTATTAAGCTTACAGTAATGAAATACATATACATATATATATATATATATATAAATATATATATATATATATATATATATATATATATATATATATATCTATTTGTCATATTATTTTAAATTAATATTTCCGTCCGTGTGTCCGGCGCAGAAACAATGTTTAGTTATATTCTGCTTCAATTCGTAGATATCCGCAAATAAATTTTTTTTAATTTGAAACATTCTAACATGGAAATAGTACTCTCAACATTACTATTTTAACGTATATATTTCTTAATACATTTATTTATAAAATTACTATATTTTTTCCTTACATTAATTTTCTCGTCCATTCATGATAATTTTATTATATTATTTATATCTTTTTCGTTATTTTTATTAATATTGATTATTTGCATTTGCATACTTATATACTGAATACCTTGTTGTAATTAGTAATTACATACTGTAAATACCATATATATATATATATATATATATATATATATATACACACACGCACACACACACACAACAAGCAATATAATTCTCATTCAGTTGATACGTGAAGAAGTATAAGTAAACAAGGTTTGATTACAGTCGGGGTGATAAGTCTCGGAAATTATTGTGTATAATTGAAGAGCCTACTATATTTTGATAAAGTGAATTTTAGTCATATTTTTAAAACGATTGACCTCGGTTTGGTGCCCAAATAAATTTAATAGTTGACTTCGGTTAGCTGTTCTCGCGAGTGACCCCATGCTGCTCGTATTTCGCTAATTTCGTTCAGCTGTTCTCACAAGTGACTTCGTTTAGTTTTTCTCACAAGTGACTTCGTGTTACCCGCCTTAGTAGAATATTAACCCGTAGAAGTGCATGGTAATAGTAGTGTTACGTTCTTACCTTTTAAAAACTGTGGTTTATTTCCTTTTAAATAAACCGGATACTTTTGATTGCAAATAAAAGGAGTTTAGAAGTTTAAAAGTTGTAACAACTCTTTATTTTATTTAAAATGTACATGAACAACTGTTTAAATAGTCACTATGTGTTCTAATACACACACACACTTAAATTGCACACTTTATACAGCACACTTTAATAATGTACAATAATATAGAGCCAACTCCAAGGTAGCTAATTTGTCTTTACTTAACGATGCTTCAAATTAGACTCACTCAATGGTGTTCTCACGGCCAATTTATATACACTGCATTACCATCTATATGCTTCTCGAAAACTCTATTTCTACAATGATCTTAATGGACAAACTAGTATATTCGAATTCTAGAGCTTTCGGTGTTAATGTTAGCAGCTTAAACGTTTAGTGTTGTAAGAATAAACAGTGGTGAAAGCTTTTCATTCAATATTGTATGTTTACAACTATGTTAATAATTTTCACAGATATGTTAACTGCTGTTAACCTAAGTAGAAAGGTTGGGAAGCATTATTTAACTTTAAACCAGCCGTTAAAACCGTCATATTCGAATGCAAGTACAATTTCGTAACAATAGTTTGAGAAGTAGCTATACATTAGCTTGTCAGCACTGTTGCTAGATAATTATAGTATAAAATCACCATTGATGTTCTTTAAAAAAAATAATATTAAATTTTAAAACTATTTGTTTATTAAATAAACTTCTGGTATTGTGTTATATTATACAAAATTTGAAAAATAGGAACAAATTAAGATTACCGGCCCAGTTAAAATAAATATATTTTCTTTTTAACATTAATAAAATGTTCTTCTTGTAGCCGGCCTTTGGCCAAAGTCAGGGACTTTCTCTAGTATTTATTCGTCGAGTAAACTTTTTTTAGAAATAACAAAATTTTGTAAGTTCCGGTATATCAATTAAAAATTAAAATTACGTAAAACCTCTCAAGGATTTAATGAATATGGTCATATTATATATCATTCAAAATGTATTTAAACTTTTAAACAGTATTTATATAATTTAGTAAAGATATTCAGAAAAATATATCAAAACTTTAGAGATCTATAACTAGTAAACTAAGAGCAAGCGATCAGAATTTTTTATATTTTTATATTCTTTAATCACAATTAAAGTACCACTGAATCATTATAAAAATTCTTCAAAAATCAAGTGTGCCGGTAATCTTAATTTACGGCAAAATAAACTCAATTGAAAAAACTCAAAAAATTGGTTTATTTTCAATTAAATCTTTTGCTGCTTAACTGCTTTTTAAACTTTTTTTATCTCTGATCAAAACTATTTCACTTACATACTTATATATATAAAATAAAATTTTCCTTTTTACACAAAAATTTTGTTTCACCAATACTGGTTAAATTGCAAGCGAATTTCAAAATAAAAACTTAAACTTCTTATAGTCCTTTCCTTTCTCTCTCTGTATCTACTAAAATACAAAATCAGATTGAAAAAGACCCTCAATTTTTTTGAAAAAAACTCGTTAAATCACACATTCGAATTTTTACAATAAAAAATGCACAACAAAATGCTGATAAATCGGCAAATCTATGTCACCAAATTGCTAATCAGAAATCGCCAAGAATCATAAAATTTAATTTTTTTTTCATTTTTTAGACAAAATAAAAAGTTAATAAAAAAGTTTTAGTGTCGTATAATTTTTAGTGATTCAGATTTCGTATAATATATATATGTTAATTCAGCTTGAACAAGCCAATGCTAATTTCAGTAGCTAATAGTAATTGTATAGAAAATTAGATTATGATTTAAAAAAAAATGATTTTTTTTTGACATACATACATATATCTCCATTTTAGGTTAACAAGTTTAAAAATTTATTGAGATTTATTAAAAAATAATAATAATAATTCTAACATTGTATAAAAACAATTGTTCTCTTAAACTATGTTTCCACTGAGTTGAAAGCAATCAGTTTTGAGCAAAACATCTAAAAACATTTCCATTTTCTTGACCTGTTTTTGCATTGCCGAAGTTTCGAGCGAAATATTCACCTTTTTTAATCTAAATTGAAGTTGAATTTATAAATTAAGGCCCTTCGTTTTTTTAGATAAGCAAATAGTGAAAATAGTCGATTGGTAATAAGAATATGTAATCGTATTTCTCCAGAAATAGTTATTTTATAAAATTTTTAAAATTAGCCAAATAAATCGCCACCACTTTATAAATCGTAAAAAAAGTCGCCATTTCGCCAAACGGAAAATTTAGTCGCCAAACTAGCTTTAAGAAACCATTGCCCTGACTAGCTTTAAGAAACCATTGAACGTATTGTGGAATAATATACGATTTTTGAGCTCGAAGCTGTAACCTGAACTAGAAGCCGATCCCGCCGAAAACCCAAACCTATTTGACAGCTAAAAGTGTCTAAGCCAAATAATCGAAGCAAGTCTTTTATAAGGTGAATAACTGAACCAATCTTAATATAAGCCGAAGATCAGAACCGATCTTAATATAAGCTGAAAAAGCCATCCTAATATAAGCCGAAGAACCCAAAATGAGTGTTGTTGTAGAAGAAGAAAGAACCGAAATAAGCCTAGTTGAAAAAGAGATTATTGAAGATGACATTTGTAAAGTTAATATAATCTGTAATGAAGTTATCTTAATTATTATCTCGTAATATCTATATATTTTGTATTTGAAATTAAGAAGTATTCAATAAAGAAAATATTATTTTAATCTCCAATAATGGGTAAATCAAACGTCTTATTACTTAAGGTTTGTGGATTCGAAAGTAAGCCCTAGACGCGACTAAGTTGCCTCAGTCAACGATAAAACCACGTTACAATATAAGATAACAAATTTTTTTATATTGATTATGGCGCGGTGGAAAATTAAGCAACAAATACACATTCCATTAAAAATTATTTTTTACGCAAAATAATTGAATATAATCTGTACAAGAATTTTACTACGATTCTATTGCTTTAGTATTTTATGAAAAAAAAAAATAAAAAAAATAAAATCTACAGAAACTTCTCCATCTAGGATAACATAAATTAAATTCCACAGAGTTTAAGATGCGAAAATAAGCTCTTCAAAATGTGCTAGCTTTTTGTTTAATTTTTTTTTTTATTTCAAGTATACTAAATTACGCAATATTTTCACAAAATAGTTCATGATATATTAGTTTTACACTAAATTATAAATTTTATAAAATTACAAAAATGTTTAAAAAATATTTATGATCAGCTCGTATTATAGAATTTCCCACATTGGTATGGTGAGATAAAGAAAACTCTTAAAGATTTATCCATAAGCGAAGGTATTGTAGAACATACATATTTTTAATCTATTATTTCTTTCCATATCGCAATAAATTTTACATCAAATTATATTTATAACAAATTTTGTTTTTTATTATTATTATTATATTTTTTTTTTTGCTAAAACTTTTAATATTTTTCTTGTTTGCCAGCTTGTTCAACAAATTATTGTTTGCCTGATAATGATGATGCACAGACACAAACTCGTACACAAACACATGCATTCTTGAAAGCGCACACATACATACTTACAGTTTGTAATAAACTCCTCTACATTTATAATGAGATGCAAATATGTTTATACTGATTTATATATATATGTGTATGTGTTTATAGTTCACTTTGCCAAATGTTTACAGTATATAAAATAATATATTATAAAATTCTATAATAACGTCTAGCAAATGTCACAAACTAAAAACACTAAATACAGTAAAATGTTCGATAATTGAAATAAAATATTTGAAAAATTATATTTATATACAGATTTTAGTTAAAATTAAATACTAGTAGAAACAGTAAGTATGTGTGTGTGTGTGTGGGTATTTTCTTTTTGTATCTATTACTCTCGTTTATTGAGTTTTTACTGTATCTCATTTTATTTTCATGTTCAGTCAATATTTACTATACATAAATTTACCGAAGAACTATTAAAATATTCAACTGATTTTCTATTAAACTTCTAGTTGAGTAAGAATAGATGAGAAAAAAAAGAAAAACAACAAACTACTTGGCATATTGAAAATATATTTTGCTGCTTTTACTCTCACAAGAAAGATAATAACCAAGGGAACATTATTGGGTTATAAAATGTGTTTAGGTAAAAGATTCGTTATTTTTCTTAAAATAATCTTAATATTTTTATCTTTTTTATTTATGTTGTAAAATGTATGCTGGTCTACTTCCAAACTATTGTTAATGGCATGCGAAAAGACAGTTAAAATTGAAAATGTCTGATTATGAAAAAAAACTTTTCCACGCTATTTTCACTACATATAATTTATGAAGTTTATGCTAAACTCCTTAAAGAAAAGATAATATAAACTAAAGAGGGAAAAACTTATATTTTTTTCCAAACAGGAAAAAAACGTCAAAGACATCGATATTTAAAGTAAACACTTTTAAATATTAAGAAAAAAATATACATATACTAAATTTAAATATAAATTGTTTTTATATCCTTCACATAAAATGAAGGGTATATACACTGAGTCAGTTAAGTCTACGTACAGTACTTTATTTTTAATTAATCAAATATATTGCCAATATAAACTTGTTAACTTAATCTCCTGATAAAAGAGAAAAATAATACGTCATCTTTACAAGAAAAATTGCAAAGATGGCCATGAAAAAAAGAACTTATATGTGGCAACACTATTTTCTTATTCAAAAAAGTCACCGTACAATTTTTGATTTTACATCGCAACTGCCTGACAACGGATTTGTGTAAGTCAAAAGTCATTGGTAGCTAAATTCAATATTGTTTTATGTAGACTAAAGTGAAAATTAAAAAAAAAAAATTAAATAATTATGGAGTGCAAAAATAAGCAAATTTCAATGGATACAAAGAAAGTTATTATTAATCTAAAAAATGAAGGAAAAAGTCTAAGCAAAATCGGTGATTTTGTGAAAAGACAACGTTCTTCCATTCAATACGTTTTACAACAATTCACAAAGACCGGTACAAGCGCAAACAAACCGAGAATTGGCCGAACAAGAAAACAAACCACCACCTAGAAAGAAGAATTGTACAAAATGCAGAATGTAATCCAAAAATCAGCCCAAATGTAATTGCAGGAAACTTCAAAAACTAGCGATGGAATAACAGTTAAACCCCAAACTATAAGAAACGCTCTTAAACGAAATGGATACAATGGCCGGTTAAGCCTTAAGAAGTCCCTTGTTCGAAAAGTGAATACGAAAAAGAGGTTGGATTACGCTATCGAGCGTATTGATAAAGATGTTTTTATTTTGCGATCGAGTTATTTTCAGCGATGAATGTAAATTTAATGTTTTTGGTTCTGATGGAAGAAAAATGGTATGGACAAAGCCAAATACTGAAATGGATCCGAAGCATTTGACACCAACCGTAAAGCACGTCGAAGGTAACGTTATGATTTGGGGTTGCATGGCTTCATCTGGGGTGGGCAATCTTATTTTATTAAAAGTATGATGGACAAATATGCATATCTTATGGACTTAATAAACAGATTATTAAAATTACGTACTTTATTAATATTAACTATTTGTTTATTTATTTTTTTATCTATTTATTTATTTTTATATATTTATTAAGTCTATGGACAAAATCCTTACATACAAAAAATACAAAATTGTTACAAATTATATGTTACATTAAAGAAAACTTAAAATAAAGTGCAGAGAAATTAGACTTGGGACGTTTGTATTACTTCCAACAATACAACGGTCCCAAACACACCTCTAGATTAGTAAAGGAATGGCTCATTTATAATGTTCCTAAGCAATTAGGAATCACCCAGCTCAGTCACCTCTTCTCAACCCGATTTAGCATTTAAGGGATCACTTGGAACGAAAGTTTCGGCATCACAAATAACGAGTAAGCATCAGCTAAAATCCGTTATTAAGGAATAGTGGAATAAAATAGATTCCCTGATAACAATAAAGCTGGTGCATTCCATGCATAGCCGTTTAAATGCTCAGAAAGGAGGATACATTTTTTTATTATTGGGATTTTTTTTCCTTAAAACGGCTAACTGAACGGAGATTTTTTTGGTGTTATTTTTCATGAAATTAATGAATTTATGTAAAATTTTATGTTTTTAATCAAATTATTTGCTATTTTTGTTATGTTGTTTTCATGTCTAAAGCCTTTTTATAAAATGAATTCAAAAAATTATAAAATATATACTTAAAAAATAAAAAAAATAAAATAATTACTTATGTCTGTACGGAGACATAATTGATTCAGTGTATAAGTTCGTCATTTTATACGAAAAACTTTAAATATATATCCAGAGCCTCAAATTGAAAAATATTCATGATTATTATGATTGAAAATAACTTTTGAGAATATATGTCTGTCCGTCTGGATGTCTGTACATATGTATGGTGAAATGGATTTTTTAAGCCCATAATCCTATAAATATATTTCCCTTTCAACGCATATGTTTCGTATAGTCTTGAAAATCTTGGTATTGAAATTCAGCAAAATCCGTTTAGGAATGGTGGAGTTATAAACGATTTTCTAGAACACTCAAAAAAATTCTTTTTTGATTTTTTTTCCCAAATTTCACAATAATGCTTTTCTATTAAAAAGTTATGAGATTGAACTTTGTTCTAAATTGCAAACCATTAAGCCTGAGTTCCTATCCCCGGGATCTGTTTTTCCTAAAAAAATATAAAAATTTTCACTTCAAAAATGACAAGAATTTTATTTACGTTTTGATGTGTTATTTTTATAAAAAAGTATTATTTAGATTTGAGCTACGTTTTAGGGCTTTTATATTGTGACGATCAAAAGTCACAAACATTTATTTTCTGGTCACATGATAAAATAATTTATATTTTATTGCTAATTTTATATATAATCACTGTAATTTAATAACAGTGCCATCTATTATTTAGCAATAATTAATTTAGTTACTTTAAAATACCACAGTGTGTTATTATACTAAGAATAACAACTATATGTAAACAGCTGTAAGATAATTATGTTTGTTAATATATGTTTACATGTGTGATCGACACTATAAATAGAGTGCAACAGAAAGTAGTTAGTGCGTTAGCCTACAGCTGTCGACAGGGTAAGACATTATTTATTCTGAGAGGGGGTTATACTTTCGTTAGAAAAATAAAAACTTATTTTGTGATTGTGATTTTACTCAATTCCAAATATGTATAGTTTATTACACTGGGAGGTAGTTATACCTACGTCAGTTTAATAACATTATATTTCTCTGGTTGTGCAATAGTACAGGATTGAGTGGTTCTACCTTCAGTCCATAGCGAATATAGTGGTGCTCCCGTCAATTTAATAAAATTGTATTTGTCTGGTTGTTGAATAGTGAGGGCTGTTGCTCTAGTGCGAAAGAAGGCTTAGTAAAGATCTGTGTGAAACCGTACGGTGTTTTTTTCGTCGTTGTACTTGCTAGAGTAGCGCTTAAGTACAGACGTACTAGAATTAACGTGGATACCTGCTTTTCGGTTCAACCCTACGGTGGTCTTAGCACTCGGTTAGTACAATGCGCCTACCAACGCCCCATGTGTCCGTTAAGAACACACAGGTGGCAATTAGAGGGACTCATTGACTGCATAAGTCCACTCCCCCTTGCTTAAGAGTTGGAGCTATCTAACTTTCTGCCGCACTAATGACGGCAATGTGTTGCCATGCACCACCATATGGGAATTATAAACCCCTTCCTGATACTGTGGTAAACCACAGCCACCACGTGACTCCCCGAGGGGCCTCCACCAACAGCCAGTCCAGTACGACAACACCGACAAGCAGGTGTTGCCGTACCAGGATCTACTGGCTCCCGTTGTACCTGATTGTGTTAAGTCTCTGGTCAGGCCCCGAAGGTCATTTTCTTCCATTATAGACTCCTGCAGACTGCTACGATCTCTTAGACCGAAGATATCTTAGATTGTAACATGACAGGATTTTCTCTACAACGTATGAGCTATACATCAAGGATGAGATTTTATCCAAGAAGACAAGCCGCCTTGGCGGAGCGCTTAAGTAGAGTAATAAATAAGGTTTAGGAAGAAATTGTGTTTTTTTATTATTTATAACGAATTCATTAAACTCTTAGAGTCAAATTTTTCGTTTTGTCTGCGAGCTTTTTTTTCTAAAATTTTTTATTTTTCAAATTGCCTCAAAAAGACTAAACTGTTTGTATTTCAATAACGAATAAAATAATTTCTCTTTTGATATTACTAATTTTATTTTTACTGAATTATCCATTTTAGCATTTGTGTGTATTTGTTTTCACAAAAAAAAAAAATTTTTTTTATAACTAACAAACATTTTCGCCCAAGTCAAAAATAACAACTACTTTTATGGACTTAATAAACAGATTATTATAATTATGTACTTTATTAATCATATGAACTATTTATTTATTTATTTGTCTTGATTTTTTATTTATTATATTGTCTATGGACAAAATCCTTATAGACAGAAAATACAAAATTGTTACAAATTATATGTTACATTAATTACTTAACAGTAAAATTATATTACGTTTAATTAAATTTATATTTAGAGACATATTAATAACATTATAAAGTAAATTAAAGTTTAAACATGATCTACGGAAGGGATCAGCGTTATTATAGTTTTGTCGAAAATATTTTATAAATAATGGCTAAAAGCTACGTGAGGGACATTGAGGTACATTAAAATTTATGCTATTCACAAGAAATTCTGCTTCAATGATGCCAAACATAAGCTTGACAACGAAAATTATATTTAACATAGTTCTTCGACTTTTGGGACTAAGTAATTTCATATGCAGTAATCTGGTCTTGTGCGGTGGCAAATTGTATATCGAATACGGATAAGAATTTCTTGATATAAAATTTACGAACTGTTTTTGTATAGATTCAATACGGTCAATATGAATGTTATAGAAGGGGTCCCACACAACAGAACAGTATTCCAGAATTCGTCTAACTAAAAAAGAGTATATAGCTATCTTGTTATACTAACATAAATTCTTTAGTCATTATGCTAAACGATATGGAACTGCTTCATACGTGGTCGGAGGCACGATGACTAGTTTAATGAACACCCCAAATTAAAGAACAAAAAAATCGAAGACATAAAATTATTAAAACTTTAATTTTGGGTCGAAATTTTTGGAATTACCATTTCACAATAATTTGAAAATTTTTGGAATAGTAGAATATTCAAATGCTATAGATTAATGTGCTTTTTGTAAAAAAATAAATAATCAATATTAATCATACGCCACATAGTTCATAATATATAACTTTAAGATATATAAATTTAAAATAGACTTAATTATCAGAAATCATTGTAAAAATAATATAATAAAGAAGACTTTTACATCTTGTAAAGCATGCAAATAAATTTTGACATCATAGATCAAGTAAAACTAAAACGCTCACATAAAATATAATTTTTTGGCTAAAAGACCAACAAATTTCTTCAATGTTTTTTTTTTCTAATTTTTTAATAATTTTTCAACAACTGAAGTATTGCATTAATTTCTTCCAAATGATTTCAATGGGATATCATCAATATATTCCGGAGTTGATAATCACCTTACAGGAAAAAAGGTGATATTTTGAAGATAAAATATGTTATGCAAATGACAACAAATAAAAATTTAATATATTTTTCGTTGGTTTTTGCCCAATTTCCTTTAAACTGATAAAAAATACATTACAAAAGAAAATATTGCGTAAATATCTTCCAAATGTTTGTAGGTAGATTGTGCCTTCTTTAAAACTATGTATAATAAATTATAATTTTTAATTCCTGTTTTGAAATTTTGATTATGAAAGTCTTTTTCGTTTTTTGTTTTTTTTTTTGGAAAAATTTTTTTAAATTTTTATTTTAAAAGTTAAGAGTAAAAATGTAAAAAATTCAAGGAAAAAATGAGAAATAAAATTTTTGAAGTGAAATATGTTTTAAAAAAATAAAATATAATGTGTAAGCATGTATCTTCTTCTATGTCTTATTTAGTAGAGTTGGAAAATATTCAGGAATGTAAAGATATTTCAAATCGGTTTATATTTGTAAAAGCTACAAGCTCCGATATATTTTTCATACACGATATGGTTAATGTTGGCCCACTGTAGCACCCACCGAGCAAACAATATTGTAAAATTCTAACTCCTCCCCTATTTATGTTCTAAGTTTCTTTAAAATCAGTTAAGCCATTTAAGAGATTTATTATCATTTATTTTGCAAAAAGCCCCATTGTGCTTCATTAAGATTAACATTTCATTAATTATGAATTATTATTTCCTTTCCTCTTTTGCCAAAATGTCTCATTAATATCACTTTTTCACTCAATTTCTATGGCAACCACCTCCTAAATTAACATATTACTTTTAATTTCTAACTTTTATCACAAAAATTACAATTTCTTATCCTTGTAATTATATCTTGATTTCTTTTTTTTTTGTTTCTTCTGTCATTATTTCTCCTGTATTTCAATTCATTTTATTTTTATGGCTCAATTTTCAGGAATGTGTATAAATAAATTTTCATTTCCCAAACCAACTTGTCGCTGTTTAACAGGTACGAAAACTCACGTCACTTGTAATGGAAAATATATTTCACATTTTTGTGAAATACAAAAAAAAAACAATTCCAACATTTTGTTATTATTTTTATTTACGAAATGCTCTTACAACAAATGAACAATTTTACTTATTTATATTTGCTACTGTTGAGAATGTGTTTGTGCTATAATATCAAATGCCATATATTTCAGTCTAAATAAGAATTGTTTAAATTAATTGTTATTATGCGTATTAGTCACATTAACGAGCTAACATTTATTATTTTAGTTAAAGGCTGTTAGAAAGGAGATTTTAGGTGGTTTTAGGGAAATAATAGTTTTTTTAACATATATATTTCACCAGTCATGTGAGTAGATATATTTTTTGATTATTTCTATCTAATGTATAGTTTGATTTTTTTTCTTCATCAACTTTTAAGGAAGTAAAGGTAACATATTGTTGTTGTAGGTCATATGATATTTGGTGGTACTTTGTTAAGTTAAATGAAATATTACCAGGTCATGATATTTTTCCAGTAATTGTATGGTTTGTTTTATGGTATGCATTTCTCTAAAGTGTTTTATATCTAGGTTTTTCTTAACTCTACATAAACCAACTTCTTTTGTTAGTAAACAACTTGCGTGTTTTAGGACAATTGCTTAGTTGTTAAAAAAATAAAAAAATAATAATAATTTTTTGATAAACCACAAATAGCATTTGTTAAAAAAAAAAGACTAAAGATTAATATAATTGTTCTTTGGAAAACATTACAGGGTATTGTTTTCAGGGTCTATTTAAAACAACACAAATTTTATTTGGTTTTTTTCCATTGTTTGGGTTTTGTTTCAAGATAAATTATGGCAAAGTTTTAATTACAAATAAAACTACCGCTGTATATAAATTTGTATATAAAATTAATGAATATATTTAATTATGTATGTAATTTTTAGTAGCAAGAAATATATGATAAAAATTGTTTAATATAATTAATAACAACATTGTTAATGTGGTAGCATACAACGAGTATGTGTAATATTTATTATTTAATAATGCTTATACGCCACATAGTGTGTTCTTATTAAAAAGTACATGATAAGTGTTTTATGCGGATAGAAAAATGCTCTTAAAATCGGAAAATGTGCCCCTAAAATTAAAAAAAAATATATGCCCTGAAATTGTTTTTAGCTGAATTTTAAACTGCCCATGAAAAAATTTTTGCATACAATTTAGTTTATAAAAGTGAAAAGCGTATTTTGTCTACGATAATCTGTAGCGAACGAAAATATAATAGTCAGAAGAGACAATGTCTGGGCTACATGACGTGTGGTGAAAAACTTCCTAACATGTTTTTTTTAATAATTTTTAACTGGTTGTGCAATATGTAACCGAGCGTGATCATGATGGAAAGTTATGGACTCATATTTGGTCACCTATTCTCACACTTTTTCATTCAATGCTCTTTTTATACGAATCTATTCTATAGTATTCAGCATAGGTCTCTAAAGACTTAGTAACTTCACTAGATCTTTTAACACCGAAATTGGTTCTTTCGTCGGTTCTGATTTCTTATTCCCACTCTTAATTAAAAAAACAAAAAACACACACAATTTTGGATCTCTTCGCGAATCCCCTAAATCACTACTACGGACCCCCATTTGAGAACCCTTCAATTAAAGCATGAATTAAATTTGAACTAGAACTAAGCTACAAATGATCTAAACTGGAATTAAAACTGAAATACATCTAAAGTGAACATGCTACAGAACCTAAACTATAACTACAATCTTTACCAAGACTGAAATAAATCCTGCTTGTGAAATTACCCGTAGAAGATCCAATAATATATTCCTCTACTGCAAATAAAATTAAACGAAAGAGCATTCTTATAACTAAAACTGAACTAGAATTGAACTAAAGCTAAGCTTAAGCTAAACTATAATTGAGCAGAAGCGTTTCTTTCTTATATTTTGTAATCATTTTGAGAAAATAAGCCGAGCATTTTGAGTACAATTATCTATAATCTCAACTACTTATTCAGCATAGTTTATTTATTATAAACATTTAACTGGAGTCTTCCTACATGCGCTCCTTATTTTTAAATCGAATTTATATTTTTAGAAATTAAGCAGTTTTAAATCATTCGTTTCTTTTTTAACAGGGGATTAATTTTTTTTATTCATAGAAAATTTTTGAATATTTTTATTCAACATAAATTTGTTTGAATAATTTTAAATTTGTAGGGAAAAAGAAAAATTAATAATATACAGAAAATGTTCGTGCATAAATATAAAAGTACACTTTCATTGATTTTAGTTCATAATATTTAAGCATAATTTCTTAAGAATTAAAATTTTTTTTTATATTTTTTCAAATGAGTCTTAAGTCAAGAAGACTGAAAAAATTGTTTAAATTTTCATTTATATTTTCAATTTATAATACAATTTTCAGTTACTTGGAATTAATTTGGAATAAAATTATTTAAATATTATTCCATTTGTTAAAAAGTCAGATTAGAAAAAAACTAAACAGATGTACTCAAATATACATTTATAAAATTTAAATCAAATCCCAAAGTCTTTAACTAATTTGAACATAAATTTTATTTCTTTACCCAACAAACTAAGAAACGATATATCATTAATGATATCATAATTTTATAATTTTAAAAATTATAATAATAAAAATATAAAAATTATTTTTTCCTTAAAAAAATTTCAGTTAAATAAAAATAAATTAAAAATCTTTGTAAAAGAAGTCGTATTATGTTTTATTTGAAAATTATATTTTGGAAGGACCAAAATTTTTGAAATTTTGGCCCACATTATATATTAAGTATAAGAAAATAAAGTATACATTAGCGTTTTTTTTTTTTTTTTTTTTTTTGGTCGGGTCTTTCTAGATTGGAGTCGAATTACATTCACCTATGTAACTCTTTTCATTTCAAATATTCTGACGGTCGATGGAGTAAAAGATGGAACGAAATATTCCGGAGGTCAATGGGGTAAGGAATGAAACGAAATGTTCCGGAGGTCGATGGGGTAACGGATGGAACGAAATATTCCGGAGGTCGATGGAGAAATGGATGGAATGAAATGATCTGAAGGTCGATTGGGTACATAAAAGAAAAAAGCATTCAGGTCAGGGGCAGGTAGTGGGTTTTACTTTAATGGCCATACTAACCATTTAAGCGTTAACTATGACAAAACGCAGTAGGCAGAAGTAGCAATAGAAAGTAGCAGAGAGAAATGCCGAGTGAAATTGTCAATGCCTACATCGTCACAGCTGAGTAGTCGAATAGCAGAACTGATGAATCATGGAGGTAGATGCGAGAACACAACAGTAGAAAGGAGAAACAGCAGGGAACAAATACACAGGAGTAGTATGACCAGAAACGAAAAAATTTTTCAGCTAAATCGTGTTTAAAATAAGGCAAAAAATGATACAAAAATTATTTAAAATGCTAAAAATAATGCTATATTAATAAAGTACTTTTTTAGTGGTATATTTGCATTTCGTGTTAATTTTACATAATTTTTATCTCATTATTATTATAAAGAAAGAACCGATTATAAAACGGAAGAAGGAAAAGAAGACATATACAGAAGCATTAGTTGCTAGATTAAAAAGAGTCATAAGCAGCTATATGAAGGATCTTACAATATTTGCTCTCCTATTTGCTACCATCAAGTCATTCAATTCACATGCGCACAGTATTCTCAAGTTTTCAGTAATATTTATCACCCAGTTCGTTGTGGCATTGTGTCCCTAATCGTCTAAATCGATGATGTTGTAACCGTGGGCAGTGGCAAATTACGTGTTTTACTACTTACATTTTCCCAACATCCTCACATTATCCGCAAAGATTCGATGTGTTCTTATCTCACATACTTAATTTCGATCTAATCGGACAGTTTTCCATCATAATAATCATTGTAATACTTAAATTTCTTGCGCTTCATCCTAAAATTATCATTTCTTCAACGCGATACAAAGCTCATGTATTTGGATTAGTAGAACAGATATATTATTTTAATACGTCCATGTCTGTAATATTTTTGAAGCTTATCTAATATAGAAACTAAGTTGTTATATTTGAAGTGCTTATAAAAAAATGCTAGAAAATGCTTGATGAAATATTAAAAAAAGCTAAAATAGTATGTCAAATGAAAAATTTGCGGCTAAATCTGAATAAAAATGCTAAATTTAGTTGCAAAAATGCTGAAATGGTCACACTGTAGGAGGAGTGTAAGAGTAGCAGCGAGCAGAGAAGCAGAGGAAAGATTCAACACAGAAAGCAAGAAGGAAACAAAATAAATAAACAAGAAGCCACATACACACACACTCACACACAGATCAACGAAACTGTTACAGCAGCGAACATAAAGGAGACAAAAGAAAGGAAGGTTCGATGCAAACTTCGAACTGCTATCGGTTCGAACAAAGTGCAAGAAAACTACAGTTTAAAGTTACAATCGATCCTCTTTTTTTCTCTCTTTTGTGCTAGACGGTGAATAAGGCAGACGTGGTGAGTAGCCGGTAAATAATAAATAAAAAGAAATAATAGAGCAGTGCTACGAAAAATATAATCAATTCAACGTAGGTTATACTGATTTACAATCAGTAGAATTAAAAGCACCAGCATGATTTACAATCTGGTTGAAGTGGTAGGAGTTAAGCACTGCTCAGTGTCAAGTGATAGAATATTTTCTTGGAAGTTTTCACTCGGAAAATATAGGGCCGAAAGAAATCTTGGAGTACATTCAAGATTAGATATTCAATAGGAGATAGTAAATAGGAGATGTAGAACCTGTAAGGCAACACAGCACTGTCTTAACAAAGTAGTAAGAAATTTGTGGGGGAAAAATATATAAAGTGAAAAGATAAGTAACAAAGGAACAAGAATAAAATTTAATAAAAGCATTGTTATTTATGTAAGAACCTTGAACACTACTGAGTTTAATTCAGCTGCAAACCCAAGTAATCTGAGGTTCCTAAAAATATTTACCGCATAATTTAGTGGAATCGCAAAAAACTAAAGAACATAAGATAAAGGAATCAACATCAGCTTGGATTGTTTTCAGATTATCGAGGATTTGTATTACATATAAAATTATTTGGAGCAAGATAAACTATAGTTTATTACTATCTCGTTTTAATTTTCGATAAAATAATTATAATATTATATAGGCAACCAGTTTTGGTATGAATGTATATATTCTGGAATATATTGCTAAATTATAGAAATTCAACGATATCATTAGTAATATCGTTACTTTCAACAATTATGATATAATTTTCTAGTGTAAATTTTAGAATTATAAATAATATCAATCTCGGGCTTCTTTATTACCGAAATTATATCGTTATGATATTGTTACGATATCATTTTGTTTGTTGGGTAGTTTGAATACAATTTCTCTTTATTTTATTTCATACTTTAGAAATGAAATAAAATCCGTTTTCAAATATTTACCCCCTGCTTTTATAAAACAAACGAAAAATTCTTTTCGACAAATTGCATGGAAAACAACAATTAAATTTTAAATTTATATGTTATTTTCCATACAATTTGTCGAAACGAAATTTAAGTTCGTTTTTTAAAACAGGGGATTAATTTCTTTTTTATTCATAGAAAATTTCTTTTAATATTTTTATTCAACATAAATTTGTTTGAATAATTTTAAATTTGTAGGGAAAAAGAAAAATTAGTAATACACAGGAAATGTTTGTGCATAACTATAAAAGTACACTTTCATTGATTTTAGTTCATAATATTTAATAATATTGTCTTAAAATGAATACTTTTTTCTTAAATTTTTTGAAATGAATCAAAAATTGGGAAGCCTTAAACAAATTGTTTAAGTTTTCATTTATATACAGAATAAAGTTTGTACATAAATATAAAAATTTACTTTCATTGATTTCAGTTCATAATATTTAAGCATAATTTCTTAAGCATTAAAACTTTTTTTATATTTTTTCAAATGAGTCTTAAGTCAAGAAGACTGAAGACAAAATTGTTTAAATTTTCATTTATATTTTCAATTTGTAAAAAAATGTTTGAAATTTTCTTCGGAAAATTTTAAGTTTCCAATGGTTTTTAGCTACATTATGGGAACACAACTGAAGTGCTTTTTATCAAAATTATGTTACGTTATTTTTTATAAATTTTCTTTAAAATTTTGCCATTTTAAGGCATTTTTTGTTATTATTTTCATGCAGAACTATTTTCATTTACCATTTGCAAACAATCTAATAAAACTAGATCAAAGATTTAAAAAAATTTTTGCAAAATGCTTAAAATTTTTATTATGAACAATTTAATAATATCTATGAACAAAATTTTATTTTTTTAGCAAAAAGTTTGGGAAAAGAAAACTATTTATTAAAAAAATTTCAAATATATGCATTTTTTTCTCTGTGTATTTTCAATTTTTAAATTCATGTTTGAAATTTTCTTTGAAGAATTTTTAGTTTTTTGTGATTTCTAGCCACATATTGGGAACAGAGGGACATAACAGAAGCGTTTTTTTTTTATTAAAATGATGCATGTTTTATAGAATGACGGCAAATGTCTGCAAATTTCTAAATATTACTTTTTAAAAGCTTTTTCTTAGAAAATTAATAAATTAATGAATTAATTTAAAGGGATTTATTGTTAATATATTCATGCATAATTATTTTTATTTAGCATATAAATCAAATCTAATAAAAATAGGTTACAATTTTAGCAACATTTTTACAAAATTCGTAAAATTATCATTAAGTACAATTAAATAATGTCTATGAACAAAATTTTATATTTATATGAAAAAAATTTGGGAAAAAAGTCATGTTCGATTCATAATATTTATAAAAAAAAATTTCAAATGTATGAATTTTTTTTCTCTGTGTACATATAAATAATAAATATTATATAATGTATACATTATATACGAGTATTTAATACGTTTAAATAACTTTATTTTGATGACTATTGGTCGGGATATTAACTCGACTATAATTATTAGATTTTCCTGTACAGAGTATTTTAAAAAATAATGCACTGAGAAAACGTACACAGAGAAAAAAAATACATACATTTTAAAATTTTTTTCATAAATATTATGAATCGAACATGACTTTTTTTCCCAAACTTTTTTCATGAAAAATAAAATTTTGTTCATAGATATTATTAAATTGTTTATAATGAAAATTTTAGGAAATTTGGAATAAAAATCTTGTTATATCTTTGATTTGGTTTTATTATATTTAATAGCAAATGATAACTAAAAGTGTTTAAACATAAAAATATTAAGAACAAATGCCTTAAAATGGCAAAATTCCAAGAAAAATCTGTAAAAAAATAATGCTTAGAAATTTGCATAACTACGCTCGCATTCTGCAGCACATCATTTTGGTAAAAAGTCCTTCTGTTCTTACTTAAAATTTTCTAAAGAAAATTTCAAAAATTTTGAACAACAAATTGAAAATATAAATGAAAATTTAAACAATTTTTTCAGTCTACTTGACTTTTGATTTATTTGAAAAAAAAAAACATAAAAAAGAAATTATGCTTAAATGCTCGTATTATGAACTGAAATCAATGAGAGTAAATTTTTATATTTATGTACTAACTTTTTTCTGTGTATGAAACAATCCCTACATTATACTTTTTAACTCAAATGATTAAACAAAATTATATATTTTTTTTTATTCAAATCTTTTGCGGCTGTACAGTTTTATCTCTTTAGAATTTTTTATGAAAATATCAAAATATTTAATTGAAAATTTTCTACTACTGTTTTCAAATAAAAATCGTAAAAATTTGTTGAACTTTTTTGTATTTAAATAAATAAATTAAATAAGTAAATAAAATAAATAAATTAAATTAATAAATTAAATAAATAAATAAATTAAATAAAAATTATATAAAAACATTTGGTTATTTTCTTGGTATTGTTTAAATAAAATATTTTCTTTTTTAATCAGACACAAAATCATTAAAAAAAAAATTCATTTGATTTAGTATAAATAGAAATCCTTAATATTTTTATTCAAAAATTAATAATTTGATTAATAAATATTTTAAATTAAAAATAAAAAATAGAAATAAAATAAAAAGAATTTTCATTTTTTATTTTATTCACTAGTAACAGCTAAGCAATTCACTAGAGTATATTTGCCTTAATACTCATATTCCAAACTCTTGCACAAACATCTTAACACCTATACACTGAAAAAGTTTTGAAGAAAACAAAGCAATAAAATGCTATAAAAACCATTTAATCAAAATTACTCTAAGGGCTATAAAGCATTTTGCTTCAAAGAAGAATACAAAGTAAAAATGTTCTATGTTGGGTATTGTATTTCAACTGGCTTAAAATATTCCCAAGCTAATGGAACAATGTAAAGGCGGAGAACGAAAAAAAAAGAAAAAGTTAAACACAAGCAAACAAAACAATTCCTGAAAAAAAACAATCAACTAAAAAAAATAAATAACAAGTGAAAAATATGTAGTCACTCATGCTCGACCACATGATACCCTACAGCATTTCATGTGTGTATCAAAAATCAGGGAAAAGACTTAAATGGGACCCGTGACTAATTGTGTTAAGCATAGTGTATATTTCTTTAAAAATATGTATGAATGTATGATATTTATTACTTTAAGGGGATTTCCAGAAGTGGACCTTATATGGGAGCAATTGTCGATTATGGGTCTATCCACATATAATTTGACACTGTAGTTTTTATTTATGTAACACTGATTTGTGTGAAATATTAACCTAATTCTATTGTTTGTATAGGATTTATGCCCATTAAGGTAATTTTCTGAAGAGGAGTTTAGGTGGAAGCTGTGGTCAATTATAAATTCGACACATGAATTTATGCTTATAAAGAGTGGTCCAACTATAAGGCATGCTATTAACTCTGAGTCATACCTTAACGTCAAGTTTATTGACCAACTTAATTTTACACTTCTTTGTTTCAGTGTTTGACAAATTCAACCATGGAGAGATGCACAACTGAGCAGCGCATTAAAATTGTTGAAGTCTTTTGGTTGAACAAACAGAAGTGCATGGTAACTTTACAAAGAAAATCATCTTCAGTGACGAGACATACTTTCACCTCAGTGGATTCGTTAACACCGGCAAGTATTGCCGCATTTGGAAAAATAAGAATCCACCATTGATTGTTGAAAAGCCTGTGTATCCACAAGGAGTGACTGTTTGTTGCGGTTAATGGGCTGGCGGCGTCATCGGGCAGTACTTTTTCGAAAATGAGATCGGCCAAGCAGTTACTGCGAATAGTGTTCACTTTCGTGAGATGTTAACGGACTTCTTGAAGGCCCGAAATTGAGGATATGAACCTGGATGATATGTGGTTCCAACAGGATGATGCCACTTGCCACATAGCTAACGAAATAATGGCTCCTTTGTACGAGAAATTCAATGGCCGTGCTATCTCACGTCGTGGCGATGTTAATTGGCCGCCACGATCATGTGATTTGACACAGTTGGACTTCTTTCTTTGGGGACATTTAAAAGAAAAAGTGTACGTCAATAAGCCAAAAATAATTCAAGAGCTAAAGCATGAGACAATTCGGCACATTAACGACATTGCACCTCAATTATGTCTAGAATCATTGAAAATATGGACCATCGGATAGAGGTATGCCACAGAAGCTGTGGTAAGCTTTTGGCCGATGTTTTGTTTCACACATAATTATCAAAAATATTAACATAATCTCTGAAAACTTTCTATTTTATTTACAATTAACATTCTACGTTTTGGTTGAACTACCCGATATATACTACCCTAATCACTAAAAGTTCGTACACCTATACAAAATATACATATTTGAAATTTGAAAAGCTGTGTTTCTTGCAAACAATATCCAATTTTAACAATTGATCACTTATTTGTGTTTTCAAACCCAACAAAAATTAGCAAACTATTTTGAAATCTTTCACTTATAAAAAGAAAATTGTTTACCAAACTAAATTTATATATTCCTAATTTTGACCATTAAAAATTCGTAGCCTCTATAAAGTGTTCTTTAATATAAAGTGGCATCAGATTTTAATTGGCTTGTGGTGTTTTATTGTTATAATTACTTTATTTAGTAAAAAAATCTTAATATAAACCACTCATTATATAAAAAAAGAAAAAAAAAAAAAAATACAAAAATACATAAAATACATATAAAATACATTCGTAACATTGAAAACAAAAACCCTTGAATCTAAAAAGAATCGTCATCATTCCAAAAATAAAAGAATGATTATGTACTTAAAACACATTTTAAATCCTACTTACTTTTGCTTTCTTACTTACTTGAAATAATTGTTAAGCTTAATTTTAATAATACAAAATGCAAGTAAAATAAAAACGAAAAAGAAAAAAATATAAAAATTATCCTCACACGGAAACGGAAGTCATTGCTGAACACCATTTTATAAAAATAGAAAAACCAGGAGATGCAGAATCAAAAGTAGAAATAAAAGAAGTAGCACTACAGTACAAAACAATGCATAAAATAACAGCATAAATGACTTTTTTTTATTTAATGCTGGGCTATGCTTCAAGATATTGAACAATTAAAATAATTTTTGATTACAGTCAAGTGAGTGTATGCTGCAAGGAAATGTTGCTTCGGTGCTTTTCATTAAACTCTTTTTTTTTCGTAACAAAACAAAAAAAAAAAAAAAACTCAGACGCAAGAATTTTTCTTAATTCATTGTTTGGTTGGAAATTCATGAGATTTCTTTTAAGTTTGTTCTTAAATGAAAAATACATATTTTTTGCTTCATTTTTCTCTTGTTATTTTGCATTGCTGCTATAATTCTTTATTTTTATATTGTTGTAGACTTACTTTTTAAAAATGCTCTTTTGGTTCAGTTTTATTTACAGCAGGAGAATTCATAAAGAGTTTTTTTACTAATAGGATTCATTTCAGTCTAGACAAAAATGTTACAGTTTATGTACTATATAAGTCTCACTTGAGATCTATTTTAATTTTTATTCAGTTCTAATTCTAGTTTAGTTCCAGTTCAATTTTATATCATTTCCAGTTCAATACTAGTTCAGTTCTAGTTCAGTTCAAATTCATTTTGAGTTCAGTTCTATATTAGCTTTAGTTCAGTTCTAGCTCAGTTCTAGTTCAGTTCTAGTTAAGCTCTAGTTGAGTTCTAGTTGAGTTCTAGTTCAGTTCTAGTTAAATTCTAATTCAGTTCTAGCTCAGCTTTAGTTCAGTTCTAATTCAGTTCTAGTTCAGTTAGAAAGTCTACAAAAGAAACTGAGAAGTATACTTTTCCTTAGTTGAATAGTATCTAAGACATACTATAACAGCATAGGGAAATGTCAAATATAAAAGCACATTACAAAAAATACAAAATAGCCTATTAAAAATACTTTGGAAAAAATATCAGCAACATAGTAGAGATAACTTCAATAGCCCATCAAATTCCGGCAACATTTATAACACAATCAGTCTTACCAAAAAACTTAAATGTGCTAAATATTAAAAACATATACAATACAACGATTATAAAAGAATTTGACAACGACACCAGATTTTTACATAAAATCGACTACAATCATAACATGAGGATAAAATCGCATGGAAGATACAAAATAGAAGGTTTTTCGAATGAATACGGTCATAATACATTTTCCGTCGCGCTGCCTACAATTTTAAATAAAATACCATATAACGTTCCAAATAATACAAATTCATATAAAAAAAGCTTTAGTTCAGTTCTAGCTGAGTTCTAGTCCAGTCCTAGTTAAGTTCTGGTTAAGTTCTACTTCGGTTCTAGTTAAATTCAAATTCAGTTCTAGCTCAGCTTAAGTTCAGTTCGTCTTCAATTTTAGTTCAGTTCAATTTCAGTCTAGTTCAGGTCTAGCTCAGTTTTAGTTCAGTTCTATTTCAGTTCTGGTTCAGTTTTAGTTCAGTTCTAGTTCAGTTTTAGCTCAGTTCTATTTCAGTTCTAGTTAAGCTCTAGTTTAGTTCTAGTTCAGTTCTAGTTCAGTTATAGTTCAGTTCTAGTTTGAGTTTAGTTCAGTTCTAGTTTGATTTTAGTTCAGTTCTAGTTCAGTTTTAGTTTCGTTCTATTTCAGTTCTAGTTAAGCTCTAGTTCAGTTCTAGTTCTGTTATAGTTCAGTTCTAGTTTGAATTTAGTTCAGTTCTAGTTTGATTTTAGTTTAGGTCTAGCTCAGTTTTAGTTCAGTTCTAGTTCAGTTTTAGTTCAGTTCTAGTTCAGTTTTAGTTCTGTTATAGTTCAGTTCTAGTTTGAGTTTAGTTCAGTTCTAGTTTGATTTTAGTTCCGTTCTATTTCAGTTCTAGTTAAGCTCTAGTTCAGTTCTAGTTCTATTATAGTTCAGTTCTAGTTGGATTTTAGTTCTGTTCTAGTTTAATTTTAGTTCAATTCTAGTTCAGGACTAGTTAAGTTATAGCTGAGTCTTAGTTAAATTTTAGTTCAATTCTAGTTCAGTTCTAGTTCTGTTATAGTTCAGTTCTAGTTTGGTTTTAGTTCAATTCTGAACTAGTTCGGTTTTAGTTAAGTTCTAGCTCATTTCTAACTTAATACTACTTCAGTTTTAGTTCAATTTTAGTTAAGTTTTAGTTCAGTTCTAGTTCAAATATAGTTCAATTCTACTTCAGTTCTAGTTCAGTTTTGTATTTATTGAAAACGGACGAATTTCTTTAAAGCTTTCAAGAAAATAATAATAAAAGATAAGTTACAGTGAGAATTAATCTGTGCAAACATTCTTGAAAAATAAAATAAAGTATCGTCAGTAATATGTGCCACAAATTTAAAGAAATTGTGTATAAAAAAATTGATAAAAAAAACATTTATATAAATCCTAAGTGATACAAATAGAATTCAAACAACTCAAAAGAACAATTATTTCTCTCTTCACAACATAGTTAAAACAAGACAACAAACTGAATCTAACAATTATCCGTTACCAGTGTAAAAAACAGATTACCACAACGAATTATGTGAAATATTATAGTTTTAACTCTAATTATCATTTCACATCATGATTTCCCCTTTCTGAGAGCACATACCACGGCATGTATGGAGAACGCAAAACATCTTGGAAATGCCATATATATAAAGCACAAAGACGATCTCTCAAAAAATTTTATTACGTTGTTGTTTTTGACGACGACAACAATAAAAAAAGCAGGCGCGTGTTGATGATGAAGAAGAAAGTAGTGAAAAAGATCAAACCAAAAAATATAAGGAAACATTGTAATTGACCTCCCTAAACAATAAACCATGCTCAGTTGAATCCGAACTTAAAGTCGAACTAAGAGATGTAAAAAAAACAAAACGATTAAATTTCTCGCAGCCAACATAATTATATAAGTGCTCTCATAACAGTTATAAATACTCTTACAACGCTAGTGAAAGCACTAAATGAAAAAAATGAAAAGAAAGAGATTCTTAAATCAACGCAATGGATACTCGAATTAATAAACTAGAGCAACAAATGATAGCTAAAAATATAGACATTAAAAATATTATAAATAAACAAATTTCACCTTTTGAAATTGTTAATTAAAGAAGGAAACATTTCTTAGACTATTTGTTTAAAAAAATAAGACGACAAAATACTCGTAGAGTTTTCTACGCTGGAAAAAAGTTTGAATTTATGAGCAAAATTGTTAGACAGAGTTGATTCTAATATAATAAACAACATCGAAAATAATACAACCCTTTATGTTAATGATCGGCTTACGTTTAACAATTGCCGACTTCTATGGTTAGCTAAGATTAAAGCAAAAGAGCTAATTGAAAGTTTGTTATGGTACGCGGTGGTAAAACATATGCACGCAACAATGAAAACTCTCCCTTATTTGCCGTTAATAATACTGCAGATATCCAAATTAGAAATAACATAATGTAAAAAGTCACATAAAATATAACTTTATTTATTCATTTTGGTTTTTTTTTTGCTCAAACTTATTCTTAAGCAAATAAAAATGATTAATAGAAAACAAACTTTAAACAATTTCAATGAAATAAACTACCTTTAATCACTAATACACTGGTGCATATTCCTATAAACGCATTTAAAATTTTTCTTTTTCTTTGAGTTATATTTGTTTCTCTTAACCAAAAACAATATTTTGTTGTTACAATAACTCGCCATATAACGATACTTTTTTATTTAAGAAACATCTGCTTCTCGCTTTTGTTGCTTTCTTTAATTTAACAATCAGAACTTATTGGTGATCATTTGGAATGGGATATTCATGTCAACGCAGTCGAGAAAAATTTGTATAAAAAGTTATTGCAAAAAAGATATAAATAAAAGTTTTTGATGACAAAATCTCTGTTTACTGGAAATATGTTTATTTTAATTGGGAAATTTCATCAGCTTAAAGGATGTCCAAAGAAACTTATAGACAAAAAAATTCAAATTCAATTTTTTGCGATCAAGGCTCTTCTAATTGGAATTTGGATGAAAAATTAACTTTTCGGAAGAAGTTATTCGAGGCTTTCTTAAGAAAGGGCAAAAAAAGGTAATCAGAAATTAGCAAAAAGGCAAATTAATAAAATAAAAGAAGAAACCACTTGCAATAAATTAAATGCTATACAAATAAAAAATAAACTTGACCTTTCTGTCCAACATTAAATGGAAGAAACCATAATGTAAGCCAATGTTAAAATTTGCCCACAAATACATGAAATGGACAGATAAGTGGAATAAAGTAATCTTTGCTGACGAAAAGAAATTCAGTTTAAATGATCCCGATGCATATTTTTGCTATTGGCATGATTTCAGGTCAAACGAAATTCGCATGTTGAAACGTAATTTCGGTTGAGGCAGTGTTATGGTTTGGACGGTCTTTTTTGGTGCAGGAAAATCAAAAATATATTTTGTTTCAACTAAAATGAAGAGTGCAATTTATATTTAACTGTTGGAAGATGATCTTCTTTTATTTATGGATGAAAATTGGATATTCCAACGGGATAACGATGCAATCCATGTCTTGAACCATTCTAAATTGTGGTTTAATGAATATAGTAATCCACTATTGATCTGGCCAGCTTGTAGTCCGGATTTAAATCCAATGAATAATCTGTGGGGGTCCCCTAAAGTTTACGCAAGAAATGCACAGAATGAAACCATAATAATAATGGAGTTAAAGCTAAAAATTAAGCATGCCTGGGAAGAAATTGACATTAGTTTAAATTGGTTCATTAGTTTAATTGCGTGTATAGGAAAATGTCATAAAAAATGGTATTAAACTATTAAAACTACAATGAAAAAAAAACTTAATGTAAATTTTAACATTTTTAAAGTGAGGTTAATAAATACTTTAACAAATTAATTTGTAGCATATTAGTAATCTTTTAACCCCATTTTTTGTTAATTTATTTAAAAAAATTGATGTGCTTTTATAGGAATATGCACCAGTGTATATACTTAAATATAGATTCGTTGAGGCTCAACTTTACTTCTTTTCTTGCTACAATAAACAATATTATAAATAAAATAAAGTTCATAATCTTAGTTGAAACGAATATAACAGACAATGAAAAAAAAAAAATATAATATTAAAGGCTTCAGCAAAATCATAATATATTGTGAAGTTAGGGATAAACTTTTTAAAAAAATAGAAAAATAATCCTAATAATAAACAATTTGAAAAAGAATACAAAACGTATAGAAACCTTTTAAATAAAAAAATAATATTTGTGACGGTCGCATTTTTGTTTAACTAACTAATAAATATTACTTTTTATTTCCGTTTCGTTTTTTTTTAAATAAATCAGTCTTATTTTCCTCTTCTTCTCACTCAATTAACATTAATTTAATGACAATAAAGATTACAAATATCATGATGTCATTTCCAACGATGACGTACAGGGGGCAGTGACATCCTTAAAGAATATTCACAATAATGTATGATCGTGCATTTATTTCACCATTATGAACGATCATATAATGCATTATAGAACAAGAATCGTACACGATTAAGTTGATGAAGGTTATGAGCCATCACGTGCACGTCTTCATTAACATTAAATCATTACGTGTTACGAAGTCATACAGTGCGAACAAAAAGCTTTTATAATAAATAAGAGACCGTGTTTTTTTTTTTTATTAAATGATATAAAATAAAATAAGATTCTAAACTTAAAAAAAAAGAAGATAAAAGATTCTATACTTAAAAAAAAAAGAAAAAGAAGAGGTAAGTGAGATTGGTGAATTTTTAATGAATATGGAATTTATATTGTGATATTAGAGACATTGAAAAAGAAAGATCAAAAAAAAAAAGAAATATATATATATATATGTGTATGTATATATATATATATATTTTAGACATATAAAATCTTTTGATTTTTTTCTAAATTTGGTATTTAAAATTTTTGCTGATAGTAATTTAGAATACAAACTATTTTTTTTATTGCCAAACTTATTAGTTTAGCAAGCTAATAATATGAAAATGAAATACAAGTCTCTAATGTTTCAATGTAGAAAAAAAAAAAGTATTTCACAAGTTTGTAAAGTTATTCATGAAAAAATGTTCTTTTAATTTGTTTAAAGGTTTTGTAGGATAAATATTAAAATAAACAGAAAATGTTTTAGTATTTGTTTTATAAAACTTTAATTAAAACAGAGGGTTTTAGCATGAATAACCTTTTTAACAAAAGTGGACAATATAGTGAAAGTTCTTTTTGCTCTACACTGTAGATCATATCAGAAGCCATCTGTTGGGAATAGGACGAGATAAGCAACGTCAAGAAAGCAAAGCAAATAACCACCTATATAAAGCTTTAATACAACAAGACAACAGTGGAACAAAAGACAGACAAAAAGGGGCAAATAGAGTACAATCTAGTTAGAGGAAAATAAACGGTAAAAAAAAAGAAAAAAAATAACGTGAGGAAATCCGTTAACCCAGGTAACCGTTATACGACCTTACCAACCTAGAAACATAGAAATAACACGCGTTTCAAACCTGTAACCCAATAAACATTTTTTGTAGCTATTACTAATACCAAACAAATAGTTTTCGTACTAAAAACTAAGTAAGATATAACCTAATTAAACAAAACTAAATTAAAACAGTTCTTAAATAAGAATATTATTTTAAATTAAATAAAAACAATAATTTAAAATAAGAAAGAAATTTTTTTCTAAATTAAATTAAAATCTATTAAAATATTTAAAATTGAGAATAATTGATTTATACTAGATTAATTGAAAAATAAAATGTTTTGGAAACAGATTAAAGTATTTTAAAAATAAAGTAAATTAGTTTAAATTATTTAAAATTAAAAGAAAATAATTTAAATTAATTGAAAATAAAGTAGTTTGAATATAAATAAAAATATTTCAAAAATAAAATAAATTAATTTAAATAAATTAAAGATAAAAAAAAATTACATATATTTCAAATTATTCAAAAATAAAAGCTACTCAATAAAAAATAAATAAATTAACCTTATTTTGAAATAAATTAAAAATAATTTAAATTAATTAAAAATAAAATATTTTAAATTGAAATGAATTAAAAAAAAAAAAAACAAAATGAATTTAAAAGATTTTAGCTTCAAATAAAAATCAGTTAAATTATATAGAATTAAAATAAATAAAATTTAAAATAAATTAAATAAAATTAATTTAAATTACTTTAAGATAAAAAGAAAATATTTCAAATTATTTAAGAATAAAATATTTCAATCTAAAATAGAGTTATATTAAGTTATGAGTTATATTAAGTACAACTAAAATATTTTAAACTTAATAAAAAAATAAATTTAAAACAAAATAATTAAAAATAAAAATAATTTAAATTAATTAAAAAAATAAATAGAATAATTTAAATTCGAAATAATAATAATTTAAAATTTGGAATAAAATAATAATGTAAAAAAAAAAATAAATATAAAAAAAAAAATATAATAAAGAAAAATTAAAATTAATTAAGTAAAATTAATTAAATAAAGCTATAATATTTTATAAAAAAAAAAATCAAAAAAAAAAAAGAAAGATAAAATAGATTAAATTAAATGAAATGAAAATAAGTAAAAATATATTAAATTTAAAAAAAATGATTTAAAGTAAATAAATAAAAAAATTATTTTTCTAATAAACAAGAAAAAAAAAAATAAATTAATTTATTTTTAATAAAACAATAAAATGAAATAAATAAATAGATAAATAAATAAATAAGTAAATAAATAAATAAGTAAATAAATAAATAAGTAAATAAATAAATAAATAAGTAAATAAATGAACCAATAAATAAATAAAAGAATAAATGAACAAAAATATATATATAGTTATTCCTGTATTATTTTTCATTTTTACTAATTATTTTTTTTTCAAATATAATATTTATCATATCTAAGTTTATATTTATTGATTGTTAAGTATAATATATTTATAATGATTTTAAACTTTTGCAAATATTTTGCTGAATTTATATATATATAATAAACTTTTTCGATTATAACGTTTTGAAAGAAACATGTACTAATTTTATTTGTATCGGGTTGAAATGTAGTTAGCAATAAAAGTGAAGAAAGTGGTATAATTTTATTAGGGACATTATGTAAATTCCTTTCCACACAGGCAACAATAATGTCATGGAAGACTGAAATATGTCTTAAGGGGTGGGCAGCCTGTCCAGGACACAACATCCCATCCTGATGATACGATCCTCGTCATGTCATTTCAGATAGTTTATTAAAGTTGTATGTCCGTCCGTCTATCATAGTTTTTTTTTATTTAGCGGTTTTTGTTTTGTTCAGTGTTCTGTGTTTCATATTGCTTGTAACATCTGTTTCTATCTTGGCACGAATCTTTAATTGTGATGGCCTTAGGTGGAAACGAACCCCCCATTTCCGGCGAGCTACATGCCGCAGCCAACAGCCAGCGTGCCACCTATCCACCGTCAAGCAAAAAGGTAAAGAATCAGAAATATTTCATCACAAAATAATGGCGCCCAACGTGGGGCCAGAGGGTGTATTTATATACTCTTTGGCATCCAACACCGAGCATTTTAAAAATGCTTAAGCCCAGTGTTCCGTTTCTTTTGAATATGACGTATGTCCCGGAAGGTAACCATATTACCATGCCTGCGCTGCGACGTCATCCGACAATGAAATTGAAGACTGGGGAGTTAAGTGGGTTCGATTAGAATCAAATCCAATACAGAAATCATGATCCGTCGGCTATATAGCTATGTGTTCATTTGTTTCTGTTATTGAATGAGAGGAGAGAGGATTCCACGAAACTCAGTTTATGTTGTGTTAGTCTAGTGTCTTGTCTTAAGTTAATATGGCTTTAGTAAACAAATTAATAACACCAATTTAACCAAAAATTCATTAAGAAAATTAAAAATTATAATGACATGATTGTGATTTCATTGTTTTTGTTTTAATTAAAAAAACATTTTTAAATTCACGGTTCACAATTTCAAACATCATACTCAATCTTCTAATTAAATTTAGAAAATATAAATGAGTTTAGGCTATTGAAAAAAAAAATAAATAAAATCAGAGAACATGAGGATCGATTAGATTTTTTTTATACCATTTCTTTTTTTTCACTTAAAGCTACAAAGTTTTCAACCCTAATTTATATACTATATATCAAAAAGTAATAAATAACAAAATATATATATATCACATTTAAAACTAACAGTTTATGTAGAGAAATATTATTTTTTTTCGTATTACTCGTATCAATGCATGTAATTAATAATTAATACATATTTTTTTTTTTCTCAATTATATTTAAACACTTAAAATATTACCAAAACTAAAAACATAAATATAAATTTTTTTTGGCAAACATTTTTTTTAATTTGAGCTATTTTGGACAAATACTTTTCGTTATAAATTAGATCCCTTTTTTTTAACGAATTCTAATATCTAAAGATATAATACAACTATTATTTGTTTGAAAAGAGAATAGGTAATAAATATTCGTATACATAGACCTATATAGCTATTTCGATCATTATAAATTTCGGCAACCGCTCGTAGTTTTTTTTTGGGGCATAGTTCTATAAAAATTCGATTAGCTCGCGATAATGAGTCAAAGGCAACTTAGGTCATCGAGTAGGAATCAGGCCAATACTGATAGTAACAGTAACACTGCTGTACCTTCAACAACATCGACAACTTCTACCGTCAAAGGCAACTTAGGTCATCGAGTAGGAATCAGGCCAATACTGATAGTAACAGTAACACTGCTGTACCTTCAACAACATCGACAACTTCTACCGCGCAAAATACCGCGCCCACAATTACAAACGCAATTACATCTGTTACGTCCACTAGGTTTCCTCCAGGAACTGGACCGCCAACACATTCCTCACCAGAAAGTGAGATTTCAATAACAACCCCTACATACAGTAGTTTAACAGCTAGGGAGATAAGCGGACAGAGAAGTGATACTGTAAGAAGGAACACTAACCATATGAGTCAACAAGGACAAAATTTACCCACTCTAGACGAGAATGATAATTTGAACACCGGTATCCAGAGGGAAATTATATCGATTAGGGAATATGTAAGCGCATCGGTTGGAGCCGCCCAAGCTTCAATTATGCGCGAAGTACAAAATATGCAATTAATGCTTCCCCAATTAATTAGAGAGTCTTTGCGTTCAGAACATATAAATTCGCTTGAAAATAGTAACCAGCAAAATAGATCACATGTGCAAAATAATCAATATATAACACCTCTTAACAACAACAATCGAGGCCAACAACAACTACCGCAAAATCGGAATACTCAAGTTCCGCAACAACATAGATATCAGATCAATGACCCTCAACGATTATTTAGAAATAATTCACAAAATTGGACTAACCAATACCCTGATATAGAACCTTATCAACAACACTCAACTTATAAACCTTTAACCCCAAATCAGCTGGAAAAGTGGGGGATAAAGTTTGACGGAACAAGTAAATCTTTAACTGTCGAAGATTTTGTTTTTAGGGTCGAGGCTTTAAGGATTGATTATAATTGTCCATGGGATATTCTCATGAAAGGTTTTCATCATTTAGTGTCAGGTGCCGCTAGCACGTGGTTCTGGGCATTTCGTATGAAATACCCCACATGTGATTGGCATACTTTCAAATATCACCTAATTAAAAAGTTCCGAAATTTTGAAAGTGACTTTGAAATTCAACAACGCATAATGAAGCGTAGGCAGGCCCACAATGAATCAGCAGATTCATTTATAAATGATATAGTCAGACTCAAGAACCAAATGAGAATCCATGTAGATGAGGGAGAGCTAGTTAAAATAGTGAAAGATAACTTGAAAGATGGTCTGGCACAATTAGTATTCCCTATTAGAATAGAAAATTTAGATCACCTCTTGGAAGAGTGTAAGAGGGCCGAAAGAAATATTGCTAAAAGATCTTCGCATCGTGTACCTTTAACAAATTCCCGAAAACTATTTGAAATAGATATAAATGACCACGAAGAGCAGACTATTCAGATAGAGGCACTACAGAATGATAAATTACCAGCGAAACAGCTCATCTGTTGGAACTGCAAGGCACTTGGTCATTCATTTATTGAATGCCCAGTAGTTCAACGCAGTGTATTCTGTTATAGGTGTGGGTTCGAGGACGTAACCAGCCCGACATGTCCGAGGTGCTTGGGAAACAGCAAAGCGAACACGCGTCGAACTGGGGGACCGTGTTCCAGCCAGAATGCCTCCCAGTAAGCAAAATGATAGTAGACAACACGGGTTTCGGAAAAATAAATATTAATAACCTCAATAAAGAGACCAATACATTAAAGAAAATGACAATCGAAAATGAGAATAAAGTAGATAAAGATTTAAATGTAGCTCCTAAAACAGGTTTTAACCCTAATCTTCCCTATGAAAAGCGATTAGAAAATTACAATAGAAAAAGATATGAGATTTTTGCAGACTACAAGCCCATTATTAGCAAAAAAATAGAAAAAACCAGAGAAAGATACTGCACAAGAAAATCAGAGAGAAAGTTTATTGCGACAACTACGATAGATAGCGAAGAAGACGTGAGGCCATATTTAACAGTTGAAATGAGCGGTTCAAAATACCAGGGGCTGTTAGACAGTGGAGCCTCAGTAAGCTGTCTAGGAAAAAACTGTCTAGAAAATGTAAAGAAAATGAATGTAAAAGTAATAGATTTTAAATCGTCGGTAAGAACAGCTGATGGTAGACAACATCTGATTGTAGGTAAAATCCGGACTAAAATCAAGTATGGGAAAAAGTCGGCGGAAGCAATCTTATATCTAGTACCAAATTTACATCAGGAGTTAATTCTAGGAATTGATTTCTGGAATAAGATAGGTTTGAAAGTATGTTTAGATGATAAAGTAATAGATGAAATTTCACCCACCGAGTCGGAGGAGTTAAAAATGCATAGGCTAAATACATACCAGCGCCGAGCTTTAGAAAATGCTAAACAATATTTTCATTGCTACACAAAATATGGTCTAGGGAAAACAAAACTAGAAATACATACTATTGATACAGGTGATGCGCCAGCCAAGAAAAGTAGGCATTATCCTGTTAGCCCTGCAGTACAGAAATTAATGTTTGAGGAACTTGATAGAATGATAGAACTAGATGTTATCGAAGTTACTAGAGGGGCAGAATGGAATAACCGAACCACTTTAGTCATGAAACCCAACAAAAACAGGCTATGTCTCGATGCTAGAGAGTTGAATAAGGTCACTAAAAAGGATACATATCCTCTCCCTAACATCGATGGCTTATTAGCAAGGCTAGGTGACACTCACTTTATCTCAGCAATAGATCTAAAGGACGCTTTCTGGCAAATTCCTCTGGATGAATCCAGTAGACCAAAGACAGCATTCACAGTCCCGGGAAGGCCAAAATACCAATTTAAAGTTATGCCTTTCGGACTGTGCAATGCTGCTCAGAGGCTTTGTCGATTGATGGATAAAGTGGTGCCATCTGAGCTGAAAGACCGTGTGTTTATATATCTTGATGACCTTTTAGTAGTCTCGTCTAACTTTGAGGATCATATGGAAATGCTTATGATAGTAGGACAGAAATTAACAAATGCAGGCCTTACTATTAATATGCAAAAATCGAAATTCTGCTACAAAGAATTGAAGTATTTAGGTTATATAGTCGGTGGAGGTAAACTCAAGCCAGATGAGGGAAAAGTTAAAGCGATATTGGATATTAAGCCCCCGAAGAATCAGAAAGACGTTCGCAAATTTTTAGGTACAGTAGGGTGGTATCGTCGTTTTATTCACGATTTTTCAACTTTAACAGCTCCTCTTACTGACACTCTTAGGAAGTCTACTAAATTCCAATTTACATCGGAAGCATTAAAATCTTTTGAAGAACTGAAGCTTAGATTAGTGTCCAGTCCCATACTAACAAGTCCAGATTTTGAAAAACCATTCTACGTTCAGTGTGATGCTTCTAATGTAGGTGTAGGGGCAGTTTTATTTCAAAAAGATGAGGTAGATGGAGAACACCCTATAGAATATTTTTCGAGGAAATTGAATAGCGCTCAGAAAAATTATTCAACGACAGAGAAAGAATGTCTCGCGGTGGTGTTAGCCATTGAAAAGTTCCGGCAGTACATTGAACTAATGGACTTTACTGTCATAACAGACCATTCCAGTCTGAAATGGTTGATGAGACAACAAGACCTAAACGGAAGACTGGCCCGATGGAGTTTAAAACTCCAAGGCTTTAAGTTTAATATTGAGCACAGAAAAGGGACCAAGAATGTAGTGCCAGATATGCTTTCGAGGTTAGATATGGAGGAAATAAGTTACAATACCTTAATTAACTTTGACTCAGAGGCTTTCAAAAATAAGGACTACCTAGCTTTAGTTGATACAATAGCACAGAATAAAGATAGATTGCCAGACCTGAAGGTTGATGACGGAATTATATATAAAAGAGTAAAATTCAATCGAGATGATGAAGAAGCAGAAGACGACTGTTGGAAAATTTGGGTACCTACAGGTTTAACAGAAAAGATAATAAAGCAATCTCATAGTGACAACACTACACATGGGGGAATTGCAAAGACACTTTCTAATATTAGACAGTATTTTTACTGGCCTGCAATGGTGAAACAAATTCGTAATTTTGTTAAAGATTGCGATATATGTAAAGAAATTAAACATCCAAAACAAATATTGCGTCCACCAATGGGAAAGGAAGTACAGACGCAAAGACCTTTCCAAAAGATATATATTGATTTTTTAGGCCCGTATACAAGGACAAAATCAGGAAACACGTTTATTTTTATTGTTCTCGACCACAAAAAAAAATTTGTACTGTTGAAAGCTCTATCAAAAGCTACCACCAAAGCTACCATTAAGTTTTTAAGAGATGAAGTTTTTTATAAATTTGGAGTGCCTGAAATATTACACTCAGACAATGGCAAACAATTTACTTCAGAAACTTTTAAAGAATTTGTGACCCTATTTGGGGTAAAACATTTCCGCACCCCTATTCATTCACCACAAGCTAATGCGAGTGAGAGAGTGAACCAGACAATTCTTTGCTCTATACGAAGTTTCCTTGATAATGACCAGACCAAGTGGGACGAAAACTTGTCCAAAATAGAATGTTCACTTAGGTCCACTATTCACTCATCAACTGGTGTTACACCTTATTTTGCACTAACAGGTTACAACATGATTACTCATGCAGATGCGTACGAAATACTGCGAAAACTAAAATCAGCAGACGAGGGTGACATGTTAGTACTACCAAAAGCCTCACAAATGCAAGTGATTCATCAAAAAATAGGAGAAAAACTTCATGATGCTTATTTGAGAAACGAGAGAACATATAATTTAAAAACCAGGAACATTAGGTTCAACCCAGGTCAAGAAGTTTTCAGAAAGAATTTCACCCAAAGTGACTTTAAGAAAGGCATAAATGCAAAACTTTGCAGGCCGTGGGTGAAATGCAGAATCAGAAAAGCAATAGGAAGTAGTAGATATGAAATTGAAAACCTAAAGGGTCAATTGATTGGTGTAATACACGCACAACATTTAAAGCAATAAAATACGGCAGTGAAAAAAAAAAGTGTCGAGGCAAATGTAAGCTAAAATATATATATATATATATATTTAATATCACTAGTTACTCAATTTCTATCTATATCTGAGTATCAATATGTCAAAAAAAAAAAAAAAAAAAAAAAAAAAATTTAAATATAAGATTGGACAATTGATTCCTCCACCATTCCAAAAAAAAAAAGGAACTAATTTATAGTGTTTCCTCAAATCGTTTAATTTTTTTTTAATTTCGTTTGATTATGCACAACATTTTTAAATTGAAAATCTAGAAATCGTAAAGTAGAAAACAAAGTCACTAACCATATATCTCTTAAAGCTGGTAATATTTTGCTAATATCAACTTAATTTCAAAACCGCTATAGCTACTAATACTTGAAAAAATTTTAACTACCTACACTGGGACTGAAAATTTTTTATGAGTTTCTAATATTAACTACTTACATTTTATTCATTTGCCGTATCATATATGTATAAACACCTGTACAAATTTTTTTACCATCATGATTTTTTTTTGTAAATACTTCACATAATTTTTTTATATATATAAATTGTTTACACCATCACTCATAGCTACTTAAATTTTTTTACATCTCTAACTCCTTTTTATATATATATTTTTTTTTTTTGTCGAGATAACCTAGTGCCTACATTAGGCAAATTGTTTGTCTTGATAAGGAATTGTCTAACGTGAACACGATGTAAAGGGTGGTGGGAAAGAAATTAAGTTTAAATTGACTTGAATTCATAGTTAGGTTCGAAACGAGTGTATATTTTAGGGGCAATAAGTTTCCGGTTGCCAGTACAATGACAAGATCTAACCCAATCCGAACTGTTTTCCCAAATCTTTTCGATACACAGGCTACTCGAAAAGATTTGGCTTTGTGACGGTCGCATTTTTGTTTAAGTAACTAATAAATATTACTTTTTATTTCCGTTTCGTTTTTTTTTTAAATAAATCAGTCTTATTTTCCTCTTCTTCTCACTCAATTAACATTAATTTAATGACAATAAAGATTACAAATATCATGATGTCATTTCCAACGATGACGTACAGTGGGCAGTGACATCCTTAAAGAATATTCACAATAATGTATGATCGTGCATTTATTTCACCATTATGAACGATCATATAATGCATTATAGAACAAGAATCGTACACGATTAAGTTGATGAAGGTTATGAGCCATCACGTGCACGTCTTCATTAACATTAAATCATTACGTGTTACGAAGTCATACAGTGCGAACAAAAAGCTTTTATAATAAATAAGAGACCGTGTTTTTTTTTTTATTAAATGATATAAAATAAAATAAGATTCTAAACTTAAAAAAAAAGAAGATAAAAGATTCTATACTTAAAAAAAAAAGAAAAAGAAGAGGTAAGTGAGATTGGTGAATTTTTAATGAATATGGAATTTATATTGTGATATTAGAGACATTGAAAAAGAAAGATCAAAAAAAAAAAGAAATATATATATATATGTGTATGTATATATATATATATATTTTAGACATATAAAATCTTTTGATTTTTTTCTAAATTTGGTATTTAAAATTTTTGCTGATAGTAATTTAGAATACAAACTATTTTTTTTATTGCCAAACTTATTAGTTTAGCAAGCTAATAATATGAAAATGAAATACAAGTCTCTAATGTTTCAATGTAGAAAAAAAAAAAGTATTTCACAAGTTTGTAAAGTTATTCATGAAAAAATGTTCTTTTAATTTGTTTAAAGGTTTTGTAGGATAAATATTAAAATAAACAGAAAATGTTTTAGTATTTGTTTTATAAAACTTTAATTAAAACAGAGGGTTTTAGCATGAATAACCTTTTTAACAAAAGTGGACAATATAGTGAAAGTTCTTTTTGCTCTACACTGTAGATCATATCAGAAGCCATCTGTTGGGAATAGGACGAGATAAGCAACGTCAAGGAAGCAAAGCAAATAACCACCTATATAAAGCTTTAATACAACAAGACAACAGTGGAACAAAAGACAGACAAAAAGGGGCAAATAGAGTAAAATCTAGTTAGAGGAAAATAAACGGTAAAAAAAAAAGAAAAAAAATAACGTGAGGAAATCCGTTAACCCAGGTAACCGTTATACGACCTTACCAACCTAGAAACATAGAAATAACACGCGTTTCAAACCTGTAACCCAATAAACATTTTTTGTAGCTATTACTAATACCAAACAAATAGTTTTCGTACTAAAAACTAAGTAAGATATAACCTAATTAAACAAAACTAAATTAAAACAGTTCTTAAATAAGAATATTATTTTAAATTAAATAAAAACAATAATTTAAAATAAGAAAGAAATTTTTTTCTAAATTAAATTAAAATCTATTAAAATATTTAAAATTGAGAATAATTGATTTATACTAGATTAATTGAAAAATAAAATGTTTTGGAAACAGATTAAAGTATTTTAAAAATAAAGTAAATTAGTTTAAATTATTTAAAATTAAAAGAAAATAATTTAAATTAATTGAAAATAAAGTAGTTTGAATATAAATAAAAATATTTCAAAAATAAAATAAATTAATTTAAATAAATTAAAGATAAAAAAAAATTACATATATTTCAAATTATTCAAAAATAAAAGCTACTCAATAAAAAATAAATAAATTAACCTTATTTTGAAATAAATTAAAAATAATTTAAATTAATTAAAAATAAAATATTTTAAATTGAAATGAATTAAAAAAAAAAAAAAACAAAATGAATTTAAAAGATTTTAGCTTCAAATAAAAATCAGTTAAATTATATAGAATTAAAATAAATAAAATTTAAAATAAATTAAATAAAATTAATTTAAATTACTTTAAGATAAAAAGAAAATATTTCAAATTATTTAAGAATAAAATATTTCAATCTAAAATAGAGTTATATTAAGTTATGAGTTATATTAAGTACAACTAAAATATTTTAAACTTAATAAAAAAATAAATTTAAAACAAAATAATTAAAAATAAAAATAATTTAAATTAATTAAAAAAATAAATAGAATAATTTAAATTCGAAATAATAATAATTTAAAATTTGGAATAAAATAATAATGTAAAAAAAAAATAAATATAAAAAAAAAAATATAATAAAGAAAAATTAAAATTAATTAAGTAAAATTAATTAAATAAAGCTATAATATTTTATAAAAAAAAAAAAATCAAAAAAAAAAAGAAAGATAAAATAGATTAAATTAAATGAAATGAAAATAAGTAAAAATATATTAAATTTAAAAAAAATGATTTAAAGTAAATAAATAAAAAAATTATTTTTCTAATAAACAAGAAAAAAAAATAAATTAATTTATTTTTAATAAAACAATAAAATGAAATAAATAAATAGATAAATAAATAAATAAGTAAATAAATAAATAAGTAAATAAATAAATAAGTAAATAAATAAATAAATAAGTAAATAAATGAACCAATAAATAAATAAAAGAATAAATGAACAAAAATATATATATAGTTATTCCTGTATTATTTTTCATTTTTACTAATTATTTTTTTTTCAAATATAATATTTATCATATCTAAGTTTATATTTATTGATTGTTAAGTATAATATATTTATAATGATTTTAAACTTTTGCAAATATTTTGCTGAATTTATATATATATAATAAACTTTTTCGATTATAACGTTTTGAAAGAAACATGTACTAATTTTATTTGTATCGGGTTGAAATGTAGTTAGCAATAAAAGTGAAGAAAGTGGTATAATTTTATTAGGGACATTATGTAAATTCCTTTCCACACAGGCAACAATAATGTCATGGAAGACTGAAATATGTCTTAAGGGGTGGGCAGCCTGTCCAGGACACAACATCCCATCCTGATGATACGATCCTCGTCATGTCATTTCAGATAGTTTATTAAAGTTGTATGTCCGTCCGTCTATCATAGTTTTTTTTTATTTAGCGGTTTTTGTTTTGTTCAGTGTTCTGTGTTTCATATTGCTTGTAACATCTGTTTCTATCTTGGCACGAATCTTTAATTGTGATGGCCTTAGGTGGAAACGAACCCCCCATTTCCGGCGAGCTACATGCCGCAGCCAACAGCCAGCGTGCCACCTATCCACCGTCAAGCAAAAAGGTAAAGAATCAGAAATATTTCATCACATATTTGAAAAAAATAATTACTATAAAAACAAATTTATCAAAAATCGAAACGACATGATAAATTATTAATGAACTCATTTGCAAGAAAACTACTAACATTGACAGTTTTGTAATTAAAACTTTAAAACTGAAGTTATAAAAAAAAATTGCGTTAAATTTTAAAGATAATGTTACAAACATAATACACAACTGTGACATAAAAACAATTAGTACTCTGAATAATATCGTGCAAAATTCTACCCACAAGTATATAATATTTGAAATATTTTAAATATAAGAAAAGGTGCAGGATTCGATAGTATTCGTACGAAAGATCTGATATTACTAAACTGATAAATTCAAGCCTAGAAGAAACAATTGTACCCAATCTATTAAAAACCTCAATTATGAGAACAATATATAAAAGTAAAACAATATCTGTTCTATCAATGGAGGATAAAATACTTGAGAAATTTGTTATTAGAAAACTAAAAAATTTTCTTCAAAAATTGAAAATTATAAATAAAAAGCAACATCGATTCCAAAAAAGAAAAAATATTATCAAGTTTTTTGGAAATTTCTTACTATTCATCAATGGATAGTGGAGTCGACATATGTAGTTGTTAAAAATATTAGAAAGCAATTTCATAAGAGGAAATACCTTGAGTTGGTTTAGAAGTTATCTAGAGTACAGATCGCATTGTGCTAAAATTAATAAAATATTAAGTAAAAATATAGCAAGCAATTACATTGTACCACAGGGGTCAAAATTAGGACCAATTCTTTATATAATTTACGCTAACGTCATGATGAATTGTCTTAACGAAGGCACAGCATTTGCGTATGCGGATGATACTGTCATAATTGTAGCTAATAAAAATGTATATCAATGTAGATATAGCAACAAAATGGTGTCACGACAATGGTCTTGTAATTAATCCAAATGAAATTAAATTAATGTATATACAGCCTCCACATCTCCCAAACTTAGACACACTACTAATATACACTGCTTGCACCAACAAAAAAAAAAAAAAAAAAAAAACTCAATTGAAAAAATCAAATTGTACAAGTATCTAGGGATATATGTTCACGACAATTTCAAATAGAAAACACATATAGAAAACCTTCAGAAGAAGCTCAAGAAATCAGTATATACGCTCAATCATTTAAATAAATTAAATATCATTTAAATAATGTACCGCGTCAAGCATATTTCCCCATATTTGAATTATATATTCATCATGGTATTGCTGCTTGGAGAATTATGAAATATAGCAGCACATTACAAAAGAACTCAAGACTAACTTTCAAAAATATTATTGAAAAGACATCGCTGCAATATTAATGAAAATAATCACCAAAATAACCAAACAAACTACAACACATACCAAAAATTTAAACACCACAAGCAATCATTCCAAATATTTAAATATTTTAAACATCAAAAACAAATACTATACCAAAATTATAAAGGAATTCTACAGCGTTAATCATTACCAACCATTTTTAACAAAATACCTTCAAAAATATTAAATGTTGAAATATTTGCAAATGAAATAAATGTATCAAAAACTATTTTATTTTAAGTTTGCAATGAAGAAACTTTGAAATTACAAATTTAATTAAAAATGAGAAAGAAAGATATAGTTGGTCAAGACCGACTATATGATAACCTACACCATTGTGTACGAGAATAAAAATTCGGGAAAGGAAACTTATATTGCACCTGTGGCCAATTTTACTAAATGCAAAATAAAATATACAAATATATCTAGATGATTTCATGCATTTTAGGGCGATTCTTGGAAGGAAGAGTTCTCATAAAATTGGGCAATGTTGTTTCTACTTATGTAAAACTATGGTCAATTGTGGACGGATCTTCATAAAATTTCTTACAAAGACTAATACTTATACAGAACTTCTTTGCACGGAATTTCATTAAAATATTCTTATTTTTAAGGCATTTTTGAGTGCTTAAACAATAGTCCGGGGGGACATTTGTATGTGAGCTAGGTGAAATAATGGACCGATCATAAGGAATTTTAATGGGCTTTGTTATTGTATCATAGGAGTCCCACGTGCCAAATTTCACTGAATTATCTTTAAAATTGCTACCCGTACCTTGTGCACAAGTTTTACATAGAGAACCAGCCAGCCGCCCAACCAGACAGACGGATGGACATCGTTAGATCGACTTAAAAAGCGATTCCGAGTAGATTGTTTTATTTTATGGTGGCTTTTGGATAGATTTAGATTTAAACATCTTTTGTACAAATGAAATTTTAATAAATAAATAAATTATAAAAAAAGCAGTTCAGTTTCACTTCAGTTCTTGTTCAGTTATACTTCAGTTCCAATTCAGTTCCATTTCAGTTCTACTTCAGCTCTAGTTCAGCTCTTCTTTAGTTTTTGTGCAACTTAAATTTAGTTCAAAGAAATTTTTTGAAATCTTTTAAATTTTCGAAATGTAAAAAAATCTGTGTACATATTTTTATATGCAACTTTGTTTACTTATATTCCTTTTTTACATATTTTATTCATTTTTTTTTTTTTTTTCAAATCATCTGCCAACATTGAAAATTGAATTATGTTTTGCTAGCATCATTTTGCTGCTTTTGGTTTTAGCCTGAAACTCTTACAATTGCCGCAAAACTATTACTTATAAACAGAAACAATTTTCTCATGCTACTTCTGATACAAACAATACAATTCTGTTGGTTAGCTGGTTGCATTTGTCTGTTCGTGTGGTTGGATTGTTGTGACATCTGCATGTGTAGTTTTTTCTCTCTCTCTCTCTCTCTCTCTCTCTCTCTATTTTGACAAAAAATTATATTTTTATTTTAGAAGTTTTACATGCATTTCTTTTATATATCGTCACCTAAAATGCAAAAGGTCGTAATCACTGAAAAATTAAATGTTGGCTTTTTAATGTGTTATAATGTATTAACCCAAACTGGAACTACATTAAATATTCAAAAATGACATCAAAAATTAGCAAAAGTCAAAAGGACGTAATATCAACTTCATAAACAAAACAATCGTAAAATTTGTTCCATTTAAGAAAAATTTGATTTGAAAAACGGTTTATGTTTTTTATATTTTTGCTGAATGATTTTTTGTGAACGATTAAAAATTTTTACTTAATTTCTTTACTTTAAAGCAATAAATTTTAAATGACAGTTAAGGTCTTTTGCATTTTTATATTGTTTTTTTAGTTCTGCTGTTAAAACAAAAATTAAAGTGTGGTTATAGCCTTTTGTATTTTAGGAGACGATATGTATTTTCTAGTTTCTAGGTATTTTATTTGAATATTCAGCAACTACATATTCGTTCATAAACTTATATATAAATATGAGATGATGATCATGATGTACTCTTGACACATACGCTTGACAACAGATTATGTGTAAACAAGAAAAGTTTAAAAGAAGTCAAGGAAACAACTAGCAAACAGAAATAATAAAATATAAGTTTAATCAGAAAAATATTATTGTTTTTTTTTCTCTTTTCATTTTGGTATAAAATGTACTAACATTTTGACATATAGATATAAATAGGAAAAAACTTTAAATAAAGTAAAATAAAATATGAGATCTTATAGTAGAATACATTATAAATTTATCTCTTAGAATACTTGAAGTGCAATAAAGTTTTTTAGAAAAGTTCTTAGATTTTTTTTTTATTTCAAAAAGAGAGAGATTAACAATATTTTATGTTTGTATACAGGAAATAAAAATTATACTAAATTTTTTATTTATTATTATTCTTATAAAATCCTTTTTATTTTTTTTACGAAATTATTAAATTAGTATTATTTTTTCCAAAAATATTGCCCAAGAAAAAAGGTAAAAATTACACTGAGAGACAATATACCTAAGCAAAAGAAGCAAATTCAAATAATTTTTAGCTTGAATGAAATTGTGGGTCAAAGAACATAACTCATATGTGTCTGTGTGTGTGTTTTTTTTTTGCAGCAGTTTTAGTTTTTGGCAGAAACAAAATGTATTACAAACTTTGTGGTTTTCAATTTGTTGTTAGTTTTTCTTTCAATTTATTCTATTTTTCATTTTATTTTAAAACAATGCACATTGGGGCAAAACTAAACCGAAGTTAACTAAATCTTAAGTTTTTATAACAAGATATTGTTATCGTTGAAAAGAAAAAAATTTCAGCATTTGAAAAACCGCCATAAAAAGAAAAGATTTTTTCAAGGCATTTTCAATAATGCTTATAAAGCGCAAAAGTGTTATTATTTAGTCAACTTCAAATGTTAAATTTGGGACTAAATAATTTATTAAATCGATTTAACGGTGTCCGTCAGTCCGTCCATCTGTCCTTCCAATCATTATTAATATAAGCGTTCTTCTCAAACAATAGTTTATAATTTGTCGAAATGCTTTTTTACTGTTTCTTTTTAAGTGAAAATTACGCTGCTCTACACAAGCACCAAATTATATCTAAATCGATAACCAAGGATCAAAATTTTTTAAATTTAAAATAGAATTACCCAGCACATGTACCATTGTAATGAAAAGTGTTTCTGTTATGTTTTTTTGCTCCCAAAATTTGTCTAAAAATCATTAAGAACCTAATGAAGAAAATTTCAAACATTTTTTCAAATTGAAAATATAAAAGAAAATTTAAAAAATTTGTTAAAGTCTCCTTGAATTTTGATTCATTTCAAAAAATGTAAAAAAGTGTTAATATTTAAGACATTATTTTTAAATGTTATGAACTAAAATCACTGAAAGTAAATTCGTATATTTATGCATAAACTTTTTTATGTGTATGAATTTATGTTCTTCAACTTTTGCCTTATGCAACTTTTACATCTTGAAACTTAAAACTTACTTTTAATTTTCTTTTAGTTATAAAATTATTTATTTTAAAATTAATTAATAAACGGACATTAAAGTATATACGAGGGTGGATCAATAAGTCCGTGACTTTTCGAACTTCCCTCGTAGTTATATGAAATTCAACACTATTCACATCAATTACCACCTGTTAATAGACTACTGTCAAATTTTGAGCAAGTGTTGTTCAAAACATATAATCTCGTGTATTTTTCTAAAAATGGAAAAAGTGAATTTCAAGTGTTCATTAAACATTATTTTTTGCAAAAAAAAACCGTCAATCAAACCAAGAAAAAGCTCGATAAATAATATGGGGACTCTGTACTATCAAACCAAGGAAAAGCTCGATAAATACTATGGGGACTCTGCACCATCGATTTCAATGGTAAAAAAGTGGTTTACTGACTTTCGTTGTTGTCTCACAAGTACAAATGACGCTGAACATTCTGGACGGCCAATGGACGGCCGAAAATGTCGAGAAAATCCACGATATGACGTTGGCCGACTAAAGGGAAAATGTGCATGAGATTGTTGGTGCCATAGGCATTTCATATGGCAGTGTGGTTTCGATTTTAAATGATTAGCTGGGTTTAAGAAAGTTGTCTGCAAGATGGGTGCCGCGTTTCCTTTCAATTGACCATAAACGTAAACGTGTGACAACTTCAAAGGATTGTTTGGAGTTGTTTAACCGCAATTGTAACTATGGATAAAACATGGATTTATTACTGTACTCCGGAGACCGAACAGCAGTCTAAAGAATGGGTTTCTCCGGGTGATCCTGCTCCGAAGAAGACCAAGGTAAGTTTGTCGGCCAATAAGGTGATGGCAACAGTTTTTTGGGATGCATGCGGGATAATCCACATCGATTACTTTTAAAAGGGAAAAACAATAAACGGCAAATATTATGCCAACTTATTAGACCGATTTAATGAGGATTTAAAAAGAAAACGACCCCATATGGTCAAGAAAAAAGTTCTTCTTCATCAAGATAATGCTGGGGTGCACATGTGTGCAGTCTCAATGGCAAAACACTATGAATTGGGCTACGGATTGGTACCTCATCCGCCATATTCTCCGAATTTAACCCCTATTGACTACTTCCTATTTCCAAACCTAAATAAATGGCTCGGTGGAAAGAGATTCAGCTCCAACGATGAAATTATTGACCAAACAAATGCCTATTTTAAGGACCTCGAAAAATCATATTTTTAACACAAAGTAAATGACGACAATTGCTCAAATTTTTAACAGTAGTCTATTAACAGGTGGTACTTGATGGGAGTAGTGTTACATTTCATACAACTGCTAGGAAAGTTCGAAAAGTCACGGACTTAATGACCCGCCCTCGTATGATTCTGCATTTTAAGATATCAATAATTTATGATATAAGGGAAAATAAACTAAAAATGTTACCACATATAAAGTTATATGCTCCAAGAGTTTTAAAAAATATAATAATTTTTTAAAAAGCTTTGAATTTAAACGCGCAGACCTAGTTTAATATATGGCACACAAAAAAAATAAAAAATAAACAAAAAATAAAAAAATAGAAAAAAAAGTAAAATTAGTTTGGGTTACAGTTTAGCACATTATTAGCTATTGAATGCGTTATTTAGTTTCGCAAAATTTTAATATTTAAATTTCTGCTGGAAAACTGCTTAACAGACCCTCTGTGCAATGTGTAGTTGTGTGCTGGGGTTTTAGGGTTTTTGTAACTGTAGGTGCTTTTTTTATTCTTTTTTAAAAAGAACATAAATGAATGAACAGCAGAGTGTAAAGATGTCAGAATCAAAGTGAATTATTTGCATGTGTGAGTTAGTGTAAAAGGTAAAAATGATTGCCTAAAAATACATATTAGAATGTAAGTGTGTATATGTTTGCTTATTTAAAATATTCAAATTTAAATATAAAAAAATAAAATATGATTTATTTTTGTTTTATTTAAACTAGATACACTTTAAAACGAATTAAGTTTTATTAAAACAAAAGCAAATTTATTAAAATTTTTAGCTCATTTATTTCCAAGAACTATTTTGATTTGCTCTTTTCTAAATAAATAACTTTTTTCTCCAAACATTAGCTGCAGCTTTCTTGGTTTCTTTTGATAAACTCCTAGTTTATTTTTTAATAAATGACTATCTTTTGTTTTATATATAAATTAAAAAGTCTTTTCATTAATCTTTTCTTTTGTCGACAACTAACAAATTATAATAATAATAATATTTTTTTTTTAAATCTTTCCCTTTGACTGCGAAAAAACAAAAAGTTTAGAAACTACTTAAGAAAACATGAAACATATATATATATATATCGTTGGTGCGCTGACAAAAGATCTCATATGTAATTTTTCGAAATAATTTTTTACTGAACCATCTGAAGGCTTTATCGACCGTATATTTTCCATTTTAATTCATATTTAAATATCTGTATTTGTTCCTAAGTTATTAAAAATTATGTAACTTTCTTTGACTTTAATGAAAAATTCTTCAAAAATATATAAAAATTTTCATCAGCGCACTGACGTTATGTAGTATATAAAAAACTATTACTAAATAAACTTTTAAGTTTTATAACTAAAAATAAACATTAAGTAATATATTTTGTAAATAAAAGCTAAAATTTTAGGTTTGAGAAACTTATGAAATATTTGAATTTAATGGCCAAAGTAAAAGTTTTATTTTTTTTTGGAAACAATACAAACAAAATATTTGACAAAAAAACTTTAATATTTATCTTTCTTCATTAAACTTTAATTTAAGCAACCACTAATCTAATCAACACAAGTTGACAAATTCACAATAACTTTTGTAATTGAACAATTTCTATGAATACAAATATAGCATTTGTTTGTCAAGATTGGTTTTCGCGCAACAAAACTACAAAGTATTGGCTTTAGTTTCCTGAATAAATAAAAAATATACATATTTTGTTATACTAAAATTTATTTAAAGACATGTATTTCTGTGGTACTATTTCGTGTGTCAGTTGAATAAGGAATTCTTTTAATATTAATCAGGAAGACTATGATTTGAATTTCTTTCAATATAAACGGCTAAAGAATTTTTAATTTGATAGTTTTTAATTAGTTTTTATTCAAAATGGGACGTGGTAAGGCTCTTAATAACTCCGAAAAAGAAAAAATTCTGATTTTGAAATCTCAGGGTCAGAATCCGGTCCAAATATCCAAAAACATTAATAAATGAAAGACAGTTGTGTACAATTATTTAAATAACATGGAAAGATATGGAAAAAACATGAAAGGGCGGAAGAAAATGGCAACAACACCAAAAGAAAGACGAAAAATTCTTAGAATTGCATCAAATTCTGCCATGTCGGTATCAAAAATACGTGAAAAAAGTGGAGTCAGTGGCAGTCTAAGAACAGTGCACCGTATTTTAAAGTCGTGCCCATACATAGTCCGACGAAAACTGCAAAGAAAAACACCACTTAATGAAAAACGCAAATAACATCGTCTAGAGTTTGCCAAAAATACAATGACGTGGTCCGACAAACGGTTTAAAGTTGTATTTTCCGATCAAAAAAAGTTTAATATTGACGGTCCCGACAGGTATAACATTAAAGGATGCATTAACGGAAGCATGGTATTCAATGTCGCTAAATTGCTTAGAGTTATTACACAACTCGATGCCAAATCGCATTTTTGAGATTATTTCTAAAAATGGTGGCAGTACTCATTACTAACTGAATGCTAGAAGATAATAACTTTTATTTTTATAACCTAAAATTTAAAAATAAATTACAGTTTGTTTAGTTTTAAAATATTCCTTATTCAAGTGACACACGAAAAAGTACTACAGAAATACATGTCTTTAAATGAATGCACAATTTTAGTATAAAAAAATATGTATATTTTTTATTTCTTCAGGAAACTAAAGCCAACACTTTGAAATTTGATTGCGCAAGAAATTATTTTTTTCTGAACTTTAATTTAGGAGATATACTTAATTAAATTTAAAAAATGTGATTCCTTATTCAAGTGGTAGGCAGTGTATGTCTAAATTTTTTCCATTGAATACCTTATGTTACGAACAATTCAAATATTTTAGTACTCGATATAACGAATTTTTGCAAAAATTTGATTTAAAATCCATAAATTGAAGGAGTACTACTCTATTTGTAATGCAAAATGCAAAATAAATATAATAAGGGATTTGTTTCAAAAAAGATTTTTTCTTTCGAATACTATTTTCTAATAAAAAAATCAATGAATGAAAGCCAAGTCAAAATACGTTACAAAACAGTTATTTCATTCCTTTGTTATATCTTTCACTAGGGGTGTATATATAAATTTGATATTACGTTTGCAATTTATAAAATTTTAGTCGGAGAGAAAAAAAAAAAAGTTTATATTTTCTGGATCGTTATAGTAAATGGTGTCAATAGGACGATGTCCGTCTCTGTCAGTCGGTTGAAATGACGTTTACGAAGCGCACCGATAACTGTCATATGTGATATATGTATATACATATATATATATATATATATAATCTGTATATATATATATATATATATATATATATATATATATATATATATACATATCCACCATTTATAAACCGATCCTGTTGAATTTCAATAGGAAAATTCTCGAAAGGATTTCCAACATATAAATTATATATATATTCAAATATATTTTTGATTTTCTGAAGCTCCTATATTAGATAGGTACTTCGTTGTTGCAAAGTAAAAAATTTTTCCCGAATTTTTGTGCTGCCCAAATAAATTTAGTCGGTCGGTTTTTTTGAATCAATTAATTGGTTCATAAACAAGCGAATTTTTGGCAAATCTGTTTCTTCTATAATTTTCTTTTAGTTATAAAATTATTCATAAAGGTTTAAGATAAAAATTGTTTAAATCAACTAAATTGGTACATAAACAAGCGAATTATTAGAAAATCTGTTTTTTATTATTTATTTAATGCCTGCTTCCTTTCAGCAATGTTAACCCTTAAAGCAAGAAAGTCAAAGGTCAAATTTTGGAATACTTGAGAATATTTTCCGAAGTATGCCTCGTAATTACTTATTTTTATATGGATTTCAAATCAATGATTTCTAAATTTAGTTCTTTGGGAATAAATTTACATGGTGAAACGAGTTAAGTATCATTTTCTTTGTCTATAGCAATAAAGTTGAAAGAGAATCAAGAGAATGAAGTCTAAGTTTTTTTGTTTGTGTATTATTCACTACACGTCTGAATTGATTTTCCAGAAATTAGATACACAGATGGTACCAGTGCCAGTGGCTAGGCTTTGTTAGATCTTGATCGGAAGTCACATCCACATTTTACCCCCACTTTTAAAGACATCTATTTTTTCAATTTTACAAGTTATTAATGAAATATTGATTATGGCATATCTAAGGAACTATTACGGTGAGAGCCCTCATGTTTCGGTACAACCTTTATCCTACCATATCACATTGATAAAATAAAAATGGCGTAGATAGGTCCAAGGAGAGAGGTAGCCTCCATATAAAGAAAATATAAATTTTCTAATTTAAAGAACTATTACAGTGAAAGTCTTATAAAAAAAATGTAAAAGTAATTTTCATATTAAATTTCGAATAAATTGAACAGGTGCAGGGCAAATAGTAGCCCACATTTAAAGTAAGTATTTGTGATAGCGGAGCGCATAAATAACAAATACTTTAATAATTTAGAATTTTAAAAAAGTTTGCACATATTTAAGGAACATACAATCAATTCGGTGCAGAAAAAATATTTTATAAATATAAGACAATATTAAAATAAAAAAATTTATGGTGAATATTTATGGACCGATTTGACTGATTTAAGAAACCGAAATTCGAAAAAAAATTGTGATAGATTTATGCAAGAATTTGGAACATAGTTGCTAATAGAAACTTAACTAATAACGCGTTTTGGTATATAAATCGGTCAATGCTAGATCTACTTAGTTCACTTTTTACACATAAAAATTCTTTAAAAAAATTTCAGATTTTTATCTGAAAGAACGAAATCTCTAACTTTCGTAATTAAAAAAAAGAAATATGCCTTAGTTTATTGTTGTTGTTGTTGCTTTCCAATACATATGAAAACAACAACTATAAGGGAAGCAGACTTTAAATAAATAAAAAACAAAAAAAAAAAAAAAGATTTGGCAATAACTCGGTTGTTTATTAACCGATTGGGTTGATATTTATGATCGATCTATATAAAAACCAAGTTCATAGCTTATTTAGGACTTAGATAACAATAAACAATGCATTTTGGCCGATATCTCTATTACTAATAAAACTTTTATTTCTTCAGCATAAAAATTAAGTCCCTAACTTATATAGGGGCTTCAGAAAAAGTAGTTTAAAAACCCTTTTTTAATATCTCTGCTTTTTTTTTACTCATTTAACCATTTTTCAGTCGAAAAAAACCTCAAAAAGAAACTGGTTTTTTAGACATATATCGGATATTTATAAACTGATCTTGCTCAATGTAAATAGCAAATTTTTTTAAAGGATTTCCCATCGTTTGATATACATGTTATATATGGCAGTTATCAGTGGACTTCGTTAGCGCCATTTCAGCCGACAAACGGAGGGACGGACATCGTCCTAATGACATCATTTCTTACAAGGATCCGGAAAATATAAACTTTTTTGCTCTCTGACGTAATTACAATGCAATGACGAACTTATATATACCCTTTACACCTGTAGTAAAGGGTAGAATAAAAATTATAATCGAAACATGAAACATTTCATGATAACGATAGTGAAGATGATGTTGATGATGGCCGGTAAGCCAGTAAATGGATTTCTATTTGTTTATATATTTCGTAACTTTTTTTTTCGCTTGGTACTCGTACCATTACTTTTTAGATATACTATTTATAGAAAAAGATATCTGTTTTATAGAAAAAAAAAAAAGAAAACGAAAAAATTTGATAAGATATTATTGTTATTTTGATTATTTATTAAAGGAATTACTATAAAAGTTGTGTATGGGAGAGGGGAGATGTTAAAAGAAGCTAAATATTCATTTAGTTTATTACACAAGTAAACATATGTTTTGTCTAGTATGTTAATTTCCTTAAAAAATTTCTTACGAAAAAGCCTGCAAGTAAGTTTATATGTATTTATATTAACTCATACTAACATACATTAACCTCATGTTGTGCATATGTTTAAGCAGAAGATTTTAGTCTGTTTATATGTATTTGTATGGTGGTCTTGTGGCTGTGTCTATGAGGTTAAATAAATTCTAATATTTTGTTTGCTTGCTGAAGTTTTTCTTTTTATATAGTTTTTTTATTCGTTTTATTATTTTGGTTTAAATTTGGGTTTTAGTTAAGGACTGCGATGAGTTAGTAAACTATAAGAGAAGGATGTATTTTAACTCTTAGCCAAAGGTATATAATTATATATAAATTTGTAATTTCTAAGACCTCATAAAGAATATATGTGTAATCTGAATTCTTATAGGTAGGGTAATAAAAAAAACCAATATTCGTAAAATGAAATGACGTTTAAAGGGTGGTCCAAAGTGTTTTTTGTCATATTTAAAACGCTAAAATATGACTAGTTTTCAGCACTATGGAAAAACTAATGATTCAAGTAAAAGTCGTTGCTGAGTTGTTATTCACTTTTGAAAAATTTGCGATTTTGTATTATAACCTCACTTTTTAATTTGGACACATACTAATACATGTGCTGCACAGAGGATTTTAGTTAAATGAAAAAGGTTTGTTCAATATTTTTAAGTACCGCAGATCTACTAAAAGCTGATTTCTTTGGAATATAAAATGCCTTCAAATGGTTTAGTTATAGTGAAAACATGTCTCATTATCTTTAGTATCAAAACTACACTAATTTAAATTTGGAAATGTATAACCCATATACTACAATGACTAATAGTCAGAAATAGTCAAATAAATTAAGTACTTGACAATCTTTACCATAACATATTTTTAGTTAGTTGTGGCTATATTAATTGGCATACATTGAGCGTGATATCTCTAATTTGCGTCATTAGAAATTATCCGTAACATACCAGCAAATAACCAATAGAAAGAATATTTGCTTTTTAAATAATTCAAAAAAATATATGTCCAAATATATCTTGAAACTGTAATTACTCTAAATAATGCAAAAACTTGGACTCGGAATAATTTCTGTGCACCAGGTTTTACTTTATAATTTATATAATAATATGCAATATTTAGAAGGTATTTAGATGATCATTTATACGAAATTTTATACAAATGCATACAGTTTTTAAGATAATTTATTTTTATTTGTGTTATAGTGATTTCGTGATTATGTTGTAGTATAATTTTGAGCAAAACTATTTTGCCACTCTTAATTTCCCAACAATATTGTTGAAAACTATAAGGGCCTGATTCAGTACAACAAGCAACTTGTCTAAAAATAAAATTTGTATGAAAACTACTCAAAAAATATTTCAAAAAATGAGTAATTTCCATATAAATATTATTTTCAAACAATTTTATTGTTGTGCTGAATCAGGCCCTAAGAAATTCTATATAAATTCCATAAACTTGTATAATTCATTAGCCAAATATACAATTAGTTAGTAGAAAAATTTAATTCAAATTTAAAATATATAATTCTTTCTCCCATTCTTTCTCTATTTTAAATTAAACCATAATTTTTACCCCAAATGTCCTAATTTTTTTTTTCTGCTTTCTTCCTATTTTTGCTATAACTTAGTAAATACGACTCAAGCCAATATAATATTTTCAACATACTATGTTATTACTACTTATATCAGTTGGGTTGAGAAATAATTGTAAAAATACCCAGAAAAAACTTTTTGGTTTTCGGTAATGGCAGCTACTTATTAAAGTAGTTTCTTGGTAATGAGACGTCATTATTATTTGCCTACTCTGTATTACATAAATAAGTACTCAATAGTATAATTGCACAATAGTATTGCCACTACGTGGATGAGTTGGCTAGAGCTCTGGATTAACAACCCAGAAGGTGGTTGGTACAACCCTATTCTGATGCTGTTAATTTTCGTTTAACAAAATGTCTAAACACATATATTTATACTGAAAAAGTTTTTGTCACTTAGAAAATTAAGTGCAAGATGGTGTACTGAGTACGACGTTAGTCATTAAAAATTAATGGTTGATTTGTATCCAAGTTCAAATCTCACTGAGGGCAAACACTTTTTGTTTTTATTTGCGTTTACGTACATAATTTTGAGCACATCTAGATTAAAAAAATAACTACATGAATTTATGGACAACTCGAACAAAAATAACTAGTTATTCAGGCAAAACATAAGTAGTTTATTTTTGTTTTTAATTATACCTTCTAGCTTACCTGGAAAGCATTAGTTTATAAATAACTGTATTTTGATAATGACAAAAAATACTATATATATATATATATATATATATATATATATATATATATATCGGCCTAAAAATTTCCATCCTATAAGCTACCGATTTCATTCCTTCACAGATCTGTCAAATTTTCTCCAGGAACAAACACAAATCGGTCCATAAATAAATGAAGAATTAGTTTTCCCATTATAAATTTATCTTTATTTTTTAAGATATTGTTTGAGAAAAAAAGAAAAAAAAATTAAAGATTTGCAAAAAGAACGTCAAAGCGAATAAAAATCACAAAAAATTTTTAAAAAAACTCAAAAATTAAAAAGTTTCCCAAAAAGAAAAAAAAATCATCAAAAAGACAAAAGAACGCTAATTAAAAATCCCTAAAATGAAAAAGAAAAACGAAAAACAAGAAGAAATATCATTCAGACAAAATTAAATAAATAAATAAATAATAAGTTTGTTTTAGTAATTTTTCGTTAAAGTGCTAATAAAGCTAATTTTACTCCGACAAAAATACAACAACTTTCAAAGGTACGAGAGCAAAAAAATCCAAATTATTTACCCAGAAGTAAAACATCAAACTGTTTTAAAAATTCGTATGTGAATTTTATTTTATTTTCAGCATATTTGAATGTTTTTAATTTTTTAACTCAAACTTTCCTGTTAGTAACAAACACAAAAAAATTTTTATTCCTTTTCTTTCACATTTTTTGTTGTATATTTTTATTTTTTAATTATTTGACAATTTACGTAATCTACCCGAAGAAATATATTGGAAATATATATTACTCTCTCAAAAAGCTCTCATTTAAATTTAAAAAACTTCAAGATGAAAAAATCTTCAAAATTAAAAAAAGTGAATAAACAAATCGCAAAGAAAATTCCTCAAATCAAAAAACCATAAAAAAGAAAATCGTCAAAATTAAAACAGAAAACGAATAAAAAAAAATTGTAAGAGCGAAATAAATTAGAATATAAAATAAGAATCGCCAAAACAAAAACATCACCGAAACAAAAAAAAAAAAAAAAAAAAAAAAAATATGAACAATAATATAACAATAGAAAAAAATGCATCACAAAAAAAAGACAAAACAAAGCAATCTTTAAAACGAAAAAATCGATTAAACGAAAAATTTCCAAAAATAAACAAATCTTTAAAACGGAAAAATATTGTCAAATCGAAAAATAATCGTCGAAATGACAACAAAAAGCACAACAAAAAAATCGCTAACACCAAATAATCTTCAAAACGAGAAAGAAAAATTGCCAGAACGAAACGTATCGCCAAATCACTAAAACAAAGAAAAATCACCAAAATCAAAAATTCTTTAAAACAAAATATTGTAAAAAAAGAAAAAAATCATAAAAAATAAATTGCAAAAAAAAAAAATTCTCAAAATATAAAAAAATAAAAATAATAATAAAAAAAGGATAACCAAACCAAAAAACTTCAACTAAAAATTCTTTAACTAAAAAAAAATCGACAAATTTGTAAAAATGCTAAAGCAAAATAAATCGCAAATTGAAAAATTAACAAAAACAAAAATAACAAAAACGAAAAAATTTTACAAATCGCCATAAACAATAGAAAAGAAAAATCATGAAAATTAAATCACAACAAAAATTCTTTAAAACCAAAAAGAATAAAAATGAAAAAAATAATTAAATAAAATAATTATAATCAAAACAAAGAAACAATGCCAAAACTAAAAAATTCTTTAAAACGAAAAAACGAAAAAACAAAAAAATCTTACAAAATCTACAAAATGCAAAAATAACCGGAAAAAAATTACCAAAACTGAAAAAATCTTCAAAACAAAAATTATGATCAAAATATAAAAAAACCTCAAAACTAAAAAATAAAAAAAATTTCCAGAAAAAAAAAACACAAGAATGAAAAAAAGTCATAAAAAAAATGCCAAAATTAGAAAATCTTCAATAGGAAAAAATTGTGAAAACAAAAAAATCGAAAAAAAAATCAAATCCAAGAAACATTACCAAAACGAAAAAAAAATGTCTTAATGAAATAAATCGCCAAAACGAAAAAAAGAATAAATGACAAAATGAAAAGAAATAACCAAACGAATCGCCAAAATTAAATTTTAAACTGAAAAAAATCCTCAAAACGAAAAAATCTCCAAAATTAGAAAAAAACGCCAAAACGAAAAAAAAAATTGTGGCAAAAAGATTTTATATGTTTAAATTTAGACGAATATCAGTATTAATTAATTCTACTGATTTATTTAAACAATAAAATTAAAAGATTGCTTAATATTATGTTCACACAAATTAGTTTTTGACTTGTTTTTTGAAAAACACAATAAGTTTAAACATCATTGTTTTCACATGTCATTTTATTGTATTTTTCCTTTTGGCCTGTTTTTCGTTTGCCAAAATATTTTCAAAAATTTTTGATTTAAATAAAAATTTCAAACACAAACACTTTTTAATTCAAAAAAAAAATCAATTTTTAAATATATAAAATTTATGAACAAATATAAATTTCATTAATTTTTAATTTTTTGTTTTTAAACTATTTGACAATTTTAAAAAATTCTTTTTCCAATAATTTTCTATGTACTAAAAATACTAAAAATTTCTTTCCTGTATGGAAACTTAGTATGTTTTTTGTGTCTCAAATAATTAAAGAACTTGAATCGAGATGTTTTTTTGGTTTTGAAATATGTGAAAAAACAAATCAATTTGTTTGTGTTTTTTGAGAAAATGAGTCATTTTTTGAAAAACCTCTACATGTGAACATTGCATAAGGTTCAATTACGCCATCAGAGATCTTCTTTTAGCTGGAAATTCAACAATTAATTTACAATTTATTTAAATCTGCAAAGCTTAATTTCTTTATTGAATATTAAAAATATAGAAACAATTTTATTCATTTCCCTCCTTATATACATGGTTTTTCCGACCAAACCTACACACTTATCTACTGCAGATATTAGATTTATACAAAACATTTATTAGTCTATGAGTATATGATTGTTTATGTAAACGTTTTATATAAGTTTTGAACTTTTGTATTCTTCAACTAAATTACATATGGTAGCAATTTCGGTTAAATGCCTAATGGCTACACAAAACTAGCAAAATTGCTTAAATATGTAAGAGTATGTTTTTTTTTTGTTTTTGTAAGAAAAGCCTTCAAATGGTAATTTACTTACGATTTACACAACAACGAGTTGATTACAAAAATTCTAAGTAAAAGTATACATGTGTTTATATAAGAGAAAATATATTTATCTACCTCCTACTCTCCATCTCTCACTCTCTGTTTTTTATTATAACAAATATTTTGGAGTACTAAAACTCCAGCCTTACAATTTTATTAAAGACAGAGTTAGTAGATTCGTAACGCAGACATTTACGTGAGAGTACGTAAACATCTAATTAAAATAGATATTAACGTAAATACGTATCAAATAAATATATATATGTGCTGTTAATTTTTTATTTTTATCGACAATTTCACGATAAAAAATAAAAAATTAAAATCGTCAAAAAAAAAAAAAAATTCAAACATATAAAATTCGCCTTTATTAAACAGCAATGAACGAAAACATAAACAAATTATTTATACAATAACAAATTGAAATTTAAGATTACAATAATATATCTCAAAATTTTAATTCGTAAATAAATTGAAACGAAAAAAAAGATATAGTCGGTAAAGAGGGACTATATGTTACCCTATACCATTGTCTACGAGCATAAAAATTCGGGAAGGGGACTTATATTACAAATAAATAAATGTAAAATAAAATATACAAATACAGAATAATGCGTTGATACTAACTATCATCTAGATGATTTTATGCATTTTAGGGCGATTCCTGGAAGTGGGTTTCTATGGGAGCTATGATAAATTATGGACCGATTCTCCTAAAATTTGGCAATGTTGTTTCTACTTACATAAAACTTATTTGTGTCGAATATTAACTTGATATTAATATTCGTATGGGATTTATGCACGTTAAAGTGATTTTCCGAAAAGGGTTTTATATAGGAGCTATGGTCAATTATGGACCGACTTTCATGAAATTTAGCACAAAGATTGATACGTATACAGAACTTCCTTGCACAGAATTTCATTAAAATATTTTTATATTTAAGGCATTTATGATCGTTAAACCCCTACTCCGGGAGGACATTTGTATGGGGGCTAGACCGATCATAACTAATTTCAATAGGCTTCGTCCTTGTGTCATGAAAGTCCTACTTGTCAAATTTCATTGAATTATCCTCAAAATAGCAACCTGTACTTTGTGCACAAAATTTACATGGACAGCCGGACAGCCAGACTGCCGTCCAGACAGTCAGATGGACGGACGTACATCATTATGATCATTTATGATCGTTAAACCCCTATTCCAGGAGACATTTGTATGGGGGCTACACCGATCATAACTAATTTCAATAGGCTTCGTCCTTGTGTCATGAAAGTCCTACTTGCCAAATTTCATTGAATTTTCTTCAAAATAGCAACCGACAGACGGACGGACGGACATCATTAGATTGACTCAAAAAGTGATTCTGAGTCGACTGGTATACTATAAGATGGGCACTGGATGATTTTTTCTGTGCGTTATAAATATCAGCACAAACTCATAATATCCCAATCCCAATGGTTATGTAGGGTATAAAAATTGTTATATTCTGTTCTTAATTTTTGGTTTTCAATTTTTTGCAAAATAAATTAAGAAATAATTTCTAAAGCAAATTTGTAAAAAATTTTAATTAAAGAATTAAATGATTAAACATATATATATATATTTAATTGATCGTTCACATTTAACTTCATTGGATATTGAACTATTAAATAATTAAGTCATGCTAATACCTTTTTTCTGTATTAAAAGTTTCACTAAAATCTTCCCAGCAGTTTAGGTATGATTGCGTCATAACCGAATAAATAAATAAAATTGCTTTTTTAATAGTTCTGTTTCAGTATTAGTCTGAATTACAGTTTTTAGTCAGAAAGTGTTTCTGTATTTTTTTTTTTTTTTTAATATTTTTTTTGTTTATCTGACAAACTTTGACTAAATTCTGTAAATTTGACTTGTACTTGAACAAATCTAATATTCATTTTAGAAATTGCAAAAAATCGTCAATTTTAGAAGAAAAATCGTCAAATCGTCAAATCGCCCTTTTGCAATTTTTGAGTCAAAAAATCACCAAATAACAATAAATCGTCAAATCTGGCAGCCCTGTGTATATGTAAATGATTAAGTCAGCTGACACGCTAAAGCACGTTACGAATTTACTTACGGAGGTTTAAGAAAAATGTAAAAGTTATTTAGTTTTCTCAAATGTGTGAGTGTAGTTTAAGCATAGATTTGTTTGTTGTGTTTGTGTTGTTTCAGTTTTCGTTTTATAGCTGATTTTTATTTTACTTTTCTTTAATTCTTCTTTCCTGTTCCTTCATGTATTTCACTTCTTGTTCGTTTCATGTATTTCAATTTATGATTTTTAATTAAATAAATGCATAAAACAACATTGTTATATTCTCTATTTTTTGTCTTTACAAGATGAAAAGTTAATTAAACAAATAACCCAGGGGTAAAATTTTCTATTAATATTTTCCCGGGGAATTAAATTATGTAGTTGTGGAAAACAGATTAATGAAATAAGAAAAAAAAAACTATTAATAATTTATATGTTTAATAAGAAATTAAGAGGATTAAGAGTTTAAGTAGAAAAACAAAATTAATTGTAAAAATATACACACAGAAAATAAAAATTGGTAGGAAAACTTTTGCAGCTATAAAATTTTTATAGGAATAACTAAAATTTTATTAAAATTACAAAAAATGTTTAAATATAACAGGTACATTATTATGATAATAATTTAATCATATAATATGTTTGCTTCCTGTAATAGTTGTTTTGTTCCTCTCTCAAAATGACCCATATTTTTTAAATACGGCAAAAATTTTTCCCTAGCAGCTTTTGTTTTTTAGTTATAGCTGACTACCCTCATTTACTATTTTTACTTAGATTTTCGTTTTTATTGTGCTGATGTTTGTAGCGCACAGAAAAAATCATCCAGCATCCACCTTAAAGTATACCAATCGACTCAGAATCATTTATTGAGTCGATCTAATGATGTCCGTCCGTCTGGCTGACGTCTGGTTGGCTGGACGACTGGCTAGCTGTCCATTTAAACCATTTGCACAAAATACAGTTAGAAATTTTGAAGATAATTCAGTGAAATTTGGCACATGGGACTTTTATAACACAAGAATGAAGCCTATTGAAATTGGTTATGATCGGTCCATTATTTCACCTAGCTCCAATACAAATGTTCTCCCGGAATAGGGGTTTAACGATCATAAATGTCTTAAATATAAAAATATTTTAATAAAATTCGGTGTAGGGAAGTCTTGTACAAGTTTCAATCTTTGTGCCAAATTTCATGAAAATGGGTCCATAATTGACCACAGCTCCCATATAAAACCCTCTTCCGAAAATCACTTTAACGTGCACAAATCACATACAAATATTAGTATCAGGTTTATATTCGACACAAATAAGTTTTATATAAGTAGAAATCATAGTGACAAATTTTATGAAGATCGCTACATAATTTACCATAGCTCCCGTATAAGCTCACTTTCGGGAATCACCCTAAAGTGTATAAATTCATATAAATTTACGTAATATTCTGTATTCGTATATTTTACTTTACACTTAGTAAAAGTATCTGTATCCACATGTCTAATATAAGACCCCTCCATGAATTTTGATGGATATGCACAATGGTGTGAGTTATCATATGGTCGGGCTTGACCGAATATATCTTTCTTACTTGTTTTTGGTAAGCTTTCGTCAAAAAAATGCTGTGTGCTTAATCCAAATTGTTTTTGCTATTTATTTTTGGTGAATATATATTTGAAAAAATATCGAAAACCTATATCGGACTTTGTGAAAACTGCATATCATCAACTTTAAAATAAAATTGTATAATCAAGACAAGTTACGGTCAAGTGTAAAAAGAGATGTAGAAATGTTCGTAACACTCATAACTTGGCGAGAACCTCGAAACCGTCATGACGACTGCTACTTCCGCGTTGCGAAAATAAATGGAATTAACTTCATTAACTTAATAAATGGAATTTACTTAATTAAGTAAATCGTCATATCCTAACTTATCTTCTGCTCAACAACTTCAATTAAAATCACGAGCAGTGCAGCCCAGCATATCTAAATCATCTGATGATCCAAATCTCTGTGAATCCGAACGAAATACGTCAAGTGAAGACTCTGATCCAGACTACAAATTTAACCTTTCAGAATCTCAGCGATTTAATCAAAAAAACTAAATGACTTAGTAAGATCTCTGAACATACCGAAAGAAGTTTTTTAAATTTTAGCATCTCGTTAAAATAAAAAAAAAAAAAAAAAAAAAATGATTGGAATTCATTTGTTTTGGCTATGAGTAATTTTTTAGCTAAAAAGAAATCTGACGACCATGTCGAGTTTGTTGAGTGCACGCTATTGAACTTGCAAGAGCTAAAGTATAACATGAGCATAAAAGTCCACTTCCTGCACTCGCATTTAGACCGATTTGTACAAAATCTGGATGATTTTAGGTAGGAGCAGGGTGAAAGATTTTATTAAGATCTTCGGACAATGGAAGAGCGTTGTTAGGGAAGGTGGGTCTCATATATTATCGCAGACTACTGCTGGAGTTTGCAACGAGATCTGCCTAAAGTCGCTCATTCAAGAAAATCTTATAAAAGAAGATTTGATAGTGTTCGATGGAAATTTTGTTAACATATTAATTAATTAATTAATTTTGCTTAAACAATAAAACTGTATGTTTCAAGAAGTAAAGCTGTTAGAAATCTTCCAGTATTTTTTTATAGTCAATGCCATAACCCAAAAACAGAAAAAAATAAAGGAAACAAGAATTGTGTTGACCAGTGTTACTGAGTGGGGCAAACACAAAAACAACTAAAAATTTTGGGCTTAAAATAAAACTAAATTCAGGTATTTCAACTGAATATTTGGTAAAATTCTTTTGATATTCATTAAATAAATTATTGAAAATAAAAATTTTAATTTTTTTTCTTCATAATTTTAAAGCATCTTCAAAATATTAAATATTAACTAAATCAGTGTAATAAAAAGTGAACAGTATTTGCAATTATCTATGGTTCAAACACTGCAAAATACAAAGGTTTTTTGAAAAGCCTAAAGACGAAAAATTCCAAAAAATAGTGTACAGCAGTGTTTACAAAACTTTTTCCAGCAAATATACGAAAGTTAAGTTTTCATAAGTTAGTGGTCATGTGGATATTTTGTAGGTGCTTATGTGGATACAAACAATTGTCGTAAAGTCGTGGATATATTAACCGTCTGTCATGTTTTCCAATTTAATTCATTTTTATGTATTGGAGCCCATAAAGAAGAACAAAAGCAATAAATGTTTTCAAGAATTAAATCGTTTACCTAATAAAAGGATCGTGTAGGCGAGACCACTAGATAAGTTTCATCATGTTCGTCATCTATTCCAGCTCAAATTACAAATGCTATCATAACCCTGAAGGAAACCTGGGGGCAAGTGTCTCCAAGTCACCAGTTCTGTCGATTATTTTGGTGACTTCTTCGCGACATTCGCAACAAAGTGTATACAATTTTTATTTGCTTTGATGAGAAAAAAAAAAAAAAATGTATACGAAACAAATAAGAGTTCTAATTCGTCGCCAAAGCGTTAATATTATTTCTCTAGTATTTTTTCAATTGTACTATAATAGTTATTTAATTATAAATTAAATATAAATTTAAAAAGTAAATCCAAAATCCAATTTTTCATATTTTGTATTTCATTTGTTTATTAAAAATTAAGAGCTGACGAGTTCGGCGGCAACAATTTCGCCAACGTTTTTAAAGCTTTAATAGGTAAAAAGTTTTATATTTGAGTTCTCAAAATTTGTAATATTTTTGTAAATGATTTTTTGTTTCCATATTTAGATGTTATATATATATATATATATATATATATATATATATATATATATATTAAGCAATTGGGTTGAAGCAAATCTAAAATAAGTGAAAGCGATTTTTCGAGCAAAGAAATTCATATTTTTTTAAAATACGTTATGTTATAAATTCCTTAATTTTTTTAATAAAACATGAAATGCTAACAAAAGTTTTATTAACAACGTCTACTTCAGAAAAGGCATCAAAAGTGTAGACTAGAATTACTAAAATAAATATGTAGACAATGTCTACATATGGTCCCAAAATAACTACCTACTTAATAGTATCAGTATCAGTAATAGATTTCGAATGACACGCACTTGTTAAATGTCTATAGTAAAAAAGCATTGCCGAGGGTATAATAAGCAACTAGTACTTGTGATTGTGTCAGCAGTGTGTCAGTACAGATTCACTACTAACATTTACACCAAAAGTGTAGACTGGAATTACTAAAATGCACTAGTGAATCTCTGCTGACAATGTTTACATATGGTCCCAAAAGAACTACCTACTCAATAGTATCATTGTCAGTAGTAGATTTCCAATGACACGCACATGTTAAATGTCTATAATAAAAAAGCATGGTTAGGGGTGTAATAAGTCACTAGTACTGGTGACAGTGTCAATAGTGAATCAGTACTGATTAACTAGTGACATTTCCTACAGGGAATATATTCTTTGTTTATGTATTTTTTTATATGTACGTGTGCTAAAAATCATTTTTATTTTGGCAAAATAAATTCGAACAAATCACATAATTCGGCAAATTATCTTTAATCCAAAAAATAAAAAAAATATTCTTACCGAAAGTTTCGGATATTTTCAAGGAAATATATTTTACATAGAGTTTCACATATCAATATTTTCAGTACTAACAACCAATTTGTCAGATAGTACACAAAACTGACTAAATTCGATTGGCAACAAATTCGGTTACCACAACAAATCTATTTTCATGTGTTAATAAAAAAATTGATTTATAATAAATTATGTATTTAAAAATGTTTGTGCATATTTTAACTAATCAGGTCAATGTTTTACTTTTAGAAAAAAAAAAAACAAACTATTACTAACTGTTATTTTATTTTAAAAAATATTTATTTGTATTTAACAAATCATTTATGTGTGCATTATAAATTTAGCACAATAAATATATTATTTATCTGCTTAGATCTGATGTTATATTTATACGGGTCATTATCAAAAATTTTCGATTTTAGGTTTTTAAAAAAAATTTTTTTGATGACACATTAAAATACATTTACATAAATATAAAGTGACTCGAATACATGTAGAATCAATTCGCATTAATAATTTCGTGCAGGGGACGCGAAATTTATAGTTACAAATTTTTATAAAAATTTTTACAAACTAGGAGTTTATGTATAATTCTGGTAAAAAATTACCTACTGTATTATTTAAATAAAATTTATGATATCTTCATTGTTTGATGATATCAGTGTGGCTTATTTTAGGGTTTCCTAGTAAAATTTCAATATACTTAATAGCGATTTTTTTAAATTTTGCAAAAAATGCGTATCGAATCTAAGTTATTTTTGCATATATTATACGAAAATATATTTTATTAGAGTTTAATATAAAGAAATGCTATTTAATATTGTGATCCTTTTTTGGTCCATAAAACTTTAGTCTTGAAAACAAAAAAAAAAAAAATTTTTGCGCCTCTACATTTCCGTATTTGATATAAAGGTATAATTGCACAATGTTATATATATTTTATATATATATTTTATGAATTTTGCTAAAAGTTTGTTAAATCTTTGATTTAATTTTATTACATATGATTGCAAATGGTAAATGACAATACGAGTAGTTATACATGAAAATGTTAACAACAAATACCTTAAAATGGCAAAATACCAATGAAAATCTATTAAAATAATTTTTAGAAATTTGCATAATTTTTGAACTTATTCTGCAGCACATCATTTTTGATAAAAAGCGCTTCTGTTCTGTTTCCAAAATGTAGCTAAAAATCATTAAAAACTTAATATTTTCCAAAGAAAATTAAAATTTTTTTTTTTTACAAATTGAAAATATAAATGAAAATTTAAACAATTTTTTCAGTCTTCTTGACTTTTGTTTTATTTGAAAAAATATAAAAGAAAAGTTTTAATGCTTAAGAAATTACGCTTTTATATTATGAACTGAAATCAATGAAAGTAAATTTTTATATTTATGTATAAATTTTTTCTGTGTATCCAATGGTATATAAAATTATAGTTATTTCGAATTTTTAAAAACGAAAACAAAAATACGTTTTTAGTATAAGTGCTTTTATATTACATTACATTATAATAATACATTTTCTTCAAATATTTCTATTGTAAAAATTCCATAACAATCTCAAAATTATTTATATTTTGAAAGCTAATTCGGGAAAGAAGTCGAAACATTTTTTTTTTTTTTTTTTTTTTTTGCAAAATGTACTAAACCTCTGATTTTCAAACTCTGGTAGGGACACATTTTTTCATTTGATTAGACTTTGTACAGCAGAATCACAAAAACAGTTTCTAGGGATATTCTAATGTATACACATGTTTATAGGTAAACAAAATTGTATATTTATGTCTGCAATAATAGACATTTTAATATACAAATGAATTTTGTATATTTGGATGTGTATTACAAATAATAATTTATAACAAGTGTTTAATTAAAAAACATTTTTAATTCATAATATAATTAATGGATTATGTTACACTCACCTACATACATACATCAATACATACATACATACATATATATATACATACATAAATATATACATACATACATACATACATACATACATACATACATACATACGCACATACATACATACATACATACATACATATGTACATACATATATACATACATATATACATACATACATACATACATACATACATACATCCATACATACGTACATACATTCATGCGTACACACATACACTGAAATGGGTAAATAAACGTAAACAGCTATTGATAGAGATTTTTGCATGTACTGAAAGGAATTTATAAATATTTCCAATATTATAAAAAAAAAAAATCATTATACAAATTTAGCAGCAATTCACACAAATTTTTGAATAGACTCAAATAATATAAATGGAATTTATATAAACATTTATATTTACTATAAATTACATTTTATACCAATATATTTGCTATTATTGAATAAATAGTTTCGTAAGCATTTTGGTGTACAAAATTTATGAAATTAAATTCACAAATATAATAAATATCTTTAAAGAAAATAGAAGACAGTTTTATGCTTAATAAATATCTGCTAATAATATTCGGTTTAAGTTATGGTGTTTCACAGCAACCATAATTTTTTGTTTTCATTATTAATAATACCTCATTTAATAATTAGTCTTATCTTTTTGCTGAAGCAATATCATTTTACCTTTTTCTTTAAAAATCATACCTCATAAATCTTTTTAGTTTAATATCTTTAAAAAAAGCTCATAATTCTTTATATTTTTTGAAATTTAAACAAAAGCTGTCAACAAATTTGCTTACTTTGCTTTAAAAATTTTGTTTAACTTATAAAATAAACAAATAAATTAATTAACATAAATTTTATGAAACATTTAATCTTTATCAATTTGTTCATTCAGGCTTAATAAATTGTAACTAAGCAAAGGAAATCCTAAGAGACTTGAGCATAAGTCATATTGAATGTTTAAGGCAAAAAATATTAATAAAATAAATGAAAATTTAAAGTTTCAACATTCAAATAAATGAAAAAGAAAATAAATATAATTTGTTTATTCCCCCTTTTGAAATAAATCAAATTTGTGTAACTACTATTTATCTCCAAGTTTAGTCTTAATTTTATAAATTTAAAATTTATTGTAAATCTAAAATATTTAAGCAACATGTGAAAATACAAATAAGATTTAAATTGGTAAAATTGCACCAATATCCACTGTAAACAAATATAAATACATATATTATTTTATTTAATTAAAATTATTTTCAATTATCATTTAAAATATATTTCAGAGTATAAGAGTTTTTTTTTATATTTTGTGAAATATTTGATAACAATTTGTACTTGACACACAGAAAAATTCTTTGAAATCTAAATTTAAATTATGGTATTTGGGTTAGAAAGTAAACAGGAAAAAAAAGTAATTTATTATAATTGCCATTATATGGAAAAATAAATTGTTAATTGCCATAGTTTCCTCACTTTTGCCAAACGCGTTCGAACATCTATTTCAATTTCATGCTTTTTAATATACTGCGGTATTTGCTGAAGCATATATACATTTAAATGTATATATAAATACTTTGAACTAAAACAAATATTGGTTTTGACATATGAGATTCAATGGTGTCATGGTAATTTACAATATTAAATAGTACATTTATTAATGGAATCAAATAATGACAAAAACTGGAAACTGAACACTCTTAAACAAAAACTTGATACAGGACTATATCTTAACTAGTACTAAAAGAGAACTAAACTAAAACTTGTAATAAAATCTGGATTAGAAATTAGATAAGAACCGGAACTAGAAGCTGAAGTGAATGTGAAATGAAGACTGAACTTAAACTATAGTATAGACTATATTTCCGACTAGAGTATAGACTATAGTCTTGACTATAGCAAAGGTTATAGTCTTGAATGTAGTATAGTTTATCGCCTTGACTATATCATAGTTTATAGTCTCAACTATATAATAGTTTATCGTCTTGACTATAGCAAAGTTTATAGTCTTGACAATAGAATTGACTATGGAATTGACTATAGTCTTAAATATAGTATTGATTATAGTCTTGACTATAATATTGACTATAATCTTGACTATAGTCTCGACTGTAGTATTGACTATAGCATTGACTATAGTATTTACTATAGCATTGACTATAGTATTGAATATAGTATTGACTATAATATTGACTATAGTCTTGCCTATAGTATTGAGTATAGTCTTGACTATAGTCTTGAGTATAGTCTTGACTATAGTCTTGACTATAGTCTATAGTTTCTATTATATTATTAACTATAGTCTTAACTATAGTATTGACTATATAATATTATATTAACTATAGTCTTTACTATGGTCAAGATTTGTCTAAGATATGGACTACAACTTTGACTATAGCATGAACTGTCGTCTTGACTATAGTATAAGCTGTAGTCTTGATTATAGTATAGGATTTAGTCACGACTATAATACAGACTAAAGTCATTACTAAATTATAGACTATAATCATGACTATAATATATAATAAAATATCACCTATAAACTTGACTATAATGTAGATTATAATCTTAACTATAGAAAAAAAAAATAGATTTTAGTTTTGGTTAAAGTAGTTACTATAGTATAGGCTATAGTTATGACTATAATGTAGGCTACAATACTGACTGTAATAGAACCTGTAACCTTGACTTTAGTATATGCTATAATCTTGATTATAGTTGATTATATAGTATAGACTATAATCATGACTATATATTTGATTAAAGTCTTTACTATAGTATTGACTATAATCTTGATTATATGAGGTATAGACTATAGTCTAGACTATAGCTTTGACTATATTATATATTATGTGCTTGACTATAGTATAAATAATAGTTTTGACTAAACTAGAATTGAACTAGATCTAAATTGGAACAGAAGTAGAATTGAACTAGAGATGAAGTAGAAATGAGCTAGAATTAAACCCGAGCTGAACCAGAACTGAACTAAAACTGAACGAGAACTAATTTAGAAATAAACTATAACTGAACTAGAGCTGAACCAGAACTGATCTATAACTGAATTAGAACTAGAACTGAAATTAAATTCCTTGTTATCCCAACAGTATTTTTTCCAATAAAAAAATTTAACTTGGTTTAATTTTCAGCAGAAAAAAAAGAAAAAAACTTATTTTAAAATTATTCTATATTATTTTTGGTAATGTCAGCATATTTTCGTATTACTTTTCCCTCTGCTTCTGTTACATTTGAATACATTTAGCAATAATGTAAGTTAATATTTTTTGTTTGTAGTATTAACAATTTCACTTTTTTAATGTAAATGTTTTCCTTTTACATTATTCCATTTTATTTAAAAATTTGTTCTCAATATTCAATGAAGTATAGGAAGAGTGTAACTAACTCTTTTTGGTGAAATAAAAAAAAAAAAAAAAAAAAACAGAAACAAATATAAACCTTTCTTTTTACTGCGGAAAAAGATGCATTTGTATAGAGACAATAATATTTATACAACTACAGATGAATGATTTTTATGATGTCAGAGAATATGTATACAGTGGGTCACAATATTAGAAAGTATCATTAGAAAAATAAATATAAACTGATTTAACTTAAAATGTAATTAACATCCTGCTTGTTTCATAAAATATTCGCCTAACGTGACCATAAAACATAATTTTTCAATTTTTATAATATTTTAAATATTTTTTTTATGCACTGTACATTTTAATACATATAAAGATAACAAAAGAAAATTGTCACAGTTGACAGATAACTGCTAAACGGTTTTTTATATTTTTTGATGTTGCAAACATTGACATTATTACACTGTATTTGTAAGACCATTTGTGTATATGTGTGCATCACTGTTTTTCTCTTTTTTATTGGTTTTAATTTTTTATTTTTGTAACCAGTTTTAACCAGCAAAAAAGCTTTTACCGTCTGTAAACTGTAACTCTGTAACAATTCTACTATAAAATGGAGTTATTTTTTCGCCCCTTTGTAACATTTTAATGTTGCATGCAACAGCAACAATTTAACTTTTATAATAAAATAAATTTTGATTTTTCCTTTTCTTGTAAAAACATTGTTTACATTAAATTGCTGATGTAGCTGTTTTTTTGTTTTTTGTTTTAATAAGCAAAAAAAAAATAAAAAATAAAAAAAAATGGAACCAAAAATAAATTGTAAAGGCGCTATAGAGTCGTGTGCTAGTTGAAAGCAACTACTCGTTATTTTAAATAGAAACTTTATTTTATGCAGATGTAGTACAGATGAGACTAACTATTATGGTATTGGTGTTAATGCCTGCAGTCTGTTTGTTTTCAGTTACTTTCTCCCATATATTTTCTAGTGTTTGTAACATTAGCGTCATGTTTTTGCGAAAGAAACAATATTGAAAAAGGATTTAAACGAATTTTTGTTTTATTTATACTGTTAATTGATTTTAATATAATTTAAAGAAGATCGATGATTTTATTTATATTTAGAGAAACGATTCTTTTTATTACATCTTAGACAGAATTAGAATGAAAAACAATTGAGAAAAGCATAGTCGGTCAAACCCGACTATATAATATCCTACAACATTCTGTTTGTATATCAAAGTTCGGGAATGGGTCCTGGCCAATTGTTAGCATATACTTGTTTTAACAGCATTGTATATTTTTATTAAACATATGTATGCTTTATATTATGTTATTTGTGCATTTTAGGGGGAAGTGGTCTTTATATGGGACCTATGGTTAATTATAGGCCGATTGTAATAAAATTTGGCACTATGATGTTTACTTATATAAAGCTTATTCGTGTCAAATATTAACTTGAAACTAACATTTGTATGGAATTTATGAACATTAAAGTGTTTTTCGGAAGTGGGGTTTATGTGGGAGCTATTAACAATTATAAACCAACCTGCATGAAATTTCGAATATAGTTTTATATCTATATAAATATATGCTCAATATAAATATATATGCTAAATTTCTTTTAAATAGTGTTATATTTAAGGCATTTATGATCGTTAAACTTTTATTTGAGGGGAACATTTGTATGGGGGCTAGGTGAAATAATGGGTCGATCATAACTAATTTCAACAGGCTTCGTGTTTGGACTATAAGAGATATAGATGCCACATTTCATTCAATTATTTTAAAAATTGCAATCTGTAATTTGATTACAAAATTTACATGGACGGACAGAAGGACGGACATCGACAAATTGACTCAGAAAATGATTTTAATCCGATTGGTATAGGTTAAGATGGGTCGTAGACCAATATTTTTGGTTGTTACTAACATCAGCACAAACGCGTAATACCCCAAACAGGTTATGAAAAGTGGAAAACAACATTGTACTATGTAGAGAGTCGGATATTCGAATTATTCTGTATTTCTATTGTTCGAATAAAATGAATAATTCGAATAAGCCATTTTCGTTTGTTCGAATTGTTTGATAGCGTATTTAAAATTATTGAAATAATTGAAGCAAAATAAAATAGAGTAAATTATTTAGGAATTTCTAAGTTTTATTAAAAAAACTTTATTGTAAAAGATGAAAAATAATAACATAAAAGTTAAAAATTAATTTTTTTTATCTTAAAAAAAAAAAAACATTAACATAAATACATTATAATATATCAAAAATACGATTACAAGTTCTTTAATGAGATAAACAAAAGAACTATAAATTCACAAGAGATCTATTTCTGTTATTACCAAAAGAAAAATTGATTTTGAGAAAAAAAAAATCGGTTATTTGCAAACGATTTTATATAAACGATTTTCTATTGAAATCAATTATTGGGCATTAAAAATTGATTCTACTGTTCTTAATTTGAGAATTTTTGATAATTTTAATAACTCATCAGCCAAACGCTAAAAAGTCATAGAGTCTTACAAAAGCGTTTGCTATAAAATTTACGGTTTCTTTCAAAGTTTTGATTAGATTGATAATTATATTAAAAGATTTTTTTATAACCTCATTTACACAGTTTTCCTGCTAATTCACTTGTGCCTACTTTTTTTGTCAAATATTATTTTTTAATTGTTACAATTAAAATTCTGGCACAATATGAAATTTATAATTTTAACCCAAATAATTAAAAAAAAAAAAATAAATTTATGATAAAGTTAGTGTTGAAATTGTTCGGTTTTTCTATTGATCGAGTAAAATAAATAATTCGAATAAGACATTCGAATAACGTACTTCGAATTATTCCAATTCTTTGAATGACTAAAAAATAATAAGTAAAATATTTATGATTTTGTAAGTTTCTTTAAAAATTTAGTTGTTAAGGAATAACTATAACAACTTAAAAAGTTAAAAGAAATCATTTAGAATATCTTCAAAAAAAAAAAAAAAAAAAATCTCAACATAAACGTAGATATGTATAATATATAGTCCATTGCAGTAGAGATTTAAAAAAAGAGATATCTTTTGACCGAGTCATTAGATTTTGTTTCTTTGTTTTCGTTTTCATGCAAAATTTTAATTTTTTTACAAAAAATTAATAAAATATGTAAAAGCCTATTTAAATTGGGGCTATTTTGTTTTGAAGATTTACTAAAACACTTTTACGTTTACACTTTTAAATTTTTATTGTAAAACTTTTAAAAATTTTTTACAAAAAGTAATAAATAAAAACAAGTGGCTGCCCCGAAACTTTTAAACCCTTCACAAAATCTATTTCATAAATATATAAACTTATTCGAATTATCTCTTATCTTCTAATTTAACTTGGAAATATATTTAATATTTTTAAACTGGTGGTAAGCATGGTATTGGAAATTTGTAAACTCCCTGACTTAGGAAGATTGCTCAGACCATAGACAGAAAAAAAAACATACCTGCAAAAAATTACTTAAAAAACCACACGTACTACAAATAATTTTTGTTTTCAATGAAACTTTTTACCAACGCATTCTTAGACTTAGTTTTTTTTTGACAACAGAGCTTCATATCTATGTTAATCTAAGACTCAGATCATCTGTGTTCAAAAACCGAAGAAAATATATAAAAGATTGCAAATTCTTTTTCAGTTTTCTACCAGCATTTTTTTGTTTTGCATCTCACATACTCAGATTTACTTGTCAAACTTATTTTTTCACAAAATATATGCCCATATTAAAACAAAATTCAAATGGCTTCAACGAGAAACCGAACCATGGGTTGAATATTTGTAATCTATAACACTTTCACTAGACTCTCTATACCCATAGAAATTTAGATGAAAAGCAATTATATGTACTCCTCACATATGTGAACAATATATTTAAAATTCATCAGTGTTCAAAAGTTATTATTATTTTTTTAAACAAATTAAAGTATATATATATATATAAATATATATATATATATATATATATATATATATATATATATATATTATGGCTCCTTAATCTGACTTTTCAATATTTTAATTTTTGTTTAAAGATAACTTATAAAACAAGTATTTCCCAAGGATCGAACTCAGGACCTAAAGTTTTTCAGCCACAAATCCAAGCGGTAAACATATTTGGGGCTGTTATAGAAAATCGTTTATAACTTCGCCGTTCCTAAACGTATTTCGCTGAATTTCAACTCCAAGATTTTTGAGACTATATGCCACATATATGTTGAAAGAGAAATTTTCACATACAGACGGATAGACATCCAGATGGGCAGACATACTCGCATATTCTCAAGAGTTATTTTTAATCATATCAATCGCGAATATTTTTTCAATTTGAGGCCCTGGATATATATTTAAAGACTTTCGTATAAAATTACAAAATAAAACTGAACTAGTACTGAACTAAAAATGAGCTAGAACTGAAGTATTGCTGAACTAGAACTGAACTGAACTGTAACTGAACTGGAACTGAACTAGAGCTAAACTGGAGCTGAACTAGAACTGAGCTAGAAGTAAACTAGAACTGAATTAGAACTGAATTAGAACTGAATTAGAACTGAACTAGAACTGAACTGGAACTGAACTGGAACTGAACTAGAACTGAGCTAGAAGTGAACTAGAACTGAATCAGAACTGAACTAGAACTGAACTAGAACTGAACTAGAACTGAAGTAGAACTGAACTAGAACTGAATTAAAACTGAACTAGAACTGAAGTAGAACGAAACTAGAACTGAACTAGAATTAAACTAGAACTGAAACTGAACTAGAACTGAACTAGAGCTGAACTAGAACTGAACTAGAACTAAGCTAGAAGTAAACTGGAACATGAATTAGGAAAAACTTGGCTGTATATAAAAGGCTATAATTTAGGATAAATTATAAATGTTTAAGCTAAATTAGCTAAAATTACTACAAAAGTTGAACAATAGTTCTTGTATATTGTAACAGAAACATAGAAAAACTTTAATTTCCATTTGAACTTTGCAATAGACCATTTTAGTGCTGAGATAAAAGTCACGTTGTACGTCATGTTAATATGACGTCTCAATGAATCTTGTACTATAAATATTTTGAAAGATATTTATAAATTTGTGTATACAATTTTGTAATTTTTTTTAGCTATTTTGCTCTTACAAATTGCAATATATCGCAAATCAATTGATAAAATTATCTGAAATTTTATAAAGTTTTGAAAGAAAGTTTTGATAAGTATAACGATTGTACCTAATATGATTAAATTCAGAGAGGTAAGGTCCAAATTTTTAATTTCTCGTGTTGGTTTTAAATGGAATGACCCTAACAAAAATAGAAAAAACAATGAAAATCATTCAAGCATTCATGGGTTAAGAGAAGCATAGACAGATATATAGATATAAACATGTACAGGCAATCTATTGTCTAAAATTGTATATAAGTTAGAGAGATACTAACACTAATAAAACTGACAACAATGACCTGACATATCAGTCAAAGAAACCTACATATGTATACATATACAGACATGTGTATGTATGAGTTGTTATATTTTTATCAGGAAACTAGAATGGCCAAAATTGAAATTGTATATAAATGTCAAAAAACATAAAACACAACGAGAAAAATTTTTATTAAAAAGAGAAAAAAAAAAAAACAAATGACTTAACGACTGACATAGAATATCAAAAATAACACAAAAAATAATGGATACAAAAAGAAATTGAATAATAAAAAATTGGAAAATGCGGAAAAAAAGCAAAAAATCCAAAATATATAATTGAAGTAAAATAAAATATAACAGAAGATAAGACAGTGAAAACCTTTTAAAAAAGAAGGAGAAGATTTGGTGTTTAATAAAATTGATATAAGTAAAGCCATGATTGTGAATTATTTTCAACTGGGATTTAAGTTACAATTTTGTTAAACTGACAGCTAATTATGTTATATATAAAACTAAGAAGAGGGTTTGAAGTAGATTATTTAGAAAGCTACTATTGCAGCTATAATTAGACTCTATAGGTAGCTTAGATCAAAGTTAAGAATGAACTATATGAATCGTTTTGAGTTAAGAAAAAATATACTAAATGATAATTAATTTGAACTCTAATTGAATATAAAGAGTTGTGAGCAAAGCTAAGATTATATTATATTAAATTAGGAGCTGAGATTGAACTATAATTGGATCACATGAAGAGCTATTATTGTAACTAAATTAGGCTAGCTGAAGAGATAAGAATAAAACTAAAATTTGTCTATATAAAAAACTATGATTAAAAGCCTTTATTGTGACTTAAATTCAAATGAGATTTAAATCACATTTTTTTTAAATGATAGTTACAAATAAGGCTAATTGTGTTATCTACAAAGCTAAAAGAGGACTTAAAGGAGACTATTTAGAGAGCTACTACTGGAGCTATAATTAGACTATTTAGGTAGTTTAGATCAGCGCTAAGCATGAGCTATATAAAAAAACTAAGAATTAAGTAAAAATTATACTAAATGATAATCAAATTAAACTATAATTGAATATAAATTTGGACTATATGGAAAGATTGTATTACATTAATAACTCCGATTGAACTAGAATTGGATCATTGAATTAAAAGAAAAGCTATGGCTAAAATTGGATTAAACGAAGAGCTTCAGTTTAAGTTTAATTTGATGCTAAAATTATAATGGATGAAGGGTTATATTTGAAGCTAAAATTATACTATAAAGTGTTATGATTGAAGTTTAAATAACTCTTTATTATGAGAGAAGCTGAAATTGGACCTTAAAAAGGTATATGAGTGAATCCAAAACCGAGTTATACAATGAGCCAAGACTGCTAAATGGAATAAATCAACTTATAGTTTGGCGGTATGAAAAGCTAAAACTGGACTATAATACGAGTCATATTTGAAGATGAAAGTAGAATACATGAATGGGATATGATTGAGCCCAAAAGTATACTATTAAAGTTATTATTAGGCAATAAGAAGATGTGTGATTGAATTTAGAACTCAACTATATGATAAGTTATGACTAAAGCTGAAACATGACTATATAAATATATGATTGAATCAAAAATTTAACAATATAATCAGCTATGACTAAAGCTCAAACGGGACTATATAAAACTTCACGATTTAAGTTAACGTTTGATTTTAAAAATTGCGAATTGAAACATAATAACAAAATTGTCCAATTAATCTTGCTTTTACTGTCTTTATATATTTTTGATAAACTATACATTGTACATGCTTTTAATGAAATTGAAGTCATTGACCAAAGTTTTTTATAAACACACATACACTTATAAAGCTATTATTCATTTGCACAATCATACAAACATTTACCAAATATATACATTTGTTCATGTATACAATTGTATTAAGTTTCATATAATAAATTCATAAAGGAAGTTAAAAGATAAAATAATTTATATATATACTCAGAATACATGATCCATATACAACAAAAAAAAAAAAAATCTATATTTTTCCTGAGATCTAATGGATTGTTTTAATTAAAAAAAAAAAAAAAAAAAATACAAAAAAAAAAAATACAAAAAAAGTTTTTGTTTGTACTTGTTTTAAATTATTTAAATACCATTTTATATGAGAGAATTGTACAAAAATTTAGATTATAGTTTTGTTGGATATTTGGAAGAAATATTTTATATTAAAAGATAATCCATACATATCATGGCACTTTATTTATATAAAACATTTTTATCCTTAAGGGTAAAAAAGTTTAGTTAAAAATAAGATGTATTTTTTTTATTAAATTTAGAAAAATGTTGTAATTTATATAAAAGAAAAAATGAAACAATTAAAACAAAAAAAAAAAAATAGTAATAAATAAATAAATAAAAAATAAAAACTAAAGTAAAATTTCGAAATTATAACATTAAAAATACTTAAAAATACATATATATCAATATGCGACAAATTTTTACTTCCTTGAACTGAGAAAAAGTTATGGAGTTGCGGTAATGGTTCCAAAATCACTGGCATTATCTTTTATCGATTTTCGCTGAAATTATCTTGGGAACAATCGAAGCAGGAATAAAGAAAATTAATTTTTATTTTTCGATTTTCGCCAAAGTTATAAGTGCAAAATCGAAGAAGGAATAAAGAAATCTAAGTTTGCAAGATATTCGAGCTGTAAAATTGATATATTTATTTGCTTTAAATCAGAGGATTTGCGAAAACCTATTTGTTTTTAGTTTTTATTTTTATTATTATTTTTTTTTTGCAATTCCGTTGAACATTTGTTTCTGAATATCAGATTTGACAAATATATCTTATTCGGTTTTTGTCTTTCACAGTCAAGCGTTTTGTAGCAGTACTTAATAAGGTCAAGTTCTAAACTAAGAGCTGGTTGGATAATATTCTCCAGATTTACTGGAAGTAAAAGTGTACCATTAGATTAATAAAATCTCTAAAGTATTTTGCATAGTTACTTCGCATTTCGATATTATAGAGTCTTAAACTTTTTTCATTGTGAAAATGAAAAGCATTTAATTCAGTAATTTTCACTATATTTATGGGTAATTATTATTTTATGTAATGTCAAGCTTCTCCTAATTCTTATGTAATTTTAGCTCCAAATATAACCCTTAATCTATCATAATTTTAGCATCAAATTAAACTTAAACTGAAGCTCTTCGTTTAATCCAATTTTAGTCATACTCATAGCTTTTCTTTTAATTCAATGATCCAATTCTAGTTCAATCTGAGTTATTAATGTAATACAATCTTAGCTTGATTCATAACTTTCTATATAGTCCAAATTTATATTCAATTGTAGTTCAATTTGATTATCATTTAGTATAATTTTTACTTAATTCATAGTTTTTTATATAGTTCTACTTAAATAGCCTAATTATAGCTGCAATAGTAGCTCTCTAAATAGTCTACTTTTTTACGCCCAATTTCATATATTGCACACAATGTTAATACGAAAAGTGGGCGTAAAAGAGGTGGAACACTTGACAAAAATCAATATATATACAATTCCTTTTTTGAAAGTTTAAATTAAATTTTGTACATATAACAAATACTTTTTGGAGAAAACTTTGAACTAAAATATGCTGCTCAGTTTTTAGCACGCTTTCGTAAAATTCAATTTTAAAACTTTATTTATGCCCTAAGACAATTCATATCAAATTTAATATACAGAAGAAATTTAATCCAAAGGGTGCCACGCCTCTTTAATGAACACTTTCATCACACTGTTATATTTTTATACCTCTATCATCAAAATATTAAATTTGTTTATTAACAGGCAAATCTACATTTTTTTTAAAGCGGTCGTGACACTCAGTCAGTACCAGTTTCAAGGATATACATATGTGGCATGTTTTGTTTCTATCGGTTCAGTGGATTAGACATAAAGTCAAGTTAAATAAAGTAAATAATCCAGCAAGAATCTGGTATAATAATGGTGGTACTCTATAAAATAACAAGGACACATAATTACATTTTGATAAAATAATTGAAATGTTCTTTATTTCCCATTATATTGTAAAAAAGAGGTCCGAAAAATGCGAATTACAAGAGACTATTAAAGCGAATTTCGAACCAACTTTGAAAAATCCTTTGGGGGTTTTGTTAGACTACTCCTGCTCTATTTGCTTGAGTAATATTTGAGGCAATATTTCTTGAATAATTAAAAAAATCTTAGAAATCCTTTCATAAATTAATTGATAATTAATTAGTTATGAAAAATTTTGGCTTTTATAAAATTTCGCGAAATTTTATTAATAACTAAAATTATTACCAAAAATTAACTTAATGATTCCTTTTTATTACTGTGAAATTTTGTTAACTTTTGGTAAATTACAAACAATTTATTTTTAATTCAACTGACCGGTAACCATTGTAAAACATTCATTTAACTAATAAAAACTTTCCTTTGTTTTTTAACTATACATATTTTTATTTTTTTTTTGTTTTATTATTGTTGCTGTATTATTTTTGAATATACTAGAGCAAAATTTTGAAACACACCAAAAAATTGTGCTCTAAGGGATTATTTTCTGATAAAAAAAAAAAAAAAAAATCAAGAAAAAAAAACTTTTAAATAAACGAAAATATTAAAAAAAAAAAAAAAACGGCACAAAGCTAGTGATTGCAATATGAATGCATGTGTGACAATAAAACTGTTTTTACTACTGGTATAACTCGTTTGTTGTAACTTACAATAATGTCGATATGAGAGTGTTGCCATTTTTTTTAAATTGACAGATATGTAAAGGAGTAGAAGCATTAAATCTATATACAATTTGCTAAAATTTTTACATATGCTTCTTTTCGAATGACGTAGAATGTCTAAATTTGGCCTATTTATAAAACTTTAATATAAATCAGGGAGCGGAGATACGTGAATTTATTTTTGTTTACTTATTTTATGTATTTTTTAAGTCTTGTTTTTGTTAAAAAAAGACAATATTAGTAATAAGTTTAATTATACTAATTATATACTCTTTTATTCCTATTGAAGACAAAATTTTCATTTTAATCAGGGAGCGGAAAATCGAGATTTCTTTTACACATCACTTTTAATTTATTTTATTTTATTTTACTTTATTTTATAATATTTATTTTATAATATTGATATTATGCTTGGAAATTTTAAAATCATGTGAACTCCAAAGTAAATATATTTTTGAAATTAATATAAAACTTTCTTTTAAAATAAAATCTTAAAGCTAAAATTGATTTATAGGATTCGTTATGAATGAAAAAAAATCGACTATGTAGACTTTAGTAGAAAATTTTAGTACTAAATTTTGATAATATATATGTAGTACTAAATTTTTTATAGTAAACTAAAATTTTAATTTAAAAGTTAAATTTTTTATCAAAATCAAATGTCAGAACTAAAATTAGATTTTAGTACACCGTGCGACAGTCATGTTCATGATATATGCATGAAACTAGAAACTATACATAGTAAAACGAAGTACTCAGTTTTTTTTCCAGGACGTCAAATTCTTTCTTAAAAGGACTTGAAAATTTAGAAGGATACACATTTAAAGAAAAAACATTATAAAATATTTACGATTATTATTATATTAACCCCGTGCGGATGTTGAATTAAAGCTAAGAATATAACAATATAACAATATTTTTTATTTAAATGTTGCAGTACAAAAGATTTAAGAAAATATTCTTTTAAAAATGTTACCTTTAACTATTTATTTTCACGTATATACAATCATTGCTACAGATGAAAAAATCATAATATGGATAAAACTAGAGACCATCCACCTTAAAAAACTGTAAACAACTTTTCTCCGGAATATCAAAGGATTTAAAAAAGATGAGTAATTTTTAAGAATATTATAAAAAATTTACTAAGATTATATCAACCCGATATAGATGTCAAATCAAAGCTACGAATCATTGCAATATAATAATTTTTTTATTTAAATATTGCCGAACAAGAAGTTAAGAAAATATATTTTTGAAAATATAAGCCTTAATTATATATTTCATATAAAGGATATTTTCTTTACATTTTGCAAATATTCTTAGCATTAATTTGACATGCATATCGGTTTCAAATTGTTTTGGTAAATATTTTATAATTTTTTTAAAGTCGTGTATTTTTCGAAATTTTAAAATCCTTTTGAGAGAAAATTTGACGTCCTGGAGAAAAAACTGACTAGGTAGAGCTCCAGTTTGATACATACGTTGATTTTTTCATTCTCACATGGACTTTTTTTACAAAAATCTAATTTAAATACTAAAATCAAGGTTTGGTAATAAAAACTTGTTTCTGGAACTAAAATCTAAATTTAATTCTGTAAATAAATCTACTTTTAGAGACAAAATCAAATTTTAGAACCAAAGTCAAATCTTTGAAGTATAAAATGAAAATTTAGTAAAAAAACAATTTTTTAATACTAAAACCAAAATTTTACACAAAATTCAAATTTAAAAAAAAATTAAGTTTAAGGTACTATAATCGTATTTTTTTTTTTTTCAATTAGAGTAAAATTTTAGCACCGAAGTCTAATTTGAATACTGCTAAAATAAATTTTAGCACTTTAGTTGGTACCAAAGGGTAGCTTTAGTGTTACAACCAAATTTTTGCATTAGAATCAAATTAAGTACATGACTACTTATTTATAGAAATGAAAAGAAATTTTTAGTACTAAAATAAACTTTTAGTACAAACATACATATATGCTAAGGTAAAATTTTAGTACCAAATTTAAAGTTAAGAACTAATTTAGTACTAAAATAAAAATTTTAGTGTTGAAATAAATTTTTAGTTTCAAAATCTAACTGAAATAAAATTTAATGTGAAATCAAATTATGACACTACAATCATGGCTTAGTTAAATATTAAAATAAGAATTTAGTACAAAAAAGAAATTTTATCATTAAAGTTTAACTTTAGAACAAAAATCGAGTCATTAGTGATAATAACAAATGTTTTTACTAAAATAAAATATTAACTAAATTTTAGGATAAGAACAAACTTTAGTACTAAAATAAAATTTTAGTATTAAAACAAATTAAAAATTTAGTACTGACGTCAAACTTTACTATGTACTAAAATAAAATTGTACTTCTAAAGTCAAATTTGTAGTACTAAATTTAAATTTGTGTAATTAAATCATTAAAAACAAATTTTGGTAGTAAAATAAAATTTTTTTATCAAATTATAATCTAAAATCACTGTACTAAGAACATATTTCGGCTCTAATGTCAAATTTTAGCTTTTGAATCAAATTTTAGATTTAAAATTAAATTGTTGTACTAAAATAAAAATAAAACTTTAATATTAAACTAAAAACAAATTTTAAGTCTAAAATCAAACTTTAGTTCTAAAAGAAAGCTTTAGTGCTGTAATCAAAATTTTGTACAAAAATCCAATTTTAGTACGGAATGTAAATTTTAATAGTAAGGTGAAATTTTCGGACTAAAATAAAGTTTCTCATCTGAGCAAAGCAGATTTTTATACTTGAACCATTTAAATCAAATTTTAAACCTAAAATCACATTTTAGTACCAAAACATACTTTTCACACTTAGCTTAAATTTTTAGTATTAAAATAAATTTCAAAGCTAAAATCAAATTTTAGTATTACAATTAAATTTTAGTTTTAAAATTAGATTTTTTGTACTGAAATAAAAATATTAATATTAAACTAAAATCAAACTTAAGTCTTAAATATAACCGTACTTTAACTAGATTTTAGTATTAAAGTCAAATTTGAATACAAAAAAAAAAAAAAAAAAAAATAGTAGTTTTTTAACTAAAGTAAAATTTAAATATTATTTTTAGTACTAAAAGCAAATTTTAATACTACAATACAATTTTGGTACTAAAATTAAACTTTAGTTTTTAAATATAACTGTACTTTAACTAGATTTTAGTACTAAAGTTAAATTTAATTACAAAAAACAAAAAAAAAAAAAATAGCACTTAAGTCAAATTTTTTAACTAAAGTAAAATTCAAAGATTGTTTTTAATACTAAAAGCAAATTTTATTACAAACAAATTAAAATTTTAATAGCAAAATTAAAATTCGGCACTAAAATTCAAATTTTGTATTTACAAAAATCTAATATCAGTACTAAATTAAGTAATAACATGAAAACAAATTTTAATAATAAAAAAATATTTTAATACTATGATCAAATTTTAGTACAAAAATAAAGTTTCAGTACAAGAATTAAATTTTAGTTCTAAAGTTAAAATTTCGAATTAATGTTGTTATTAAAATCAAATTGCAATATTCAAATATTTAGTATTGAAAAAAAAAAAAAAAAAAAATTAATAATAAAATAAAAATATTCAAATGTTTGAACTAAAGTAAAACTTTAAAAAAATTTTTAATACTATAATCAAATTTAAAAATTTAAAAATCAAATTTTAGTATTAAAAAATAAAAAATAAAACTAAAAATAAAATCGAATTTAGGTATTCAAATCAAATTTTAGTATTAAAATTAAATTTTAATACAAAATAAAATTTTGATATTAAACTCAAATTTCAGTACTAAAATTAAATTTTAGTATTGAAATAATATTTTAAATTAATTAAATTTAAGCACTAAAATTACATTTTAGTACTGAAGGTAAATTTTTAAGCCAAAGTAAAATTTTAGTTCTAGAATTACATTATAGTATTGAAAAAATTTGTTCATACTAAATTTAAATTTAAGTACCAGCATACAATTCTAGTGATGAAAATTAAAGCTAAAATTACAGTAATACAAAAAAATTTTAGTACTAAAATGAAGTTTTAGTACACAAATTTATTTTTAATACCGAAATAAATTGTGTGCTATTCAAAATAATTCTTAATGCTAAAGTCTAATTTTAGTGCTAAAATTTTAATAATAAAAATCAAATATTGTTGTAATAAAATTAAATTTTAGTACATAATAAAATTTTATGATTAAAGTTAAATTTATGACTAAATTAGTAACAAAATCAAGTACTAAAATATTTATTATTAAGTTTAAAGATTTTGGTGCCAATCTCAAAACACAACTACAACTTCAATATAAAATTTTAGTACCAAACTTATATACTTATACTCATAATTTTAATATAAATTTTTATTTAGAAATTATTTTAATTCTAAAAAATTATAACATTCTTTAAAAAAACTGTTCATTTCATGTTGTATTTTTGTTAACGAACTATATTTTTAAATTTTTTAGTATTCTACAAAATGCACATACAAAATATATACTCAGAATCATACAAATATCGTTCATTCCGTGAAAGAATGTCCAAAATTTTTTCTTAGGTCTTCGGATTTTGTTAATATTTGTTATATGTATTTTTATTTTTATTATTATTGTTTTTTTTTTTGCTTTTCGAATTTTGAAAAACTCGACAATTTATTCACGATTTTAATTTTTTGAAAAGTGTGTTACTTTAAACACTAATATCTCCATAAACTGTAAACGGATTTTAATAATTTAAATTACATATAGAATGTGAATATGTTCTCTTTAAACGCAGTTATATAAGAATAATTTTAGCACTTAAAAATGCATTCGTAGTGCAAATGCAACTTTAAGATGCATTTTTGAAAAATTTCTACCCTTTCAATTTTTGTCTACCTCTAATATAAAAGTTGTAACGTTTATTAAAAATTGCAATATAAATTTTTCTGGGATAAAATGGTTCACTATTAAAAAAATATATATATTTCTTCAGATTTTTTTTATACAAAAATAAATTTTTAATATTTTTTTGTTTTTTATTTTTTGTGAGTTCGTTTTAAAATAAGTTTTAGTCATATCATTTCTTAATTTGTTATTTGTGATATAATACTTTTTTGCCCCAGAATAATTATTAATGTGCTGTGTAATAAATATATTTGTGTTCAATATTAATTTTCGGATGCATTTTTAAGAAATACATCTGAAAATTTCATTCTTGTGGTGAGTTCATCTTTAGCAAAAACGTTAATTATGAATTATACAATATCATTTACAATATCTATTGTAATAAGCTTTATACTGATTTTTAAATCAATAAAATCCGATGTACAGTGAAAGAGTTGTGAATACCTAAAGTTACATAAAAATGAATGAGAATAACCAAAAAATAGAAAAGAAGAAATTATGAAAAAAATTAAATGTTAGTAAAAAAAACTGGTGGTCGATTTTCTACAAAAAATATTAAAAATTGTAGGTCACCTTGTCTCAGAACAATTATTTTTGCATTTTGTAGTAAAGATATTGCTTTTAAACATATTAAAGAAAATTAAAAGCGAAGGGTAGAAATTTGTCCAAAATGCATTGTAAAACTGCAATAGCATTACCAAGGCATTTTTGAATAAAAATTTTACGTTTGCATTATTTCCCTTAAAGACGTTTCAAAGCCTTGAATCATTAAAATCCATATACATCGTAAAGAGATATTAATATTTAAAGTTACGAACTTTGTCGAATTTTTTAGCTTTTATAAAAATTTAAATCATGAATAAATTTTAGATTATTTTGAAATTGGAAAGAAAAAATAATAGTGAGAAAGACTAAATGGCTATCTGGGTTATATGTGTACCAAATAGGAATAAAATCTTATGACCCTTTCTAAAAAAAATAAACATTTTTTATAAATGTCTCATGGAATGAACGATATATATACATAAAATTTTAATAGGACTACAGCAACAATAACAGAAATATCGTTGATGATAGTTTAGTTAGTTTAGTTTTAGTTACTTGAATGTATGTTTCAATGTGTGTATGTGTAACTAAATGTAGTTGTTGCTATATAATGTCCTTGTTTCTATTTGTTGTTGCATTTTTTTTTCTATTATTTACGCGGCACATTGCACATTTTTACATTAAGTCCCTTACACAAGTAATAGTGTTAGTAGATTGTATGACGAACCGTTAGGGAAATAAAATAGCAACAACATGTAAATGTATGCATGAAAATGTGTTGGTATATGTAGAACAACTACAAGAGTATGTATATATAAATGTTATATTGTTAGTACCATTTTGCTGCTCTCTTTCTTGTTATTTTGTTTTGTAGATATATTTGTATATTTTTCGATTTTCTGTAGAATTTTTTTTTTCGTTATTTTTTTGGTCGCGTGACAACGCTTCACTATAAAATCGTCTATAAACAAAATGCAATTTTGTTTTGGTATGAAAACGAAATGAAATCCCTGGTAGAAAAAAGACAACAGCGCTAGTTTGTTAGTTTTGCACTTAGTTAGTTGTAAATTTTTTATATTTTCATTTTGTTTTTTTTCTCTCTTTTTTATTTCTGTCTACAAACAAGAAGGAAGAAGAAGAAAAAAATGCATATAAAAAATTTAAACAATAAAAATAAAAATCTTTATATAATTTGGGGAATTTTTAGATGTAATTGTCTATATATACTCTCAGCTAGAGTACAATTATACAAAACTATTAGGGAAATAAATAAATAAATATATATATATATATATATATATATATATATATATATATTAGTGCGAGAGAGAGAAAAAAATACTAACATTCTCAAAAGGACAACAAACAGATTTGACAACAATAATCTTTAAAAACCATAAAAATAAAAATAAAAATAATGACGGTATTTAATGTTTTAAATAAAAGCAAATATAGCACAGACAGACGAATAGATGGATGGACAATGTGATGACATTTTATAGATTTTGGTTTTGTTTTCGATAACACGTTTTGTGGTTAAAACTAATCTGGAAAACTTTGGATTAAAACATTTATGACTTTTAAATGAAATTATAAAATTTGCTATTAAATTGTTGGTTTAAAAGTAAATTTGTAGCTTTTAATAGAATGATATGGAAAATAAAATGTAATTACTAATAAAAAAAAGCAAATGAATATATCGATCTGAAGCGATTTTGTAAAGATAATATGGAATACAGAGAAATATTATTTTTGTCAAAAGTTGAACTAGAAGAGCATCGAAAAATTTGATGGAAATATAATAGGAATCTATAGACCACAGAAATATAAAACTTGAAAAAAAATTCCTAGAGTAGAAAAAATCTCTTTTGGACGTACCAACATGACAACGCTCCGATTCATACCGCCAGAGCAGTAAAACAATGGATTAATCAACAAGGTGTTCAACTTTTAGATTGGCCCCTATATTCACCAGACCTGAATCCAAGGGAAAATGTCTGAGGTTGTCTTGCAAGAAAAGTTTATAAAGGAGGAAAACAATTTGAGACGATAGAATTGTTAAAGGATGCAATAACGGAAGCATGGAGTTCAATTGTGCTAAATTACTTAGAGTCATTACACAAGTCGATGCCAAATCGGATTTTTGAAGTTATTTCTAAAAATGGTGGCAGTACTCATTGCTTTCATTTTTATAACCTAACATTTAAAAATAAATTACAGTTTTCTTAGTTTTAAAATATTCCTTATTCAAGTGACACACGAAAAAGTATCACAGAAATACATATCTTTAAATAAATGCATAATTTTAGTATAACAAATATGTATATTTTTTATTTCTTCAGGAAACTAAAGCCAACACTTTGAAATTTTGGTTGCGCAAAAAATAATTTTTTTCAGAACTTTAGTTTAGGAGATATACTTAATTAAAGTTAAAAAATGTAATTTCTTATTCAAGTGGCAGGCAGTGTATATCCTTACAGTTCAACTAGGATAGCATCGAAAAATATGTTGAATATATTCAAGCAGATACTGATAGGAATGGTCTATACATCGAAATGTAAAACTTTAACTTTAAAAGTTAAATTAAATTAATATATATACATATTTCATAAATAAATAAAATAAATATATAATAAATAAATATATATATATATATATATATATATATATATATGTATATATATATATATATATATATATATATATATATATATATATATATATATATATATATATGTATATGTATATATATATATATATATATATTAAATAAATTTCTAACAGTCGATCATTGTTCATTCTGTGTGATTGAGATTATATCCTATATAGCTTTTTCAAATCGAAACAAGGACACTTGTACGTACCATATATACTTTTTATTAACAATTTTGTAAATCTGCTTAAATGTATTCTTTGTTTCCCTTTGACTATTTGTTTTCTTTAGTAGCACAAATATTCATATTAAATTTTATTAATATTTACTTAATAAATGAAGTTATAAAAATATAAAAATACTTGCTATAATTTAATACTAAAAGCATATAATGATAGAAATATGAATTTTTTTAGAAAAATAAAATTTATTTTTTCTGTTAATAAATCAAATGACTTCTAGAATAAGCTTCTGAAAGACCGATATGAAAGACTGATATTTTTTATACACTACATACATATGAAATAATATTGAAAATATTGTTCAAATATGCATTTCTGTGCAGTTTAAAGAAAGTCATTTAAAAATTGACCTTTTTCATAAAATCTGCACTCCGTTTTTGTTTGGACAGGAAATAATGTAATGCAAAGTCGATTTAAATCTACATTTCTTAGGAATTTTCTTCAACAAATTAAAAATAAAACAACTCGCTCAACATTTTTTTACTATACGAAAAAATGAAACTTTTTTCTAAAATTAAAATTTTTCGAGCAATACCGGATGTAGGGTGAAAAACCTAAATCAATTTAAAATTTCTTTACTAACCTTTTGACCTGTCTTTTGAAGTGTGTAAAAAAAGATATTTTACTAAAAAAAAACTTCTAGAAAGGAGTAAAAGAATAGCGAATAATACAATACCTTTGTAAAAAATAGCCACTTTCATACACGCAGAGAGAAAACGTGGTTGCGGTAGGCTCACGACAACAATATAAAGTTCGTATAGTTACTTTTTAAAGATTTTAATAATACTGTGTTCATGATAAAAATGTTTCTGTTTAAATTTAATAATTTAGTGGTTAACCTCAATCAAAATTTTAATATGGTTGACAACAAAAATATTATATTTAGAGCATAATTTTAACAGAAAAAACATTTCATAAACATGAAAAATGTTATTATTTATATAATCATTAAATGTTATCAATATTTGTATTTATTTTTAAGCCATATTTTGTTTTGTATAACTGTTAAATATTTGTTATTAGAAATGTTGTTTTCCTAAAAGATAGAATTTTTGTTTTTAGACCATATTTTATTTTCCACAACTATTGAGTGTTTTATTAAATGTTCGAGAATAAAGTAGTGAATATTTGTTAAAATAAACTAAATAGATGCAAACAAAAATGGTAGAAACTTAAAAATTTCAAGTGGCATTTTATACTACATTAAAAATCAAAATAATCGATAACATAATTCTACTAATTCCATTTGCATACAAATCTCTTAATATTCACTTTAAGGTTTTAAATACGTCAACAATAAACCAAAAATAATACGATTTTTCGGATACCCTTAAACCGATGGAATTGAATTTTATATTCTACATTTCCAAAGAAAGAATAAAAATACTGAACTAAGTTCCCATGTAAATATTTATATGTAAGTAATTAGTATGTAACTAATTAATATGTAAATTAATATTTGTATCTAACAAATAATTTTCTCTATATTTTTCTCTTTTGTAAAACGTTTAATGGACTTAGTAAATATTTTAATAAAAATAGTAATTTATTTATGTGCTTTATTTTAATAAATTTAGTAAAGGAAATTTGTAATTCTTAGTCATAATTATCATATTATGGATTATAATATGAAAAAATGAAAACATGATATAATTGATCCCATCAAAATATGAAAAATGCACCATAGTGTCATAAAATGAGATTATGATAAAGTTATGACAAAACGGAATCACAATAATTATATTTATAATCATTATAATTTTGAACTGTAACCATATTTTCCAATCATAATATGTCGCTCTTAGATTATAGTCACCACAACCAAAATTTTTCTCTGCGTGTACTAATTTCAGAGTGCAGAATTTAAAAATCTTACACGTCTAGACGAATTGAGATAATAAATTAGTTTTTTCATCATATAATTTCGGAATATATTGCAAATTAGAGCATATTTTAAAAAAATATATCTCATATACCTCAGGACTTGTTCACGGAAACCGAAATAAAGAAAAAAATCAAAAATTCAAAACGTAATTATCTTTTTACCTGTAAAATATAACCTAGGTATGAATATGTTATGTGGTCCATACAATTTTTTTTGTGAACCAGTTTTGCTCATTTTCAATACCAAAAAACCTTATATAAGACAATTACTTGGGCTAAATTTTCTATCCCTACACGCTGAGGAAAAACATGGTTACTGCATTATCACTACAGCAATATTACCTTCTTATTGTTAATTTTCTTGAATTTTAATAACTCTGTTCTTACGATAACAATGCTTTTGTTTAAATTTTGTCATTTAATGTTTACACTCAAGAAAAATTTTAAAATGGTCACTGAAAAAATTAAATGTTTTTAAATAATTTTACCAGACACAAAATTAATATTAAAAATATCATCATTTCGAAACAATATTTTGTTTTTAACCATATTAATATTATTTCTATGACAATAAAATGTTTCAAATAAATAAAATACCTATTCTTTTCACAAACTTAGTGGAAAAATTCAATACTTGTTTGTTTTTAAATATAAAGGGTGATTCAAGTAGAGATACTTTTTTCAATAGCCTTTTTTTTTTGACAGATCACGTGTGAGTCGCGTCATGCTGTCATGATATTTTTGTTTAATATTGTTTGGCATTTCATAATGGAAAGACTTACGCCTGAACAACGTTTACAAATCGTTCAACTATATTACGAAAATTCACGTTCTGTGAGGTCGCTCAACTTATGGTCAACATAATCGGCCTACTGAGCGTAATAATCGCAACACCATCACCCATTTTGAGATCCAGCATTCATTATTGGATAATATTCGACCAAACAGACCATATATGTTGGTACAATTGAATATAATTAATGAATAAATAATATGTAATTATTGTTTTTTTACTAATGAGCGCTTCTCTATTATTTTGAATAAAAAATTTATAAAAATGATAATTTTTTATTACTACGTTTTATCTTACTATATGATAAGACGGAACAATAATATGACAAAACGAAATAATGATATGATAAGATTGGATAACTATATGATAAAATGGGATAATAATATGACAAAATTGAATAATAATATGATTAATGGCATAATAATATTATAAAATGGAATCATAATATGATAATGTGGTATAATATAATAAGATAGAATGATAATATAACAATATCACATCATAATCTCATAGAATGGAATAATGATGTAGTAAGATTGTTCAATTATAGGCAAAACTATAATCATAACATGAAAAAATAATAAAATCGGACACAATATGATAAAATAATCTTAATAATAATTACTTATAATCATTTCTGTTTTTGGTTGTGATCATATGTACCAATCATAACATATTGCTCTTAGATTATGGTTACTACAACTATCTCTATGTTTACATGAAGACGAAGAATATACTTTATGGGTCCCCATGCATGGGTGGTGATGGTGGATATAAAAATTAAAAATACTCTAGTTAGCAATTAATTTTTGATATAAAATGATATATAATAAAATTCTGGAAAAGAAATGATACAAGTAGTTGATTTCGTATTAATCCTACCTTATTCCGTTTATCTTTTATTAAAAAAAACGTTACATTTTATTTGAACACACATCTTAAGATGTAGTAATTTCCAGCTGGATTTTTATTTTAATTTTCTTTAAAAAATTACTAAAATAAATGTTTCTTTTATTAAAGTGCTTGCAAAATTACCAGGAATCACGGTTGAAATTTCCGCTAAAATTCGACATGAAAAATTGCAAGTTTCCCGGAAATCCCGGAATGCATATTATACTTGGAATATATCTATTATCTTAAACACCTCTAAGAAATGTATAAATATTTAATTAATTTTGGAAAAAATTGCCTAAATAACTAAAATGTTTAATTTAATATATTTACCATATTTTTAAGATTTTCTTGTGCTACGAATAATCAGTTTTAAAGTATGTTATAGCGAGGCGGGAGGAAAAATATTTCGCTTCTACCCCCACTTACCGATACGCTCTGTTTAGCATTAAGGCTTCTAAATATAATGTTAATAAATCGTATTGTTAAAAGTACATACCTGTAAAGAAAAAGAATAATAATATAAACATTAATACATACATATACACAAATATATAAATAACAACTATTTTTACTATAATAACAATAACAATAACAATTGGAATTGTAATTAAAAACTAAAATAATAACTAAAAAAACAACACGCTAATAAAACATGTCACTCACACATTATTAAGCAAGGATAAAAAAGGATTTGAACATTTGAACACTTTGCTACATACAAAGGAAGCGGAAAGAGTAAATGATTATATGAGTTAGTGAGTGAATAAAAAACATGTAAATGTTTGTTAATGATTTAAAAAGCTTTCAGGCTTTAATTATTATTTATATATAAATTTAAAAATCAACTTAATCACTTATATGTAGATAATTTTAATATATATTTTTCATATTTTATGAATTTAAAAAATTAAATTTTTAATCAATTTAAAAATGTGTATATAATTCCACCTAAACTGTATCAGGTTGCCTGGCGAATACCACAAAATTTAACTGGAGTTGTTATGAAAAAAGAGTACAAATTTTTTATTACATTTTATATAGTATTGATGTTTTTCTTTGTTATTTTTAATTTTTTATTATTATTTTTAGACAATTTTTTATGCTTTAAGCCATAAAAACAAACAGCTATAAATTTGCCATAAAAAAAAACCTTTTGGTGTCAGCTTTGTTAGTGTTCGTTAAGTCGTTAAATTACAAGCATTACATTTCTTTTTCTGGTGTTCCCAGGTTTGTGATCAGTTCTTTTTTTTAATAAAAAAGGGAATAAAAAAAAATAATAATAATTAAAAGGGAGTTAAACAAAAAATTAAATAACTAGATTGTTATTTACACTCTAAACCAACGTAGGTGGTTGGGATATTATGCTTTAGTGCTGCTGCTTGTAACGCACCCCCAACTCATAGTATACCATTCGACTCAGAATCGCTTTCTGAGTCGATTTAACGATGTCCGCCCATCTGGTCGGCTGACTGTTCATGCAAACCTTATTAACAAAGTACAGATCGAATTTATAAAGATATTTTGATGAAATTTGTCACGAATAATTGTTTTAGTATGAGGACAAAGCCTATTGAAATCTGTTGGACTCGGTTCATTATTTCACCTAGCCCCCACATAAATATCTTTCCGGAATAGGTGTTTGTTATTTTAATAAAATTCAGTGCAAAAAATTTTGTATCAATCTTTATGTCAAATTTCATGAAAATTGGTTCATATTTGACCATAGCTCTCATATAAATCCCTTTTCTGTAATTTATTTTAACGTGGATAAATTCCATAAATATGTTAGTATCAAGTTGATATTCGACAGAAATAAGTCGAAATCACAGTGCCAAAAATTTATGATGATCAGTCCTTAATTTACCATTGCTCCCATATAAGGCCCCCTATTGGAAATGATCCTAAAGCGGATAAATTTGTATAAATATTAGTATCAACTAGGGTATTTATTTTACTCGACTTTGCCATTATTCGATTAATCAAATAACTCGAAAAATTTAATTTTAAATTATTCAAATAATCGATTAAATCTTTTAAATTACTCGAGTTATTCGAATAAATTATATCTTAAAATTTTAATAATTTTTCAACGCTTTAAAGAAAAGTGTTGTATGTGATATCTTAGTGTCTTATTAGTAAACAATATTTTAAAATATCAAAGATATGCCCATATTAATTGAGATTACTTAAAAATGTCTAACTGTAACGCGCTACAGTTTTTCGAGACTTTAAATTTGTGACATGCAATGGTTTTGAATAACCTTAAGTTTACAAGATAGGATTTTTTGTGGAGTCCATATAAAACTTAGGATTGAGATTGATTGAAAGATTTGTGGAGAAGGCTTCTTTTGAAATAAACAACCGGCATTATGTTAGATAAGCCAATTTAATTTTTTAGAGCAAAAAATAATAATAATAATAATAAAAATAAATAAATAAAAAGTAATAATAATAATAATCATAATAATGATAATATAATAATAATAATAATAATAATAATCATAATAATGATAGTAATAATAATAATAATAATAATAATAATAATAATAATAATAATAATAATAATAATTAAATAATATTTTTCTTACATTTTTCTCTTTTGTCATTGTTTCTCTATATTTCGTAAATTCTCTGATAGTTAAATAAATAAGCCTAAAAATTTGAAAAAGCACATTTGTTAATTCGAAAAAAATTCTACATTATTTTAAACAAAGAAGTTTACCGATTATTAACATAAAGTATAATTGCTTAACTCAATTTTAAGTCCAAATCTATAACACAAGTTGCACAAAGTATCCACCATCATATCCTCTGCACTACAATAGATCAACAGCCTATCTATTGATATATCAACTCCATATTTACACACTACCATTAGTAGAACCATCAATATGTGCTTTCAAAACAAGTTTAAAATCCTCCAATTTATTTCTTACGAAAATCTTAATATAAAATGGTGAATATTTCTTCTTTATAACCTCCAAATGCAAATTATAAAAAAATAAATTATTTATATTTTACATTATCATTGTTTAAAGTGACGTTTATGTATTTGTTTGATTTTTGTGATTAAAATACGACCTTTAAGCACCCGCTGTAATTTAAGCATATATTTGGTAATATTTATCAAATAAAATTTTTTTGAACATAATTTCAAATTGTGGTGTCACTTTTAGATTCTAAACATCCTATAAATATTTCGCAAAAACTATTCAAGCCAAATTAATAAGAAAAACTAAAATTAAAACATCTCTAAAACTAGTTAAGAAAGGAAATTTTTAAAATATTTTTTTTACTCGCACTATTCGGTCCATCGGCATAATTTACTCGAATATTTTTTACTCGACTTTCTTGTATTCAATTTAACCGAACAATTATTTAATTTTAATTTGTCGATTAATCAAATAAATATTATTTCAGTGAATATCCTAGTATTAGCGCAATATTCTGTATGGTGTAGGGTATCATATGGTCGGGCTCGACTGACTATGTCTTTCTTACTTGCTTTGCTTTGAAAATCTCCTACTAAAGTATTAGGAAAAACAATATCAGGAAATTGCTAAAGTACCTTAAATTTGCCTCGATTTTATTCTTGTTTCTGTTTTAAATTTTCCACAAATTATTTTAGAATTTTTTTAAGCCAAATTTTTTTAAAAATTATAATATTCATATTTCATTTAAACTATAATTATGAATTTATTTACTACTTCAATTTATTTTTTAACTTGAACAATACATTTTGTTGTTTTATTCTTTGCTTTTTTTTTTAATTTTACAAAACAAAAAAAAAATATATATTTAAAATTCTGTTCATTACTTACTATTGATTTAATTACTTATTAGAAAATTCATATTTTAAATTATTTATACTAAAAAAGAAAGCTAAGCAAGTTTATACATATGGGAGGTATATTGAGTTTGTCATTCTATATATAACATGGAGATATATATGTACATATATATATATATATATATATATATATATATATATATATACACATATATATACATATATATGTGTATTTGTTAGGTATGAGAGTAGATAGTAAAGTATATTTCCTATAGTTAGAGAGCGTAAAATAGGGCAAAAGGGGTAAAAGCTTTACCTCCCTATGCCTTCTTATCTAATTAACTCATTTTCTTGGCAGCCAAATAGTGTAACATCTGCAAGGAACCATAGCCTATAATTTTTGTTATTTATAGCGTAAAAAAACCAAAAGGGTAAAAGCTCCCCCTCCCTATATCTTCTCAACTAATTTGGCAGGCAAATAGTGCAACATCTTGAAGGAACTATATCCAACAACTTTTATTTTTTAGGGCGTGAAATAGGGCAATATTTTGATAAAAAATCAATCGGTTTTCTTAAAATTTGGCATCTGAAAGGAATTTAAAGATATACATTTTTTGGAAATTTCAAAATTTAGGGCGCAAAATAGGGCGAAATGGGTAAATGCTGCCCCTATCTATGTCTTTTTAATTAATTATCCGATGATAGTTTCAAGTCTTGAAGGAACTAAATGCTATAAAATTTAACATTTAGGGCGTAAAATAAAGCAAAAAAAGGGTAAAAGCACGCCTAGCCATCCCCACATTATTTAAATACATTCGTTATTTTTTAATTAAAAACCAAAATATTAACTACAAATAAGTTATATGACAAAACAACGTTTGCCGGGTTTTCTAGTATATATATATAGATATATATCTGGATCCCGTTAAGATTTCATCTACTTAAGTCCTTCCGTCTGTTCAAAGGAGGATAGGGCCTGGGGTGTACCACCTAGGGGGACGAAATTTCCCTCAAATATTTGTCCTATACAAGGTTTATTTCGTATTGAAAATGGGTAAAATCGGTATATAAGCGAAAAAGTTATGAGCCAAATACTAGAAACACAGGGTGTACATTGCAACTTCAGTTCATAAATTTTTCCTAATATCTCTTAAAAAAAAACAACGACAACGAAATTTTGCACAGATAGTTCGAGGATCGACATAAATTAGAAAACTAAAAATGGGTGTGGTCCGGCCACTTTACCGTCCACCTCTTACATAAAGTGAAATATCAACGAAATTTTGTACAAATATTTCAAGGACCAATGTAAACTTGAAAATAATAAATGGACGTGGTCCACCCACTTTACCGACCACTTTTCACATCAGATGAAATTTTAAAAAGTTGCAGATGGTGGGTGTATAGATTCGGCCAAGCCGAATATAACATTCTCACTTGTATTTTTATAAAATTGTTTTATAAAAAAATAAACTATTTTTTCGTACTAATTAAAATCTATTCATCTCCACAAATAATAAAAATAGTTTGAATTTCATTGATTAAAAACACAAAGAAGAAATGAAGTTTTGCACAATAGCAGAAATTTTTAAAATAATTAAATCAAATTTAAAAATATGAAAATAAAATAGAAAAACGTTACTATAACAATTATTGTATAACTTATTAGAATATTTTATAGAAATAATACTCTTATTTCAGAAGTATTTATGAGGATAACATACTCCTAAACACTTATATATAAATGTGTATGTGAACTCAAATCAATAAATATAGTGTGGCGTGAATTTATGCAGACAAAAAACATAGATTTTAAGAATTTAAATGCTTATTTATGCTACAATTTTTAAGCAGTAATAATGTCTTTTTAGCTGTAAAATAAATATAGCTCGTAAAACTCTTTAAAAAAATTTTATAATTAAGAACTCTTAAAACTTTTTCATGTTTGAAGTGGTGAAATTTGATAAATTTTACTTCACCCTGTGTTACGTGATAATTTCTCTAAAAGCGCTCTACAACTCCTCTACAATTTTCACTCTACAACTTTCATGTACATTTCAAATCATTCTGATCAATAATTTAGCAGATACAAATTTATTTCCAAATTTTTTTTAATTTTAATGAAAAATTTAATAGTTTACATGCATTATTAAGGTAAGCTTATTTTATTGTTCTTTATTTTGTATACTTAAAATAACTATAACTTTTATCTCAAACTAATTCATAAAATTTTCCCATATTTTTTTCACTTTTTTACTACTTCGAGGTGAAATAAATGTTATTTGTGATTTTTATTTCTTTCTGAAGCTTCTTACATTCGCTTAAACAAAAATCACCAAAATTAAAAATGACAATACGAGAAAAAAATCGTTAAAACTATAAAAATGTCAAAATAGAAAAAAAATCGCCAAAACGAAAAAAACATCAAAACTTAAAACACGTCAATAAAAACAAGTGAGAATATTATATTTGATTTGGCAGATGCTATTATACACACCATCTGCTACTTTTTGTACCACCCTAATATAAAATTTCGCCTTATGTGAAGGTGAGTGGTAAAGTTGGCGCATTAAGCACATTTTTGGTTTCCAATTTTACATCCATCCTTAAAATTTTTGGCATACATGCCTCTATTTAAGAGATGCCCTCGAAGAAGTATGTATTGGAGTTATGATGAAAACTAAGTTTTCCTAGTATTTGGATCATAACTTTTTTATTTATTAAGCAAACCATACTGTCCTGTTGTAAGGTTTTTTCGGTACCAAAGCAGAGTTTGTTTGCGCATTTGTTATATCCTATCTATTTTGGCTTCATTGAAACTTAGATCTTTCACTCCGTTAAAAGGTATGTAAGTTGAACTCATTTAGAAAATGCTTCAATTATATAACGATTGTGTTTCTGTTTTAAATGATTTTGGACGCTAATGAAATTTGGAAATAGTGTCGTGTCTTGTTTTATTTTATATATATCTTTTGATTCATATATGTATGTATATTTTATATATTACTATACATGAATACAAAAAATATTTGTTATGGCACTATTATTTTTCACCACCATAATACACATATCTACTTACCATACACTGTGTATTACCGTTAAACTATATTTCATCTAAAAAAGTTTCTATTAATTAGTTAGTATTATATAAAAGTTTCGCTTTTCAACAACAAATTTTCATACATGCATTAACGTGATAAAATACAATACTAACATTCGATCCTAATTATTGTATATATTACAGAAAATGTATATATTAAATACAAAATAAAAATTGTTTGAAAATCTGCAAAAAATTTAATATTATTTTTATTGATTTTAACAAACCATATTGTTGAATTTCTTAAGAATTTTCAAATATTCAAATTTATTAATAGTAAAAATATTTTAGTAAGAAAAAAATTAACATTTTTTCAATAAAATATTTACGAATTTGAATATTTGATTTTACTAATTCAGTGATAGGTCTGATTTCAGCAAATAATATAATTGGTTTTATGAATTTGGTAATAGAATACGAAATTTATTTTTTTCTGTGTACCATTACATATTGGCTTAATGAAAAAAATACAAAAACTTTAAAGTCGAAATTCTGGAAAAAAAGAAGAATAAAAATACTAAATATTTTGAATAAGTTACTACCAGGGCAACCAAAAGTAAGCTCTAAAAAAAGTGCATAAAATATTCTCTTAAAATCGAAAAATATGCATTTTAAAATTAAAAAATATCCTCTTAAAATATATTTTTTTTATTCAAATTTTACATTATTTATTGTTCTTATTAAAAATAATTTTATTTTTATTAACAATTGTCAAAAATATTTTCTTTTTGAAATTAAAAACATTCAAACGTGATACATTAGCTCAGTTCCTGTACTAGTCAGATTTCCAGGTTTTTGTTCAGAATTTGTCAGAAAAGCAACAAAATATAAAGAAATTTTGAGTACAGGAACTATAAACTGTAATTCTTTCTTTCAATTTGTAAAATGAAAATTATTAGGGAATTGGATTTGAAAAACGTATATGACAGTTAAAAGAAATTTTCACTAATGTCAAAATTTTGTAGAAAATTCTACATTTAAATTGCTGAAATATGCTCTAAAATAAGTATTTTTTTGTAAAAATATGACAAAATATGCTGCTAAGCCCAAAATATGTTAAGATATGCTGTTATGACCAAAATATGCAAACAAAAGTTGTAACAAATTTAAAAAAGCTTGGTTCATTTTAAGCCCAAGAAAAAGTATAATTTTTCATATTTTTGGTTAACTTTGTTACTGTGACTGGTAAACCGATTTCGACTATGGTCAAAAATCGACTCTTCTTTGTCAAAAAACGATTCCTTTCTTTAGTCGATTCTTAGCAGCCAACTTTATATTGAAATCGTCTTTTAGGCTTCGATTAATCGAAAAGTCAACTTCATGCTCAATGAAAGTTTTAAACTTTCTAAAAAATAATTGTAGAACAATTTTTTAAAAGATAAAAAAAATCAGTAAAAATACAATTCAAAAAATAATTGTTAATTATAATGAAAAAACTTTGAGAACTTCGTTTCCGCAATGGCGGACATTCACATAAAGAATGTTTTTAATCCTCAATAAAACAAGTCCTCATTGCAAACTCCTATTTGACAATTCGACCAAGGGAGAATATGAATTATCCATCTATATTTCTGTAATATCCGTAGGCGGCTAATTTCTTTATCATTTATTCGCCATTTTGATCCCACGAATGTCCTGTTACCAAGACCAAGGCTGAAAAGTATAGATAGTGATTGAGTGCAGTTGAGTAGATATTACGACTTCAGAATTCAAATTAAAGTCGATAGCCTATATCTTCCGAAACAAGTGCTCCCTCTTGAAGAAAATATTCCAGACTCGGTTCCGGTGTCTGTTCTATATGTAATATTTTATATCACTGCATATTTGGTGAAATGTTTAATTTATTTCTTATCTTTTTAAAAAATACATATATTTGAATTTTATGGTGCTAAATTAAAGACATATAGATACGTTATTTGAGTAGATTAATAACATATATATTGATTCTTTTTATTATCTTTTGATCTTCTTCGATCTTCTTCGAACAGTCATACGACTATTGTATTCAATACACTATACCCTCAAAATGTTTGGTTCAAAGAGTATACTCTCTGGTTTAGTTGTTAAATATAGCTACATAAAATATATTCAAATTTAAATGTCTAAGGATAATTTTTTACTAATCTTACAAATAATAATCGATTAAAAAATCGATTATGGTGTTGATTAATCAGCTATAAAAATCGAAACTAAAATATTTGACCGAAAAATTGAATATCGATTATTAACTTTTCATTAACTTTGTTATTAATTTTATGGAATAAACTATGGTCCAAAGGCTTTTTGTAATTTTCAAAATGAATCACGAACTCAGAAACTAATTTATATATTTTCATAATTCTTTCACAACCTAACTGATATAAGTCCAAATAATATGGATGTAAAATATTATACTAATCGTATTCGTATTTACTAAGTTATAACAAAATAAGGAAGAAATTCTCACGTTTATATTTGGGAAAAAGAATTATTTTAAATTTGTATTAAATTTGATTATTAAATGGAAATTTGGGACTTACTGATTATACAATTTTGTAGAATATCTTATATTTTTTCAACGTATTTGTTAGGAAATTAAGAGTTGCAAAATATTTTTGCACAAACTTGAACTAAAACATAATCATGAGGTCACTATAATACAAATAAGAGTAAATTATCTTAAAACCTGTATACATTTGTATAACAATAAATGATCATCTGAATGCCTTTTAAGTATTGGAGATAATTGATCAATAAATAATAAAGTATTGTAAAACCTGGTACACAGAAATTATTCTAATCGTAAGAGCCCAAGTTTTTTTGTTATTTAGAGCAATTTAAATCTCAAGATATATTTGGACATCATTTTTTTAAAAATTCCTTAAAATGGTATTATCCTTTCGGTTGGTTATTTGCTGTTATGTTATGGAAATTTCTAAATGAGAGATATCAACGCCAATTTGTTTAACAAATATGGCAATAACTAACTACAATTGTATAAGGGAAAATATTGTCAAGTACTTAATTAATTTGACTATGCCTGACGATCAGTTAGAGTAGTTTTGATCCCAAAAAAATGTTGAGATAAGTTTTCGCAATAACTAAACAATTTAAAGACATTTTATGCTCCAAATAGATCGGATTTTAGTAGTTTTACTATACTTATAAATATTGCACAAACTTTTTGAATTGAACTGAAAACCTCGTGTGTAGTACATTAATAAGTATGTGTCAGAAATAAAATGCGAGGTTATGAGACAAAATCATAAATTATTTCAAAGTGAATAAAAGCTCAACACTAGTTTTTATTTGGGTTAAGTATATACCTGATCGCCTTTAATTCGGTATCTTTAATTTTCTCATACTGCAAAAACTGTCATGACACAAATCACCCTTTATATATATGAAATATTTTAACATAGCTACGTTCTTCTGCTTTCTAAGTAAATTCGAAAATCTAAAATTTAATTGAAATTTAGGCAGCTACAAGGTCTTTAGTAAAAGAACTACTCTAAAAAGTTTTCTTTTCGGAATATATCAAAATTCAGGGTGTTTCAAATGGAGACAAAAAGTGTTATTATTATAGCAGAGTAAAAATATCTGTCTTTAATTATCTTTTAAATTAAAAAATATATACTCGTATACTCGAATAAACATACACCTTTCTCTTTATAATCAAATTTCATGAAAACAAAAATATTTTATAATAATTCTTTATCATAAAACGGATATCCTTATATCAAATTATATTTCAAAAATATTTTTTTTTTTTTATAAAAATCTATGTATGTGTATTACATACTCGTACTTATAATCTTTTCAATTTCCCTAAATATTCTTAACATTTCCTTTAAGGATCCAACAAATTACAACCAACCTCAAAACTCCGCCTTTAATTTCTCATTTAAAATTTGCATTTCAATTGTTTATTTTATAATAGAAAACCAACAAAGTCTTGAAAAAAAAACTATGCAAATATAAAAACATTTTTGTTTAATTTCTAGTTTAGCCCTGGGAGAAAACTATATTTGTCTATTTATATATGTTTATGTGTAAAAATAACACACATACTTTTACATATATAAAACTAAAATTGAATGGGAAATGAAAATTAAAATGTATAAATACATTTGTTGTTATTTATTTTTTTGTTTTGTTTCTATGTGTCACTTATTTAGCAGAGCACAAAAAAAGGATATGAAAAACCAACAACATCAGCAGTAAATATGTGGAACAAAATATATATTTTTTAAAATAGAAAATATCCAGAGTACGTGTGAGTATTATATTGTATATTAGAGAAAACAGGACATTGAGATACATGTGTGACATTTTAATGAATAATTGTTGTTTTTTATTTTTTTATTTTTTTTTTTAATTAAATGTCCTATATTTTTTTTTTAATCTAAATACACAGAAAAAAATTGGTTACAACTAAGAAATTACTTATATCAATTAAAATGTTATTTAATTTTGCTCTAATCTTCAAAATAATAACATTAGTTAAGTGAAAATAATTTATTTTATTTAGTAAATTTCAATTAATTTATTTAATCCAATAAATTATTTAGATGATTGACATTTTGCATAAAATTAAGTAAAATAACAATTGATATAAATAAAAATTTAACCAAATCTTTACCTTTATAAAAATTATTGCTATCAAATGAAAATAAATTAAATGCATTTAAAGTATTTATTGGAAAATTATTGTATAAATTTTATTGAAATATATTACAATTTTATGTGTAAATTAATATAAATTATTACGTAATGTACTAAATGGCAGACATTTGTAATTGAAGTATATTAATTTTGTAATTTATTAATGACATACTATTAAGTTAGATGATGTACTGAATGAGAGTTTATGGTTCGAAAATTAAAGGTACTTATACCTATTTTGCATAAAGTTCGATTAAATGGCTTTTACAACGAGGGCGATGAAGCAAGTAATTAAGAATAATAACAATGATAATAATAATAATAATAATAATAATAATAATAATAATAATAATAATAATAATAATAATAATAATAATATTAATAATAACAATAATAAACGGCAATTCGGAAACTACTCACTGACCCAGAGGAGCAGATTCAGACGAGGATCACGGTGCCGAATATACGAGAAGGCTTTCGTCACATTATTGGTAGAAAGTGCTGCCACACTTATCGAGGTTGGTTTCGTAAGAATTGGATGGATTCGAGCAAGGATGAGATTGTGCGAAGATATCAGCTATCACTGCCTTGGGATGGAACACACCCAAGCAAACTGTTCCGGCGAGGACTGGAGGGGTAGGTGCATCAGATGCGGACAGCCTGGACACAAAATAAAAGATTGTAATGCAGTTCCCAAATGCATTCATTGCGTGGAAGCAAAACTAGAGCGGACTGATTACATTCCCGGCTCAAAGAGGTGTCCACTAGACAAAAAATGATAGCAGTTCTCCAAGCAAAAATGCATAGAAGCCGTACGGCAGATGCGTTGCTTGAGCAAATAGCTGTTGAGAAGAAGGTGGATGCTGCCATTATCAGTGAACAGTATAGGCAAATTCATCGAGGGTCCTGGTACGAGAATGAAACAAACACGGCAGCACTCTGGTTACGCAGTGGCAGTAAGATTGCAATCACGGATGGTGCTACATATACGTACGAACAGAGCAAAATACACTAATGAGCTGTTACCTCACCCCAAGTGATATTATGGAGCAATTTAGAATAAAGCTAGATCTAATTGAAGATAAGATCCGATAAATAGGTGGTCCCTTTATAGTAGCTGGGGATTTCAATGCCAAGGCTGTCGAATGGGGAAGTCCAACAACGAACACATGAGGAAGGTGTATTTTAGACATGGACACCAGATTAGGGCTGGTTGTGGCAAATACTGGTTCCGTCACTACTTTCAGAAGACCGGGATGTAAATACACCACGCCGGACACCACTTTAGTGACTGAGAGCCGGACTGCAAGGGTTGAAGGATGGAAAGTATTGGAACACTGCACTGGAAGTGATCAACAAACGCCGCTCCGACATCAAGAGAGAAAGGCACTCGCAAGTGGAACATAAGG